>UESW01004656.1:0-355308 GCA_900491605.1 Calamus simplicifolius
TATAAGCACGGGTGTCATAGCATTGGTGCTAGGGTGTCGTGAAGGTTTCAACTGGGTGTCGCAAAGGATTTTCGGCCGAATTCCTCCTGGGGTGTCGTGAGGTTTCCTCTTGGGATGCCGTAAAGCTTACTACGGCAACCGGGTATTTGGCTTCCTGACACTCTCTTCAGTATTGGTTTCTTTGTTCCCCATCCCCCGAAACTCAGCGAGGGGGGTGCAAACCTTCGTTTCCTGTGAGCGCCCACAGAGATGGTGGCACGTGGCGAGTTTCCACGATAGGGGCACCGGAGCTGATAGCTCGAGCAATCGAAACACCTGCCAAGAGTAGCTTAAATATGGATGGGGGAATGCCATAGTTAATCACCTTTTCAGCTGATCTTCCAAATTTTTGGATACTGAGATAGCTTCTAGAGGCGAGGGGCAATCAACTAACCGCCAAGCAGGGGGCATCAGTGGCCGTAGGGGGCCCCATGGGAGCCGCACCACGGTAACCGTCGATGGGGAGGTCTTTGCGTCGTCACTCACAAACCGCGAGTGACTCCACAGGGTAGCCGAGCAATACCTGGCCGTTTCAATGAGAGAGATCGAACTCCTGCATCAGGCCAACAGCCAGCTGGAGGGGCAAGTAGCGTCCCTCCAGCACCAGATCGCCGAGTTAGCCCCAGCGTGGGGGAGCTCGGCAGCGCCCGGAGAAGATGACATGCCCCAGTGAGGGCTCCTGTACTTCTTTCTTTTCTTTTCTTCTTGTTTTTCTTTGTGTGATGAATAAAAAGAAATTTTAGTAACTTTTGTGTTTGCTGCTAGACTGAAGGATAAGGAAGGTTAGATGTCGTAACTGTTTTTCGACCGATTTCATCTTGGGATATGGTAAAGTTTTCTCCTAAGCGTGAACGGGTGTCTTAGGTTTGTAACTTGGATTTCTTAATAATTCAACTGGGGTGTCCTCACTGTTTTTCGGCCGAATTCATCGTGGGGTGTCGTGAGCCTTCTCTCCGTGGTCAGTTATAAGCACAGGTGTCGTAGATTGGTGCTAGGGTGTTGTAAGGTCTCAACTGGGGTGTCACAAAGGATTTTCGGCCGAATTCCTCCTTGGGTGTCGTGGGGATTCTCTTTGTGGTCAGTTATAAGCACGGGTGCCTAGTTGAAATTTATTGTAGTGGTATTATAAGTTTATACCAAGGGTGTCATGAGGTTTCAACTAGGGTGTCGTGAAGGATTTTTGGCCAATTCCTCCTGGGGTGTCGCAGGATTCTCTCCGTGGTCAGTTATAAGCACGGGTGTCGTAGCATTGGTACTAGGGTGTTGTGAGGTTTCAACTGCGGCATCGTAGCATTGGTACTAGGATGGCGTTGAGACCGAAGGATAAGGGAGCTTGGATGTCGTCACTATTTTTCGACCGATTTCTTCCTGGGATGTGGTAAAGTTTTCTCCTAAGCGTAAACGAGTGTCTTAAGGTTTCAACTGGGGTGTCGTAAGGTTTCAACTGGGTGTCGTGAATGACGACATCCCCGACCCAGGCTGTTAACGAGACCCCAGTTCTTCTCATCTGACAACACCTCAGCTTTAGGCGACGACACCCTAGCTTTAAGGCGACGACACCCGTGCCGGGACTGTTAAGCGGGGACCGACGACTTAGGCTCTTACGACACCCTAGCTTTAGCGCGACGACACCCTAGCTTTAACGCGACGACACCCGTGCGGGGACTGTTAAGGCGGGGACCGATGACATCCCCGAATTAGGCTGTTACGACATCTCAGCTCTCATCCGACGATACCCTAACTTTAGCACGATGACAACTGCGGGGATGTTAAGGCAGGGACCGACGACATCCCCGACTTGGGTGTCGTAAGGTTATAAGCATGGGTGTCGTAGCGTTGTCACTAGGATGTCGTGATGTTTGAACTGCGGTGTTGCGAAGGATTTTTGGCCGAGCATAACAGGAGTGTCGTATTTGTTTAATAGAGGTGTCTTTTTTTTTAACTTGGGTGTCCAATACTCCCAATTTTCTCCTGCGATATCGCGAGGCTTTTCTCCAGCATTCGTTTGGAGCACGGGTGTCATATGCTTGTAACTACGGTGTCTTAACAGTAAATCTGGGGTGTCGTAGCTTTTATGACGACACTACAGCTCTTATGCGCGACGACACCCTACCTTTAAGGAGATGACACCCGTTCCATGACTGTTAAAAGGTGGGGACCGACGATATCCCCGACTTAGGCTCTTACGACACCCCAGCTCTCATCTGACGACACCCTAGTTTTAAGGCGACGACACCCGTTCTGGGACTCTTAAGGTTTAAACTGGAGAGTCGTTCCCTCCTCTTCTCCTCTTGGCCCTTCGTAGAATGCCCTCCCCCCTCTTCTCCTCTTCTTTATATCCATTCCCATGCACTCTCTTAAGGTTTAAACAAGGACACAAGAAATAACGGGGAATATAGGCCGAAACACTCTAACGACACCCCAGTTCATAAGGTATAACATCCTAGTTAAAAGAGTATGACATTCGTGCTACAAAACAGTAAACTCTAAACAGTTATGACTCCTGGAATGTTAACTGTTTTGGTCTAAGAAGTTACCCGTGCATTAAACGGTTTGGTCACACATTAACTTCCTCTAACGACAAAAAAACCGTTGGTGTAATAAAGGAGCTTTACAAAGAAATGGGAACAAGGACTTTTTACTCCTTGCTGCGGATGACTTTTTCTCTAGAAGTTTTCTTCCGATCGAACTCCTCAGAGCGAGGCTCAGGATCTTGCTCAAACCTTGGACTGATTCCTTAGCATCCGAAAGCCAGAGCAAGGGCTCAGGATCTTGCTCAAACCTTGGACTGATTCCTTAGCATCCGAAAGCCAGAGTGAGGGAGAAGAAAGAGTTTTTCTTGCATAGATGAAATCCAAGAAAAAATGGTGGTAGAAGTAGGCTGGAGGGAAAAGGGCATTTTGTTTGCACAGTAATTTTAAAATAAAGGAGAAGTTTTAATGGCCGTCATATCAGAACGTAATATCGTAGCAGTTATACCGTTCCGCATCGTCAGCCACGTAGGATCCACATGGACTAATCAGAGAGGCGTGCAGCCCACGTAGAACTTGCTGCATCGGGACAGTATACAAAACTTTTCCTGTAACAAAAACATGAAGAACGCTTGA
This sequence comes from Calamus simplicifolius, assembly GCA_900491605.1. Taxonomy (NCBI): domain Eukaryota; kingdom Viridiplantae; phylum Streptophyta; class Magnoliopsida; order Arecales; family Arecaceae; genus Calamus; species Calamus simplicifolius. Next base: position 3,147 of record UESW01004656.1, read on the forward strand.
AGCCCATGAAAAATGAAAAAGCTCAAACAGCACATATGACGGAATTTCCAATGCAGCAGCTCATAACAATAGCATTTACTAAGAGAGAACAAAGAGTGATGTCATCGCCAAGAGAGAAATTAATGACTCAAAACTCAAATGCTTCCACTAAAATAGGAAGACTTTGCAAATATAATTCAGGAAAAGTAAAATCGTTCATGCATTTGCAACCAAAGCAGTAAGTGAAAAGGGCTGAGCTAAAGTTAGGAGAATAAACTTCTCATTGGGCATAAAATGGCATGGTATCTATTAGAATTCATGGAAATGACAAAATAACTTCATCCAAGCAAAAGGCATTCCATTAAGAAAGGCATTTGAACAACCCAAAGGCGCACATAATCTATTATTGGTTTAGTAATTGGATCCCTGCTTATCCCAAATGGACCAACCCCTCATCTGGTAACGTGTAAAACCAAATTCTAATTCTTTTTTGCCATCAAACCTCATTATTGGCCAAACCCTGTTAAGAATAAACTGAGTTTAGAATATAAAAATGCAAAAAAATAAGCTCCACAACACAATATTGTATCAACAAGGCTTGTAGAAAAAAATGACAATTAAAATGACAATAGAAGATCATAATCATTTGTCTTTCTTTCCAAATAAGCCATCCATGAATTCTCCTAAACCTGCTAAAGTAACAGAATTGAGAGATTAGCGAGAAAAAGACAAAAACTCCTTCAAAACAAGGCCAAATGTTATTATCTGTCTTAAAAGAAGGATACAACTGCAAAATTATACAGAATATTAAGAGTGGTGTTCAACCAAATCAAAACCAACATGCATGCTGCACAGGATAGATGGAATGGCTAGCACAGATAAGTACCTGCATAAACCTAAGGCATTTAAAATTTAGTAGAATTAACTACTAGTCAAGGGAGCAGAAATGGTAGATTCCAAGGCTGATTTGGTGCGTAGAAATGGCAGATTTCAAGGCTGATTTGATATGCAGAAATGATAGATTTCAAGACTGATTTGGCGAGCCAAAGGGACCAGTTAAGCGAAAGTTTTGAATTTAAATTTTGAAATTCAAATTGGCCAACTAAGGGCGCATCAAGGGGAGAGTTGTTTAGGCAAAAATCAGCCCATCATTGCCATAAGTGTAGAGTATATGTATATATGCATAGAATTGATAGACGTTTATTCTTACCTTACATAATCATGTGTATCTTGTGTAATGACTGATTTTTGGCCTTGTAATTAGTCCGATAGCTTTTATATAAAGTGAGCAACCCTCACAAGAAGGGTATTGAGAATAAAACCTAAATTTGACATGGTATCAGAGCCACAAATTATTTTCGTGGTTTTCTCTTGGCTTGTCTGAATTCTTGATTTTTTGAGGGTTGCTTGGTGACTGTCGGCTCTTGGTTTTCTGTTGCTTGGTAGCTGTCGACAGATTCTAAAGAGTAACTGTTTTGATTTCTCGGCTCTGTCAATTTTTTTATTATTATGACTGGAGAAAATTCTATTATTCGCCTTAATGGTAAGAACTACACCAGTTGGGAATTCCAGTTCAGGATGTTTGTGAAAGGGAAGGAGTTATGGGGTCATTTGGATGGGACTTCTAAGGCTCCAACTGATTCCAAGGAGCTTAGTTTATGGGAAAGCAAGGATGCCAAAATTGCTTCCTGCTCAGCTCTGTTGAACCTCATATGGTCAACAATCTTCGTGGGTTCACTACTGCTAAGGCAATGTGGGATTACCTTCGGCAAATTTATTATCAAAATAATTCTGCCCGAAAGTTTCAATTGGAGTTAGACATTGGAAACTATCACCAGGAGAATCTTTCTATTGAGCAATTTTATTCTGATTTTATTAATTTATGGAGTGATTATTCTGGATTGGTGCATTCTCAGGTTCCCAAAGAAGCTTTGGCAGCACTACAAGCGGTTCATTCTGAGAGCCAGCGGGATCAATTCTTGATGAAGCTCAGACCCGAGTTTGAAAGTGCACGAGCTGGGTTAATCAATCGCACACCTGTCCCCTCTTTGGAGGATTGCTTGGGTGAACTCTTGCATGAAGAACAGTGTCTCGACTCACAGCTTGGCCTTGATCAAAACACTGATGGTTCTGAGATGGTTAATATGGCATATGCTGCTCAAGGCAAAGGACGATCTAGATCTCCACCACAATGTTATAGTTGCAAGGAAATTGGGCATATTGCCAAATATTGCAGCAAGAAATTCTGCAATTATTGCAAGAAGGAGGGTCATATCCTTAAGGATTATCGTATACGCCCTCAGAATAAATCTGCTCCTGCTTTTCATGCTGTTGTTCAGTCCGCTTTTGTGCCTATGTCTTCCACTCTGCCCACAGTTCCAAGTTCTTCTTCCAACATTACGCCCGAGCAGGTTCAACAGATGATTATTTTGCCCTTTTTGCTCTTGGTCTCCAAGGCAAGAAACATCTCCTTCCTTCTCCTTGGTTAATTGACTCTGCGGCTTCCAATCACATGACTGGAAGTTTGGCAGCTTTACAAGATGTTTGTAAGTATGGTGGTCAGCAACATATTCAGATTGCAGATGGCAGTACTCTTTCCATTACTGCAGTTGAAAATCTGGGTCTTCCTTTACTGATGTTTTTGTGTCTCCTAATTTATCTGCCAATCTCATTTCTGTTGGACAATTAGTAGAAGATAATTGTTCTATTCATTTTGATCGTTCTGGTTGTCGTGTACAGGATCAAGCGTCGGGACAGGAGATAGCAAAGGGGCCTAAAGTGGACGTCTTTTTCCTCTTCAGTCGTTTTCCATTCCTCGTTCAATTTTTTTGGTTGTTCTGCTATTGCTAATAATAATAGCCATCTTTGGCATAAGAAATTGGGTCATCCCAACTCTGTAATTTTGACACATCTTATGAAACATGGTTATTTGAGTAATACAAATGAGTTTTCTTCCTTGCCTTTTGATTGTGCTCCTTGTAAACTATCTTTACCTTTTCCTTTGCAAGGTAGTTGATATTATTCATTCTGATGTTTGGGGTATGAGTCATGTTCTTTCTCATGCTCAATACCGATATTTTGTGACATTTATTGATGATTACAGTCGTTTCACGTGGGTCTATTTTCTTCGTTCTAAAGTTGATGTGTTTTCAACCTTCAAAACTTTTGTTGCCTATGTAGAAACTCAATTTTCTACCTGTATTAAGATCTTCCGCTCAGATTCTGGGAAAGAATACATGTCTCATGATTTTCAATCTTTTCTCCAACATAAGGGTATTCTTTCTCAACGTTCGTGTCCTTACACCCCTCAACAAAATGGCATCGTGAGCGTAAGAATAGACATATTTTAGATGTTGTTCATACATTGATGCTTGAATCTTCTGTACCTTCTAGATTTTGGGTAGAAGCATTATCTACAGCTATATATTTGATTAATCGTCTACCTTCTTCTACCTTGCATCTTGATTCTCTATATTCTCGTTTGTTTGGTATTTCTCCTGATTATAATTCTTTGCATGTATTTGGTTGCATTTGTTTTGTTCATTTACCTCCCATTGAACATCACAAGCTTTCTGCCCAATCTGTTCAGTGTGCTTTTCTTGGTTATAGTAACTCTCATAAAGGATTTGTGTGTTATGATGCGGATACTAACAAGCTTCGTATTTCTCGCAATATAATTTTTTTGAAAATCAATATTTCTTTCCATCTCGTACTAATCTTGTTTCTCCCTCTATTTCACTTCCTGTATTTGATGATGTGTCTCGTACTCCTTCTAAGCCCGATATCGTGTATCAGCGACGTGACGACATTGCCCACTGCCTCTTCCTTCCTCTGAACCGCCATCTGATCCTGTCTTGCATGAGCCCTGATGGTCTACTAGGATTTCCTAGCCCCCAGATTGGTATGGTTTTTCTTCTTTGGCTCTTCAGGCTACTCTTGATACTACTTTTGTGCCTAAGTCTTATTCTCAGGCTTCTACTCAAGAGTGTTGGCGCCAAGCTATGCAGGACGAAATTCAGGCTCTTCAGAACAATCATACTTGGGACATCGTCCCTTGTCCTGCTGGAGTTAAACTTATTGGGTGTAAATGGGTCTACACTATCAAGCTACGTGCTGACGGCTCTATTAAAAGACATAAAGCTCGTCTAGTGGCACTCGAAATAGATAGGAGTATGGGCTTGATTATGAGGAAACATTCGCTCCCGTTGCCAAAATGACTACTGTCCGCACTATCATGGCCATTGCTGTTTCGAAAGGATGGTCACTTCACTAGATGGATGTGAAGAATGCATTTCTACATGGTAATCTGAAGGAAGAAATATTTATGTCTCCTCCTCCTGGCTTGTTTCCTTCCTCTTCTGTTGAGGTTTATCGCTTAAAGCGGTCTCTGTATGGTTTGAAGCAGGCACCGCGGGCATGGTTTGAGAAGTTTCGTACTACTCTACTGGATTTCACTTTTTCTCAGAGTCAGTTTGACTCCTCTCTCTCCTTTCGCAAGACTACCCTTGGGATTGTTATACTTCTTGTGTATGTCGATGATATTGTGATTACTGGATCTGATCTCCAGTTAATTGAGCAGCTCCAACAGCGTCTCAAATCTTCATTTCATATGAAAGATCTTGGTCCACTGCGGTATTTTCTTGGACTGGAGGTTCACCATTGCTCAAATGGCATGCTCTTACATCATCATAAGTACACCCAAGAACTTCTTTCTTTAACAGGCCTTCAAGATAGAAATTCGGTTCTTACACCTATGGAGGTCAATTTGAAGTTGTGTCAGGCGGATGGTGATCTCTTATCTGATCCTTCATGTATCGGCAGCTGGTGGGCATTTGAATTATTTGACCATTACTCGACCTGATATTTCGTTTGTTGTTCAGCAGGTCAGTCAGTTTATGCAGGCTCCATGCCAGACACATTTGGCTGCTGTCCGTCGTCTTCTTCGATATCTCAAAGGGACATCTGGTCGTGGCTTATTTTTTTCTCTGAGAATTCTTTACAGTTGAAGGGTTTTAGTGATGCCGACTGGGCTGGTTGTGCGGATACTCGTCGTTCTGTTACGGGTTGGTGTATGTTTCTTGGCAACGCCCTCATTTCTTGAAAGAGTAAGAAGCAAGCTCGTGTATCGAAGTCATCCACCGAGTCTGAATATCGGGCTATGTCGTCTGCTTGTTTTGAAATTATATGGCTTCGAGGATTGTTAGGTGAACTTAGTGTTCCACAACTTACTCCTACTTCTCTTCATTCTGATAATACCAGTGCTATTCAGATTGCTGCCAATCCTATTTTTCATGAGCGCACCAAACATATTGAAGTGGATTGTCATTCCATTTGTAAGCTTTTGCTCGTCAGGAGATTACTCTTCCACATATTTTACTGAACACCAAACTGCTGATGTCTTCACCAAGGCTCTCTTTCGTCCTCGACATCAGTTCTTAATTGACAAATTGATGCTTCTGAATTTGAGGGGGATGTTAGTAGAATTAACAGCTAGTCAAGGAAGCAGAAATGGTAGATTCCAAGGCTGATTTGGTGCGCAAAATGACAGATTCAAGGCTGATTTGATACACAGAAATGACAGATTCCAAGACTGATTTGGCGAGCCAAGGGACAAGTTAAGCGGGAGTTTTGAATTTAAATTTTGAAATTCAAATGGCCAACTAAGGGCGCATCAAGGGGAGAATTGTTTAGGCAGAAAATCAGCCCATCATTGCCATAAGTATAGAGTATATTGTATATATGCATAGAATTGATAGACGTTTATTCTTACCTTACATAATCATATGTATCTTGTGTAATGACTGATTTTTAGCCTTGTAATTAGTCCAACAATTTTTATATAAAGTGAGCAACCCTCACAAGAAGGGTATTGAGAACAAAACCTAAATTTGACAGTAAGCTAATTAAACATTAATAATAGGCTATCAAGATAAATGAAGATGTTTACAGGCCAAGAGTCTCCATGAGGAAATAAGGTTATCAGCTATAATGATTATGCTCAGACAAATCAAGTCTCAGAAATTCTGGCAAGTCAGCAAGGACTTTCATCAAAGCTTCCCAACAGAAGACGACACCCTCGCCAAAAGTCTAACTAAAGATTGTAAATCAGATATTCCCATTTTGATCAACAAATGCTGGCCTTGGCTTATATATCAAAAAGGTGAAAAGCATTGATATAATGACAAGTTTTCTAAATGTCCCATTGTTTACTGAACCTTTTGTCATCAAGGAAATTCTTACAAAGGTTCACCCAATAACAATGGCAATAATTTCCCTGAAGTCTACGAGGGGCCTGTTCGCAAAGACAACAAACCCCTGCTTTTCTCCTCCAGGTTATACAATTTAGTGACAATAAAAAAACCTGCTTATCCTAAAGTGATGAACAATAGTTTAAATAAATTTACAAAGAAAACGATCATGGTCTACCCCATTTAATTTAATAATAATATTGCAGTCTAAATGTACAAGAAAGAAAGATTGGATCTTTAATATTTTGGATGTTGGAAATACAAAGATGCAACTTACCATCTATATTTTAGGATATTATTAGAACTAAAAAATGCATAAAGAAGCTGAAATTATGACTCTCTCTCATCTAGTATGTGTACTTCAAGTAAATAATCATTATTTTTGTTATTATATTTTTTTGACTCTGCTGCATCTTAATACTTAAGAGATATTACATAAATTAAATTTCATTGTAAACATTTTAGCATATATTACTAATTTCTTTAATTTTAAAGAATTTTTTTTCCCTAAAAACTCAAGTTACATAAGCTAGAAGGTAAAAAGGACCTAAAAAATTATATTCTATTATTTATTTGATTATTTATTTAAGAAAATTATATCTTAGGTACATAGGACAAGTCTATTGGCTTTAAGAGAAATCTTTCAAAAAAAATATCACACTTGACACTCAAAAATCAATTATAAGAATCAATAGAGCTTTTCTTTAAAATTCTTCTCTATTTTCTCACATGATAAGAATTATAATAATGCAAGGCATCATATCCGTTTAACTTTACTTTAATCTCTAATTGTTTATCCCTCCCAGTTAGTTTTCTTTTATGGCTCCTTTCATTTTTCTTGTAATTTGATCTTGTTAGCGAATTTTAATTTTAGTTTGTGTTTATCATGACTCCATTGTGATCTTGGAAGGACTAAAAATATTCATTGGGTTCTTTGCCAATATCAATTTGTCCTAGTAATAATTATGAAAAAATAAATAAAAGAGGAAACTGATAAGGGTTAGTGGGTAAGGGAGAATGCGGAGGATTCTCTCTCTCAAAAGAAGAGGAGGCAAAGGAAGAAAGAAAGAAAGAAAAAGAAAAAAAAAAAGAAAAAAATAAAGTTTTAAAAAAGTAAAAATATAAATATGAGATATGAGATAAATTAGGGTACAAAAAGTTTAACTATTAAAATTATGTAGAAGAAAAAAAGATGAAAAAAAAGATGCCATTTGAATTTCTCTCTATTTTTTTCATAATAAGTTGAAGGAATTTAAATGTTAATAATGAAAGATTCTAAATCTTATTCATTTGAAGAGAGAGCTTATGAAACTTATCAAATTATAGATAATAATGAAAAAGCAAATGATTATAATAAATAAGTAGATACTGCATTTTAGTATTGTTTGAGATTGATATAAGAATTTATGGGCTGCCCCAAAATTTTTTTATGCTCAGATCATGATTTTTAGCCCATATAATCGGATTGGATAAATATTTTTAAGCCCATTCAAATTTTGAGCTAAACCTAAGCTTAAAAATTGATGGTGCTGCCAAGTCATCGGTGATGAGCGTCGGGCGTGTCGAGATCTTCGTGGGCCTCCGAGGATGGGGAAAGACCGCCTTCTTCCTTCGGGAACCTACAAGAAGTCCCGGGCCGGTGGTTCCGACGGAAACCCTCCGACGCTCAAATTAGTGAACTTGTAGAATAGTAGTCTATTTTTTTAAGTTGGAGAAAGAGAAGGAAAAAGAGAGATCCCCCCGCGTCGAGCTCGGGCCCTCTTTTTATACCTGTCCTAGGGGTCGCCCTCACCCCGTTCAAATCTACTTTGTTAGGTAGGATGAACTCCAGGAACGATGGGCAGGTGAGCTGTTGCTGAATAAGTGCCACGTATATCGATAACTATGTAGCGCTTGTAACTTCCTGTGATTTTGGCGAATGGTAGGTGAATAGATTGCATTGTAGTATTAAGTTTGTTCAGCATTGAAGTTTGGCTTCATGATTTGAACTGCGTCGATGGTTGAAATCGGAGCCGGAATTAGAGCCAGGGCCGATGCCGGGGCCAAAAGCCGATGTTGTAGCCGAAAGCCGATGCCGGAGCGAGAAGCTGATGCCGGAACCAAAAGCTGATAGGAAGTGATGTGCCCAACATTGCAGCCATAAGTGCTTTAATATGGGAGAGAATAAGGTGATAAATGCCTTAAAGTGGATGCGCGTGGCCTTTGGGGCCATAAAATTTTGGTACTAGAAATGTCGTGGCCGCATTGGCCGAAGCTGAAGCTGGAGGCCGAGTCGAATCCGAGGCCGAAGCTGGAGGCCGAGTCGAATCCGAGGCCGAAGCTAGAGGCCGAGCCAGATCCACGGCCGAAGCTGGAGGCCGAGTCGAATCCGGAGGCCAAGCTGGAATCCAAGCCGAGCCTTAGGCCAGCGATAATTGCTCAAAAATCGTGTGGTGTTATTGTTCCGCCTGATAGTTGATTAGCCATATCAGATGCCCCCGCCCCCAAAATGGGTGAGCGTGCACTTACCATTGAGCGGGGCACTTTATCACTCGGTGGCTAATTCTCAGGCGCCACGTGCCAAGGGCCCTGCCCTTGGACACGCATCGGATGCTGCAACGCCATCATCTCGCCCACCTAGATTGTTGGGATCGAGGCGGATCTCCCTTGAATGTTGGGCAAATACATCATTACGGTGAGGTCACCACTATCTTTTCGTTGGCAGGGGCTCCCAAATTTAACGCTTTGAGTGGTTGTCGTAGCCGCCCCCAATGGGAAGCGAGCACGTAGCTGGAGCAAAATTAGCGGGACGGTTTTGAAAAGACAAGTCTATAAAGGGTGGCATTTCAGGCTGCAAGTGTTCTTACTGCTTCCATTTTCGTTCCTACCTTGATTTTACCCGGGCCTGTTCGTCTCCCGTCTTCCTGAGTCCCTCACCCTCGATTCTTCGTGCTCGAGTTTTCCAGGTTAGTTCTGCTACCATGGCTGATTCATCCCTTTCATGTTCTATTTTTGGTTTCGGGGGCTATTCCCCCGATCTTCCTCAGCAGTCTGCCTCCTCTCCAGCGTCTAAATGGTCCACCTCTGCAGAGGATGTCCCAGTGGAGCAACCGTAGGTGGTTGGGCGATCTCTCGCTGAGAATCGCCTGGCCGCCAGACGGACCCTTGCCCGGCGCCGTCCAGCCGTCGCTGGCCCCTCTCACACGGGGGAATCCCCCGATGGGATTGCCTCCGTGATGACGGCCCAGGAGATAATTAATCTTCGGGCTCGTTATCAAATCCCTACCAATCTCCGTCTTTACAGGCCTCTTCCCGAGGATAGGATAACTTCTTCCTATCCCATGAGGGTTGCCCTCTACGAATACTACTTTAAGGCTGGCCTCCGCATTCCCCTTCATCCTTTCATATTGAACGTCTTAGATATGTATTCCTTAACCTTAGCCCAGTTGGTCCCAAATTCCATTCGGACCCTTGTAGGTTTCTTAGTGCTATGCCACATACATGGGATAGAAGCCAGGATTTCTCTCTTTCGCAACTTCTATACTCTTAGGAAACAATCAAGCTGGTGGTCCTTTACCCCCAGGCCCACTAGAATTCTTAGGCTGCATCTTCCCACTTCGGTTAAGGGATGGAAAAATAGGTTCTTCTTTGCCCAAATCGACGTAGTGAAGACTGAGTGGGGAATGCCCGATACCAAAGCCAACAAAGACCCCAGAATTCTTCCAAGGGATCAGGAGGCATTCGGGCAGTTGATTACTGCCGACGTCCCTCGCTGCAACCAGCTGCTAGCCGAGGAGAATCTTCGGCTAGCAGGTATTATTTTTGGTGATGGTGAGCAGTGCAGCCTTTTCTCTTGATTTTTCCTTTTCTTCCCCGTTTAACCAAAATTCATTGGTTTGTAGGTATGGCACCATCGCTGCGTGATATAAGGAGGGCCGCTACGAGGAAAAGAAAGGCTCGGGAAGAGGAGGCTCCCGCTAGAAGGGAGGTCGCCACCAAAGCCACTGCAGAAGCCAAAACCAGAGAGGTTTCAGCAAAGGACGAGGCCGAGAGAGGACGGGCTCGTTCCCCGCCTTTTGCTCCATCCCCTATCGACCTGACGGATACCCCTCCGGAGCAAAGGAAGGAGGCGCCGCCATCACCACCAGCGGCTCCCGAGGCGGAGCCAACCGACACAATTCTGGGGCCTGATCTAGAGGCCGCCCCTTTCAGCGAGGAGGCAGGAGCTGAACCTGCCCAAGCCAAAGCGTCGAGCATGCAACCAGAAACCGAACCTGCGCCGGCTGCCACGGAGTCTACCGAAGAGGAGATCGACGTTTTGTTCCAGTCGATCTTGTCTCGTCACACTCGCTGGGCCAAGCAGACAATGATTGACGCCTCCATGCTTGAGTTGTAGAGGTGCCTCCAGCATCAGAAGACCTCTGTGTTTTTTGAGAGGCATCCGTGGCCCAATTTTGGGTAAATATTGCCCCCTTGTCAATCTCTATTGTCCCTATTTCTTCATCTAACTGTGAGTGGTGCGTAGGCATTGAATTCCTTGACCGCCATGAGGGGCCTTTGGTCCCAGTGCCAGGCCACCCTTGATCAGTCGCTGGAGGAAGTCCAAGAAGTAAAGGCGAGGGCCGAGGCAGCTCTAGAAGAGGTCCGGGTAGAGTTTGCTCGGACTCAGAAGGCCAAAGCCGAAGCTAAGGCTGCCCGGCTTAGGGCTGAGAAGGCAGAAGATGTGCTGGAGGTAGCCCAGCACCAAGCGGCCAACGAGTTGGACAATGCTCAAGCGGCCGAGGAAAAGCAAAAAGAGGTAGAAGAAAAGTTGAAGACAGCGGAGTCGGAAGTGTATCTGCTGACGGGTCAGCTACATTCTGCCACCATCAAGATCGATGTGGCCGAGGAAAGAGCCAAAAACGCTGAGGAGATCGCCCACCGGTCTGACGCAGAGATCGCCTATCTAAAAGCGGCGTTGGCCGAAGCCGAAAAGAGAGCCGCTGAGGCCGAGAGGAAGGCCGTTGAGGCTGTGGAAGATTTCAGGAAGTCTGCTGCCTTCAACAAAGAGTTGGCCGAGACAACGGCCTTCGCATATGACGGCGGCTTTCAGGACTGCAAAGAAAAAATCCGAAAGCTTTACGGCCTTGAAGGGATTGAGGATCTCTAGCCATATGAGGAGGATGATGGCCCAGATCCTGCCAATCTTAGTTTTTCTTTTTGGTTGTGTCAAGTCCGGCTTTGACCGGCGATTTTGTAAAACTATTTTATTATTAATGAATTTCAATTCAATCTTCCTTTGATTCGCCCGTAGCTGGCGTTGAGCGAGTATAGTAACGCGAATGGGCAAGGGTCATTTTTAGGGGGTAGCCTAGACTAGAGTCGAGGCCGAAGGACTGAGACCAGAAGTGAAATCAAGGCCGTCGATCAAGGCCGAAACCGAGAAGTGAAATCAAGATGAAGTTGAAACCGGTAGCCATGGCGAGGCCGAAGCTAGCAGCCACGGCGAAGCCAGAGCTGGTAGCCGTGACGAGGCTGAAACCGATAGTGGCGAGGCTGAAGCCGGAGATAATAGCCAAGAGCAAAGTGAGGCCAAGGACGGTAGCCACGGCGGGGCTGGAGCCGGTGGCTATGGCCAGTTGACATCGGAAGCTGTGATGAAGCTGAAGCCAGAAGTCATGGCGACGCTGAAGCTGACGGCCGTGGCGAGGCTGAAGCCGGAGCCAACAGCCAAGAGCAAAGTGAGGCCAAGGCCAGTAGCCGCGGCGGGGCTGGAGTCGGTGGCTATGGCCAGGCCGACGCCGGAAGCCATGACGAAGCTGAAGCCGGAAGTCATGGCGACGCTGAAGCCGACGGCCATGGCGAGGCTGAAGCCCGAGCCAACAGCCAAGAGCAAAGTGAGGCCAAGGCCGGTAGCCGCAGCAGGGCTGGAGCCGGTGGCTATGGCCAGGCCAACGCCGGAAGCCATGACGAAGCTGAAGCCAGAAGTCATGGTGACGCTGAAGCCGATGGCCATGGCGAGGCTGAAGCCGGAACCAACAGCCAAGAGCAAAGTGAGGCCAAGGCCAGTAGCCACGGCGGGGCTGGAGCCGGTGGCTATGGCCAGGTCGACGCCGGAAGCCATGACGAAGCTGAAGCCAGAAGTCGTGGTGACGCTGAAGCCGACGACCGTGGCGAGGCTGAAGCCGGAGCCAACAACCAAGAGCAAAGTGAGGCCAAGGCTGGCAGAGTTGTCCATGCAGCTCTAGGCTTGGAGCACTGACGCAGATTCGGGCTCAATTGCCGAGGGGAGACTCGGGCTTGTTGCTGACGCGAAGCCAGGCTTGGAGTGTCGGCATGGAGCCGGGCTTAATCGCCGAGGGGAGACTCGGGCTTAATTGCCGAGGGGAGACTCGGGCTTGTTGCTGACGCGGAGCCAGGCTTGGAGTGCCGACGTGGAGCCAGGCTTAATTGCCGAGGAGAGACTCGGGCTTAATTGCCGAGGAGAGACTCGGGCTTGTTGCTGATGCGAAGACAGGCTTGGAGTGCCAGCATGGAGCTGGGCTTAATCGCTGAGGGGAGACTCGGGCTTAATTGCTGAGGGGAGACTCGGGCTTGTTGCTGATGCGGAGCCAGGCTTGAAGCGCCGACGCGGAGCCAGGCTCAGGTGAGAAGCCAAAATGCTTAAACACTTCTGTTAGTGCAAAAGGATGAACGACAATTATAGGTTAATATTTAAAACAAATATGACAATGGGCTACTGATAATACCACCTAAGGTTAACCGCATTCCAGGTATGAGGGAGAGGTTTTCCGTCCAGTTCTTCGATCCGGTAAGCTCCGTGATGAAGTGCCCGGGTGACTCGGTAGGGCCCTTCCCAATTGGGAGATAGCTTGCCTCCCTCCATAGGTTTGGAGACTACAGCTCGCCTAAGGACCAAATCTCCTGGGAGGAACGTCCTGGGATGGACTCGGGCATTGTTGTACTTTACAACCCTTTATCGGTAGGAGGCCATTTTGATTCGTGCTTGATCGCGAAGCTCTTCAACGAGGTTGAGGTTAGCCCTCAGTTGACTGGGATTGTCATCTTCATTGTATGACTGTGTCCGAGGACTAGGGACACCGATCTCCACTGGAACGACGACTTCTGTTCCGAAGACAAGGCTGAATGGGGTCTCTTCAGTGGGAGCACGGGGCGTTGTGTGATAAGCCCACAACACGTTCGGGAGCTCTTCTACCCATCTCCCCTTGAAGTTGTCTAGGCGCGTCCTGAGTCCCTATAAGATTGTACGATTCATCACCTCGGTAGCCCTATTAGTTTGCAGGTGACCGACAGAAGTGAACCTTTGGTGTATTCCCAGTTCAGCACAGAAGTCTCTGAATGGGCCATTGTCGAACTGGAGCCCGTTGTTGGTAACAAGCGTGTGGGGTAGTCCAAATCGACAGATAATGAACTTCCAAAAGAAGTTCCTCACCTTAGCCTCAGTAATCTTGGCTAGCGCTTCAGCTTCCACCCACTTAGTGAAATGATCGATGGCGACAAGCAAGAACCTCCGTTGGCCAGAAGCAGGAGGAAAAGGTCCCAAGATGTCCATCCTCCATTGGGCAAACGGCCATGGAGCCAATAGAGGGCTCAGTCGAGAAGTTGGTTGTCGTTGGATGTTGGCATGCCACTGGCAACTATCACATTTTCGGACCAGCTCGGTTGCGTCCTCCCGCATGGTGGGCCAGTAATAGCCTTGGTGTTGGGCTTTGTAGGCCAGTGCTCTACCTCCCAAGTGGCTTCCGCAGATACCTTCATGGATTTCTCAGAGGATGTAATCGGCATCTGTGGGGCCAACACACCTCAAGAGGGGATGAGAGAAGGACCTCTGATACAGCTGCCCGTCGAACATCAGGAACTTATGTATTCACCGTTTGAAGATCTTGACGTCAGTGGGGTCGGTTGGTAGGGCTCCAGTAGCAAAGTACTTAGTGTAGGCATCCATCCAAGAGGGCTCCTGGCGGACTAGCATGGATTCTTTTATTGTGTCAATGTTCAGTGCCTCCAGGTGCTCCATATAGGTTCTTCCTAAGGTTCCGTCGGCCGATGTAGCTAGATAAAACAACGTGTTGGCTCTGGCGTTCTCCTCCTGGGGAATGTAACTAATGCTGAAACGGGTTAAGGGAGAGACCTGCGACTGTACCATACTCAGGTAACGTGATATGATGGGATCTCGCACCTCGTATTCCCCCTTTATCTGGCCACAAACTAGCTGAGAGTCGGTGAAGACTCTGAGATGCTTTACCCCGAGCTTGCAAGCTAGCCGTATCCCAGATAGAAGGGCTTTGTACTCGGCTTGGTTGTTGGTAGTTGGGAAAAGAAAACAAAGGGCGTACTCCGTCACCACTCCATTTGGACTGGCTAGAATGAGGCTAGCCCCACTTCCCTAAGAGTTTGATGCCCCATCCACATGAAGGAGCCAATCCCTCCCCTCTTCCTTGATTTCATCATCCGAAGGGCTCGTACGGGATTCTTCTCTTTGCTCTTCTATCCAGGTGCCTTCGGTCAAGAAGTCCGCTAAAACTTGGGACTTCATAGCTGTCCTGGGTCAGAATGATATATCGAATTCTTCCAACTTGACCGTCCACTTTGCCAGCTGGCCAGAAGTATCAGGACGGGATAGGACCGCCTTGAGCGGCTGGTCGGTGACCACCACGATCGGGTGAGCTTGGAAATAGGGCTTGAGGCATTGGGTGGAGACAATCAGTGTAAAGATAACCTTCTCAACTTTCGAGTACCTTGTCTCTACATCATGCAGTACCTTGCTGGTGTAGTACATTGTCTTTTGCGTCCCCTCAGCTTCCATGCGCACCAGCACAGAACTAACAGCTTCGAGGGAAGCCGCAAGGTACAAGAAGAGTTCTTCTCCATTCCTTGGCTTGGACAACAGTGGTGGGGTGGATAGGAATTCTTTTAATCCTTCAAAGGCCTCCTGACACTCCCTGGTCCATTTGAAACCATTGACTCGGCGCAGTACCTTGAAGAAAGGCAAACACCTCTCCGCAGACTTGGACAAGAAACGGCTCAGGACCGCTATCCTTCCAGCCAAACGTTGCAGTTCCTTCTTATTGGAGGGAGATTTCATATCCAAGATGGCTCGGACTTTATCGGGATTCACCTCGATTCCTCGTTGGGTCACCATGAAACCCAAGAATTTGCCGGCCGTCATCCCAAAGGCACACTTACGGGGGTTCAACCTCATCCTATACCGGCGAAGGTTATCGAAAGTCTCCGTCAGGTCAGCGATATGGCTGGTCGCGTGGACGCTCTTCGTCAGCATGTCGTCCATGTATACCTCCATGTTGCGTCTGATCTGGCTCTCGAAGACTTTGTTCATCAGCCTCTGGTAGGTAGCTCCGGCGTTCTTTAGTCCGAATGGCATCACCTTGTAGCAATAGATTCCCTTCTCAGTTATGAAGGAGGTGCCTTCTCGTCTGTGGGTTCCATCCTGCTTTGGTTGTACCCAGAGAAGGCATCCATGAAACTAAGTATTTCATGGCAAGATGTAGCGTCTACCAGTTGATCGATTCAGGGCAGAGGGAAGCTGTCCTTCGGGCACGCTTTGTTGAGATCGGTGAAGTCTATACACATCCTCTAACTCCCGTTGGCCTTGCGGACCATCACGACGTTGGCCAATCAATCGGGGTAGCGAACTTCCCGAATGTGGCCTGCAGCTTTTAGTTTATGGATTTCCTCGTCAACAGCCTTCTGTCTATCCGAAGCGAAGCTCCTCTTTTTTTGGCGGACAGGCCGACATTTTGGCTTGAGGTTGAGTTGGTGAGTGATTATCTCCTCATAGATGCTTGGCATATCAGATGACGACCATGCGAAGACAGTCGAAGTTGGCACGCAAGAAAGCAAGGAGCTAATTGCGGGCCTCCTCTGGAAGCAATGCCCGACTTGGATGGTCTTCACGGGGTCGTCTCCCAAGGGAAAGGTCAGGAGGTGCTCGACCGGCTCCCCTCTCTTCTCCACATCTCGGGGGTCAGTCAGTTTAGGTGCAGTTGCCGATGCTGTCTCTTGCGGACTGGGGGCTAGGTGGTAGCAGAGTGGCAACGGGTTTTGCTTTCCCCTCATTTCTTCTATTCCTTCGCTGGTGGGGAACTTCACAAGTAGCCTTTTGGTGGAGATGACAGCATCTAACAGGTTTAAGCCAGGTCTCCCCAAAATAGCATTGTACGCCAAGGGGACCCGCACCACCAGAAAGAGAACTGTGCTCTGGCATGGTGGGGTTCTAGCTATGACTGGGAGAGTAATTTTTCCTTCGACCCGGACTGAATCCCCGGTGAAGCCCATCAAAGGAGTGGTGACGGATAGAAGAGAACTTGTAGGTAAATTCATTCTAACACAAGAGTTGTAACTTAAAACATTCACAGAGCTTCCACTATCAACCAAAATCCGCTTTACAGGATGTTTGGCGATCGTCATAGAAACGACGATGCCATCATCATTTTTATTCACTACCCCTCTAGGTCTTTTTTGAAAAAAGGAATTACAGGATTATCATCTTCCTCTCGCTGTCTTTTAGAATCGCTGCCTGCCCCCCAGGAGATCATGGTCACCGTCTTCTCTATTGGAGCATTGTCTAAGATAATCTGCTGCGTGGGAAGTGCTGACGGACCCACGGTTGTAGGGTTCCCCCAGCGAACGAACTTGCTCAGATGGCCCTGTTGGACAAGCTCCTCGATGGCTTTTTTCAGTTGGCGGCAATCTTCAGTGTCGTGGCCATAATCTCTGTGATATCGGCAATAGACTTCTTTTCTGTAGGGGACCCCTGACTTCATTGGAGGTGGACGCCAGAAGTAAGGCTCTTCCTCGATCTCTAATAAGATGTGAGATATCGGAGCGAGGAGGGTTATGAAATGCTCCTTGGGAACTAGTGTTTGGGGCTGGCTATCCAAGCGATGAGACGGCTCAAGCTTTCTGGACCATCCTCCAGCAGGTTCTACGGGTGCTGACTTCTTGCTGAAACTCTTGTCAGCCTCCCTTCTAGAAGAATTTGCCTCGTTGACGCGAATGTACTTCTGTACCGGCTTAGTAGCTTGGCGTAGGAGCCGAGGGGCATTTTATCTAGAGAATACGCAAATCTGGATGGGCGAAGTCCTCACTTCAGCGCGAGAGTGGCTACAGAATCCTCCAAGTTATAAACCTTGAGCGCGGCCTCCTTGAACCGAGCCACGAAGTCCTTCAGAGTCTCTCCACTCCTTTGTTGGGCGAACAAGCTATCGGCGACTTGAGGGATCTTCCGGCATGCATCGAAGTGGGCCAGGAAAGATCACTCGAGTTGCTTGAACGAGTTGATGCTGCGTGGTGGCAGACGAGAGTACCATGCAC
This sequence comes from Calamus simplicifolius, assembly GCA_900491605.1. Classification (NCBI taxonomy): domain Eukaryota; kingdom Viridiplantae; phylum Streptophyta; class Magnoliopsida; order Arecales; family Arecaceae; genus Calamus; species Calamus simplicifolius. The sequence continues at coordinate 20,687 of UESW01004656.1, forward strand.
GCGCCGCCTTCCGGAGTGTGGCTGGAAAGGCAACACACAGGAGAGGGTCCGTCGCCCTCTGGACCTGCATGAGGACCTTGTAACTCTCCAAGTGGTCTAGGGGATCTGTCGTGCCATCATATGGGTCCAGTTGAGGAAGATGAAACCGGGGTGGGACCGGCTCCTTCATGATGCGACGAGAAAGAGGTGGACGGTGGTTGTAGTCCACTCCGTTTGGGTTGGCGATCTGGCGGCAGAGTTCTTCCAATCGTTGATGATACTCATCGAGCCGTTGCTCGGCCCGATGAGCAGCCTTCTTGCTCGAGTCTCCTTTAGAAGAGTCAAAAGAAGAGGATGAAGAGGCCCGCCGGTGTATAGAGTGCAATCGCCATGGCTCCTTCTCACTGCGTCACCTATGAGAGCGATCGGAATGGCAGGAGAGGGACCGTCGCCGATTCGAGGTTTCCCGGCAGCGAGACCTCGGGGACGAGTGGTGGGAGGCCTCAAGAGGGGTCCTTCGCTGATGAGGTTGAATGGTTTCGTGACCTTCCTCGCGGAGCGGAGGGGGCTGAGGTTGCGGTCCAGGCATGGCAGCGAAGCAATGCTCTTGTAGTCTCCGCACCACCGTCATCAGATCCTGCACTTGATGGGCCAGGGCATCTAGCCGATCGAATTGGCTAACCTACGGTGGCGCAGTAGGCGGAACATGGAGGTTGTCATTCGATTGTTCAGCCTGTGGGATACGCTCCATAGCTTGACTGGTAGAAGCTTCTTGAGCTCGCGTTGTCACCATCGTCTCCCTTGTAGAGGTCAAAGGTTGAGCCGTCCCCCCCCCTTCCTGGCACGCCAATCTGTTGCTGCCAAGTCATCGGTGATGAGCGCCGGGCATGTCGAGATCTTCGTGGTCCTCCGAGGATGGGGAAAGACCGCCTTCTTCCTTCGAGAACCTGCAAGAAGTCCCAGGCCGATGGTTCCAGCGGGGACCCTCCAACGCTCAAATTAGTGAACTTGTAGAACAATAGTCTATTTTTTTGTAAGTTGGAGAAAGAGATGGAAAAAGAGAGATCCCCCCACGTCAAGCTCGGGTCCTCTTTTTATACCTGTCCCAGGGGTCGTCCTCACCCCGTTCGAATCTGCTTTGTTAGGAGGATGAACTCCGAGAACGGCGGGCAGGTGAGCTATTGCTGAATAAGTGCCGCGTATATCGGTAACTGCGTAGCGCTTGTAACTGCCCGTGATTTTGGCGAATGGTAGGTGAATAGATTGCGTCGTAGTATTAAGTTTGTTCAACATTGAAGTTCGGCTTCATGATTTGAACTACGTCGATGGCTGAAATCGGAGCCGAAATTGGAGCTGGGGCCAAAAGCCGATGTTGTAGCCGAAAGCCGATGCCGAACCGAGAAGCCGATGCTGGAACCGAAAGCCGATAGGAAGTGCTGTGGCCAACGTGGCCACCATAAGTGCTTTAATACGGGAGAGAATAAGGCGATAAATGCCTTATAGTGGATGCGCGTGGCCTTTGGGGCCATAAATATTTGGTGCTAGAAATGTCGTGGCCGCGTCAGCCAAAGCTAGAGGCCGAGTCGAATCCGAGGCCGAAACTAGAGGCCAAGCCGGATCCACGGCCGAAGTTGGAGGCCGAGTCAAATCCGAGGGCCAAGCTGGAAGCCAAGCCGAGCCTTAGGCCAGCGATAATTGCTCAAAAATCATGTGATGTTATTGTTCTGCCTGACAGTTGATTAGCCATATCATATATGTTTATTTGAATATAAAATAAATTTTTGAAGAAAAAGTTAGGGATGGATAAGAATAACCTTCAACTTAAAAGACTAACATACTAACCTTCGCATGAATTTTCATTTTAATAACATAACATATATATATTATATTATATTAAAAAAGTAATCAAGCTAGAGTGGGTCCGGGTTCTCAAATAGTCTTGCTAGATTAGGCTCGAGTTAGCCATATTTGATCTGAATTGGTTGAGCTTTATTTTTCATTCTTGGTCTGTGCATCTATAGGCAACACTACTTTCTTTAATAGATTAGATAGGTGTTCCTAGTAAGTTACATTTGTATTATTCTTTTTTCTATTTGACTTTGTTATCCACGTAAATTCACTTCTATGTATTTAAATGGAGAAGCAAATATACGTAAAAGGGTTCATAGAAAGTATTTTTTAATTTTTAAAAAAATTAACTTCAATCACACATTTAAATTCCCATTCACTTGTTCAAAAGCTTTTTTTTTTTTGGTACAAGCGAGTGATTTCACTAGCACACTAGCCTAATGCGAGTCAACCCAGAAATATCAGAATACAAAATTTGCTTCAGTAAAGGGGGGCAAAAGTCATCCTGATTCCATCTCCAAAAGCCCGCATGATGGGCCACGGAGGCCGCTACCCAGTCAACCGCGGAATTAGCTTCACGGTAGATATGCCTGATGTGGACTCTATGAACCTTCCGAAGAACAGACAAAATATCGAGAAGAAGGGGATTACAGGAAACTAGACTGCATCTCCCCATTCGGATCCATCTGATGACCGTTAAAGAATCCCCCTCGATGACAAGGCTGTGAGCATGAAGGACCCGAACAGCATAGGATACACCAGACCAGGCTGCATACAACTCAGCCAAAGGGACAGAGGAGTCTATAATGCCAAAGCCGCCGGCCGCCAGCAGAGCTCCATCAAACCTCCGGATGATAAAGGCTGAACCAGCAGACCTTCCCCGGACACTACCATCAAAATTGATTTTAACAAAACCTGGAGGAGGGGCTTCCGAGATATAAAAACCGAACGCCGGTTCGCTACCGAAGTAGCAGGGGAACCCCAGTGGCCAGAGATATCAAAATCAACTACATTACGATGGAGTGCAAATTCCCTAGAGAGGAGTCTAGCCCTCCGCACAATCCTGTGAGAGGAGATAGCATCATCAGTGAATATAAGCTGGTTCCTAGATAACCAGATCTGATAGGCAATAGCGGTCCACAAGGCACTCTGATGTTGGGTGGCCCTTCGGAGATCAAGAAGAAAAGGAGACCGCACTGAGCCCATAACATCCACTTTGCAGTGATAACCCACCATTGACCAGACCCAATTCGCATGAGAGCAAGTGAAGATGGCATGGTCGATAGTCTCATCGACCTGTCCACACAGAGGGCAAGTCGCCTGAATGGCCAGTCCCCTCCTCGAAAGCAGAGAACAAGTAGGGAGAGAGTCGCAAAGAAGCTTCCATATGAAAATCTGAACCCTGGGGTGAGTGGGGAGCTTCCAGATCCATGCAGCCTCCCTCATACCCTGCAGCTGTGGACCAAACTCCTTCATAAGGTCCCTAATGGGAGCCCTAGAAAGACAAGAATTCCGCCATAATCTCGAATCAGCTGTGAGCCCTGGAATGAGCGGACTGAAAAGGATACATCAAGAAAGCTCCTCCCCAAATAAGCAAGTAACGAAGGGGATGTGCCAGGAGAGGGGGTCTTGAATGATCAAATCCTTGACCCTCATACTGATCGGAACATCTATGCTAATAAAGGTAGACCATCGAAAAAAGGGGAGATCAGAAATCCATGTATCATGCAACACAGTAATAGAGGATCCATCTCCGATCATCCATGAAATATTGTTCATAATAGTCGGAGCATAGCGACATACCTCCTTCCAGAAGAAAGAGTACCCGTAGGTTGGCTGAAAGACCGTAGAAGAGCTCCAGTTGCCATATCTAGCCCGCATAAAGGAGCTCCAAAAACAGTGCGGATCAAGAAGAAACCTTGATGCATGCCTAGCAAGCAGAGCCTCCCTTTTGGCTATAAGTGACTGAATACCAAGGCCACCTTCATGAAGTGGCCTGCAAACCACATCCCAAGCCTGGAGATGAATACCATGACCCTCCTGTGAAGAATCCCATAGGAAATCCCTAAAACATCGCTCAATCCTCCGCAAACAAGTAATTGGAATAGCTGCATTAGATAGAACATGCAAAGGAAGGGACGTAAGGACCGATCGAATAAGGGTGATTCTCGCCATCATGGATAATCCAATAGCCTGCCAACCGCCAATCCGATCACGGACACGTTGCTCAATGGCAGTATAATCACTAATACGAGGACAACGTCCCGTGATAGGGATCCCTAGATATGATAACTGATCAACCGTAGAAGAAATGCCAAGGGCATGGTGAATAGCCTCCCTAACAGACCTGATAGTCTTCGGACTGAAACAGATCAAAGACTTATCAAGATTGACCTTCTGTCCAGAAGCCTGACAATAGCTCTGAAGAATGGAAGCATAAGCTGTCGCATTACGAAGCGTAGCCTGACCCAACAGAATACAATCATCCGTAAAGAGTAGATGAGAAACGGAGGAGCCCTGGGTGCCGGCCATGAAGGGGGAAATGCAATGCTCAACCTGAGCCTGGTAAAGAGCACAAGATAGGTCATCGACAGCTAGAATGAATAGAAAGGGGGATAATGGGCAACTCTGGCGAAGGCCCACAGCCGAATGAAAGAAATCAGTCTGGATGCCGTTAATGATGAGAGAGAAGGATGGCTTCCGAATGCAAGACATAATCCAATCAATGAATGGTCCATCAAAACCAAACTCCTGAAGAGTTCGGTGCAGGAAAACCCAACTCAGTCTATCATAGGCTCACTCCATGTCAAGCTTAACAACCATCATACACTGCCTGGCAGGAGCTCGCTGAAGATCATGCATAAACTCCTAAGTGATAAGGACATTATTCGAAATGCTCCGACCTCTGATAAAAGCCCCCTGCTCAGCAGAGATGAGGCGCGGGATAACATCACGTAGGCGAGAGACTAGGAAGCGCGCACAGACCTTATACAATGTAGTGCACAGGCTGATGGGACGAAAATGATGAGGCCTGGAAGCATCAGGGCGCTTAGCCACAAGAGTGATAAAAGTTCGGTTCCAATCAGCAGGAATGGATTTGGAATGGAAAGCAAGCTGAATGGTAAGAACAACCTCCTGACCAACAATATCCCAATAATGGCGGAAAAAGAAGGGCGGAAACCCATCGGGCCCAGGCGCCTTATCAGGACCAAGCTCCCATAAAGCCAACCGAATCTCATCTGCAGTAATCGGTCTGATGAGAAGGTTATTCTCATGAGGCAAGACCTTCTTAGGGGGAGGAACCGGAGTAACAGGAGCCCCAACACCAAAGAGATCCGTCCATCTGGACTGGAAGAAATGTAATAACTGCTCACGAATGATTTCATTATCCTCCTGGGAGTGCCCTTCCTCATCAACTAGCCGTCGAATTCGGTTGGCAGCACGACGCTTTAGAGTGGACTGATGAAAGAACCTTGTATTACGGTCCCCTCACGAATCCACTGAACCCTGGATCCCTGTCTTCAGTAAGTCTCCTGCTGCTGAAGGAGGGAGTGATGAATAGAGAGCATAGCATGGAGAGAAGAGAGATCAGCATCAGAGAGGCCATCATTCTGATCCTCAATAGACTGGAGGGAAACAATATCAGCTTCAACCCGCTCTATCCTCCTTTGAAGGTCCCCAACCTCCACTCTGTTCCATCTAGAAAGCCTGCGTCTCGCTAACTCCAACCGCCTAGCAAGACAATAAGAGGCGTTGCCACGCATAGGCAGCTGCCAAACCTGGGATATAATAGATCGAGCAGAAGGGTAGGAAGTCCAAAACTGCTCAAATCTAAACTATCTTTGCTGCTGAAAATTAACCTCTGTGGAAATCAAGATGGGGCAATGATCAGAAGCAATCCTGGGAAGGTGAGTAACAGTAACATAAGGATGCTTATGAAGCCATAGGGAATTAGCCATAGCCTTGTCCAATCTCTCCCATACACAAGCATTCCCCTGGCGATTATTGCACTAGGTGAATTTGGGACCCGAAAATCCCATATCCAGTAACCTTGCTGAAGAAATAAAGGATCTGAACTCAGAAACATCCGCTGAGTCACGGAATTGCCGACCTCCTTTCTTTTCATTGGCATTAGTAATGCAATTAAAATCCCTAGCGATAATATAAGGAAATCCCTGGGCAAGAAGAGAGAGAACCTCGGACCAAAGGACACGCCTCTCCCTGAAATCCATGCTAGCATAGATGCCTGAGAGAAGCCAGGGGTCAGACATCCCCTCTGAAATAACAAGAGCAATCTGCTGATTGCAATGATGAAAAGCATCCACCTTAATGGAAGTATTACTCCAAATGGCAATAATCCCACCAGAAAGATCCACTGACTCCACAGCATAAGAAGTCCATGATCTCGCTATCTGCCTCTTAAACCGTGCCAGACTGACACCCGATAGATGAGTTTCCAAAAGAATACATATGTCAAAATTATGAAGCTGCACCAACCTCTTAAAGGAGGAGCGGAAAGAAGGTTTTCGAGCTTCTCTTACATTCCAAATTAGAATCTTCATTTAATTAGCTGGGGGAGGTGGGGCCCCCACCTGATCCTCCAACATAGAACTATCAAGAAGGTGCCCTGGAGATAGGGAAGCACCCTCTTCCTTCTGAGAAGTACAATCCATCAATTGGTTATCCTCCACGGACGCACCAATCACAGCCACCACTTGATTCACCCGAGGGGACACTGCAGAGAACATGGGGTAATTGCTCTGACCCTGAATTGCCAAATTAAGGCCGGAGACAATGGACTCGTGACTTCGTCCCTCTACCGATGTTGAATTAGGCAACATCCCTCCAGGACATAACCCTGGCTAAGAGAAGTCGGATCAGACAAGCTAGCCAAGGCTGTAGTACCTAGATTATGAATAGGGGTATCTGAGAAGGTGACTTTGTCCTTAAAAGACGAAGAAGTGGACGCTGCACCCTTGCCTTTGCGATTAACAGATTTGGATACAATCTGCTGGGATTGGGACTCCACCGGCCTGGCCCGCTTTGAGGGACCCAGGTTGGCATCCCGAGAATCCCCAAGCCTATCCACCACTAGATCCATACCAAGTAAGGCAAAAGGATTCTTAGAAGCAAAATTTGGAATCAAAGCAGGCTTAGGATCTGAACATTCAGACTGAATTACATCTCTCGGTTGGCCACTAATACCGCACGCTAAGATTTCAGCCTCCCTGTAGCTGGCACGACATGCTTCACAGAAGCCTTAAACAGCCCAGCCTTCACCCGAGCAGAGTCCACTAAAGTAGAGGCCGAATCCTTCCCGGTCTTGCGCAAGCTCCGGCGAGCCACCCTCCCATTCACCTGCCAGCCATCCGAACGGGAGGCTGAGGTCGGAGACGAGGCATCAACAGCCGAGACGGGAGCTGAACGAGGGATCGTCTTCTTCCTCTCCGCTGGGTGATCAGGAGACGATCTCCTCTGCTGAGTCGCCGTCATCCAAGGCCCATAGAGAGCAGTATGATGTTCATCCTCCAGATCAGAGGGAGGAGTCGACGAAGAGCAGGGGCTGGAGAGGTGGAGCGATCCACACTTCGAACATAACCCCTCTAAGTGTTCGAATTGAAACTGCTGCCAGAAGGGAGATCCCTTCCCCCTTACTCTGACACCTGGCCGGAGCGAGCTCCAAAGGTCAACTCAGACGCACGCCCGAGCATACCCTCCCCTGCTTCTTTGCTGGGTAGTTGAATCAGAGTAAAGAAAAAGGCCCGTCGGTGCCATAATCTCCCTCAAGATCTCGTCATTCCAGAATTCCACGAGGAGATTTGGCAAACGAACCCAGAGCAGAGCCGTAGCAACAATGTCCGCCGCCGGAATGAACTCCGGCCGCCAACCCTCGATGGCGATCGGTTGGCCATTGGCCACTGGCCACCCACGGTCTACCCATCACCATCGCCTGAGCCAGAGGATCATCAAACCGTAACATATGGCAACGGTGAGCCAGGCTAACAGGAACGATGTTACCGGGGACACCCGCACGACGGAACTCCCGAATGATGGCTTCAGGAGGAATCCAGCGGCTGAAGGTTCTAGCAAAAACGGCCATTTTCTCCCAGCCAAAGCTTGCTTCCTCCAAGACCGCTACTGGAATTTGGATAATATCGGAAAAACGACCCTCCAGCGACGCCACCACTTCCGATGACGGTGAAGGGGAAACCCCGAAGAACCCGGGCTCCGCAGTACTGTTCCAGCCACGATGACCCTCCTTACCCCCATCCACAGCCTTTGGAGGAGGGAGGACAGTACCCGCCATCAATCGGAGAGGATCGGAGACAGAGAAGAACGAAGATCGCCGGAGATCAACAACACCAATGTTCGTTGCATGAATCTTAAAGCACACCAAAAGAGCAAATAACACTGTAGCACTAGAGCAAATAACACGGTAGCACCATAGAGACGCTTTAGTACATTTTCAGTTTGAGATTACATATTTGAGAAATCCATTCTTAGCCATGTCTTAGCCCTTGGATTTATTTTTTTTTTACAATATCATTTATACATCCAGTATTATAGCAAAAGCCTACTTAAATCCTTATTAGTTGAATAAGCATGCTAGTAATCAACATCACTCTCCTCTTCCTCCTCAATTTCTTTATTTTTTAAAAAATTCTTTATACTCTTCTATTTTCATGTATTTTCTTAGCTCATATGTTAGCCAGATAAAAAGTAAATTATGAGTCTAAAAATCCTTACGTCTAAATTTAGACTATAAGATTTGAGCTTTAATCCCCTATTTGATTACAAAGTAAATGAAATAAAAATAACTAAGAAAAAAAAGACAAAAAAATAGAGAAATTTTCATTATTGGGATGTGGTAAGAATATTAAAAAAATAATTGTTCATTTTGTTTTATTGGCTAAGATTACTTTTAATTGAATTATCATAAGGGACTTTTTCACTATTTAAATTCATCATGACTTGGCCTCTTAGAAGAGGAACAAGCTCTATAAAAATTCAAAACCTTCTTAACAGGATTTTATTTGTGAAAAAAGAATTAATTAAAAACAAGGGGTTTAATCAGGGAAGGCGCTTGGACGTAACATAGGAAAAGATTGGAATTCACAAAATTAATATAAAATTTCATATTTAATTATTTGAAAAATAATTATTTATTATTAGATTAATAATATTATTATTTTAGGGTGGGGGTCTCTCGAGTCCTGCCGGCAATCCATATATGCCAAGCCGTTCCATTGTCGGTGGTCGCTCTTCGTCGTTTAGGCTCGGCGAGGCGCCCTGGAGGCGGTGCGGTGGAGAAGAGCCATCGTGATCCTCGCCGTAGATCGGCTCTCGTCGCGCTTCTCCAAGGAAAACCACCTTCAATCTCCGAAAGCGTCTACGGAATTGTCTTCTTAATCTCCAGTGCAATCGGGTTCCATCTCTCCTACGATCGATTAGGGCATCGCTTTGCCGAAGGGATTTGGAGCGATCTCGAGGTAGGATTTTATTTTCTAGGGCTTTTGTTGTGTCGAATGGCGTCGAACAGCAACAACCAATCGAGGGCAATCGGGGGGCCGTCGCCTCTGGTGAACCCAGGTATGGGCTCGCTGGCGGCCAACCAGCTCTCCCATCTCCGCCCTCCTTCGCTTCCTCAGGCATCGGGTGGTTCCCCTTTCCAAGGTCTCGGTCAGACCCCCGCCCAGTCCCAGCTCCACTCCCCGTTCCAGGTCCAGCTCGGAAACGCCGTGCTCGGCCCCGTCGGAGCCTCCTCCCCTTCCTTCTCCAACCCCGGGATGTTGGCCGCTAAAAGGCCCCCTCAGAAGCCGCCGACTCGTCCCCCGGCACCTGTCTTTTCTATGGCTGCTCCTAGCTTTAAGTCAGCCGAGTTGACCCCTGCTGCCAGGAGGAAGAAACGGAAGCTTCCGGAGAAGCAGCTGCCCGACCGGGTCGCTGCTCTCTTGCCTGAATCCGCCCTTTACACCCAGTTGCTTGAATTTGAGGCCCGGGTCGATGCGGCCCTTGCAAGGAAGAAGATTGACATCCAAGAAGCCTTAAGAAATCCTCCTTCCATGCAGAAGACCCTCAGGATTTATGTCTTCAATACCTTTGCCAACCAGACCCGCACAATTCCTGAGACAAAGAATACCGAGCCCCCCTCGTGGTCGCTGAAGATCATTGGTAGGATATTAGATGATGCTGTGGATCCCGACCCTGCTGGTGGTCTGCCCAAGCCCAATCCTTTGTACCCCAAGTTCTCATCTTTCTTTAAGAGGATCACCATTGCTCTTGACCCGACTCTCTACCCAGAAAATCCAACAATCATATGGGAGAATTCACGCTCACCAACACCACAAGAAGGGTTCGAAGTTAAGCGGAAAGGAGAAAAGGAGTTCACTGCCAGTATAAGGCTAGAGATGAATTATAATCCCGAGAAGTATAAGTTGTCACCTGCTTTGATGGAGGTTCTTGGCATCGAGGTTGATACACGTGCCAGAATTATAGCTGGGATATGGCAGTATGTCAAGGCAAAAAAGTTGCAGAACCCTAGTGATCCATCCTATTTTGCTTGTGATCCACCTTTGAAGAAGGTGTTTGGAGAAGACAAGATGAAGTTTGCCATGGTGTCACAGAAGATCTCACAGCATTTATTTGCTCCACAACCAATTCATTTGGAGCATAGGATTAGGCTTTCAGGGAATAATGCGGTGGGCAATGCTTGCTATGATGTGCTGGTTGATGTTCCTTTCCCACTACAGAGAGAAATGTCGGCCTTCCTTGCCAGCACAGAGAAGCTCAAGGAAATCGAGGCCTGTGATGAATTTATTTGTGCTTCTATTAAGAAGATTCATGAGCACCGCAGGAGGAGGGCATTCTTTCTTGGGTTCAGTCAGTCTCCAGTGGAGTTTATAAATGCTTTGATTGCTTCTCAGAGTAGGGACTTGAAGCTTGTTGCTGGGGAAGCAAGCCGTAATGTTGAAAGGGAACGCCGTTCTGACTTCTATAACCAACCATGGTAGAATTTTAATTAATGCATTTTATCCTTTCTCAATTGTTTTTCTCATACACTCACTAATGACTGACTTTACCTGTGGAATTAAAATAGGGTTGAAGATGCTGTCATACGTTATCTGAATCGCAAGCCAGCAGGGGGCAATGATGCTCCTGGTAGCACATGAGTGCAACATCAATTATGCTATGTAGGAGAAAGCAACCATTTTATGTTAATTACCGCCAACTTAGACATTACTTGAAGGTTCTTGTAGTTTTTTCAGCCTTTTAGTTCCTAGAGAAGGTAAATAATTTCCCTCATGATATGGATGGTCTATTTATGCTGGAGCTACCTGAGTTATGCTTAGCAGAACTTTTATGTGGTCTTGATATATGAATGTTGCTGTTTGCATATCTTCTTACTGCATTGTTCCTGAATTTTCAATTATTGTAAATGGGACTGCTCTTCTCTTTATAAATTAGATTAACTGTAGTATTGCCCTCAAGGACCTTTACTTGAAACACCAATTGACCAAGTACTTATAATATTCCTTGGACCTGAGCCTAGGAATCATTGAACCATTATCTGCCTATACTGTGTTTATGGCAGCTACTGCTTTCTCTCTATCTATTAAAATATGATGCAAGTATTGCAAGATAAAAATTTGGCCGGTGACAAGAACTTAAAAATCTGTGGAGGCCCAATGCATGCCACCAAAAATGCACCAGTATCATTGACTTCCCCCAAAAAAGACATCTTGAAATGTAAAGTATATGTCTGTCCCTTGTTTATCTTTCAGTACAGAGCATATAATCCACCATTCCCCTTGGTCGATGTTTTTAATTAATAAGTCAATAACTGGTTAGCAGCATTTACTGAGTGGGCTGTCCTAATTTGTTTTTAAGTTTCCAGTCAACGTTTATAACAGTACGATCTACAATGTCTTTTTGCTGGTCCAAATGCTTGCTGTATTTTCACCATTGCTGTTTCAAACAATCTAACTCATCCTATTCCCTAAGCTTTGGGAGAGTGAAATGCTATGCTGAGAAAGGCCGAAATCTCTTCAGAAGAAGGGTAGAAAATCAACTGATTTTCTGCTTTCTTTTGGTTTGCAATCCCCAAATTTGCATTCTTATCTTAGTTTTGATTTTTATTCTCTGCTTATTGTTCTCTCCGTCTTCCACAAGTGCTGACTGGTTGTTTCTTGAGAGCGAGTATATTTTTGGCAATGTGCTGCCAAGGACAAACTCACAGTTAAGTCTTCCCAATATTCCTTCCATGGATAAAGGTTTTCACTTCGATGTTTGTAAGGAAATTATGAAGTTTTCAACAATTTTAAGAGACCATAAGCCTTTGTCTCTGTTGAGCTGGCAAGATCCCTTTGACAGGCTCAAGGTTTCTTTTATTTTATTTTTTAAAAGTTATTTAGAGTCTCCAAATGTTTCCTTTGTGTTTTTTATTTTAAGACAATGTATTGGGAATCAGCATGGGTTTTTTTGAGCTAAAGAACAAGAAAGCAAAATATTTGGGGGACAACTTGAATAATTGTTGTTTTGCTAGTCATATGCAAATAGTGGTTGGAATTTGGATTTAGCTTGAGCTCGGAACTATTTTTTTCTATTGTGGTATTAGCTTTCACCTTTCTAGGGCCTCCAAGTCACCATCTCACTACTTGGCTGGTAAATTTATTGTGCTCTATTCATGTGTCTAGTATTTTTGTCCATCATGAACTCTCTAGCAAAACATCCTTTCATCTACAATTTTTTTTAATGATACTCAAACTACAGAATGATATATAAATAGGGTGTGGGTGTTGGTGTTGTAATAAGATTGCTCCATTGGGACCTGCAAGTTATAGGTTCAACACATTAGAACAACCTATCTGCAAGCAGGAGTAAGACTGCATGCATCTGACCCTCCTCAGACCTAGCAATGGTCGCAACTTGGTGCTCTAGGCTGCCCTTTTAGAATGATCAGGAAATGGAAGTTGCATGATCTAGGAGGTAAATATCAACATAACTTGAGAGATTGAGCATTAGTAATATATCTTGAGGAGCATCTGATTTATGTTTTAAGACCATATGTTGTTGAAAAATAAATGTTTGAGGAAAAGCTACTGATGAAAATATTTCTGGGTAGAAAGGGAGCATGACTAAAGCTGGATTGTGGGCTTAACAACTAAAAGTGAAAGAAATTTACTAATACACTATGGCATTGAAGTGTTCTTCCAATCTACCACTGCCTCCATTCTGGGCATTGGAGCTCAGAAAATGTATAAATTGCCATTTACCAATACTAATACATCATGATTCTCAATTGGGATGTTTTACCAAACTTCTTTTGATTAACTGATCAACATTTTGGCTGGTTGCTTATTCAATGCTTTTGATGATGATAAAATGATTTGTGTAGAATTTTAATTGCAGATGAATTTACATGCTTGATAGGGAAATTTGAGTACAGATTTTTGGTTTTCATCAGGTGTGAGATGCTTTAGGGATAGCATTTTCTCAAAGCAACTTTAGAAATAGAGTTGCAGGATTCTCTTGTAATTTCTGCTGAAGTGTGAAGAAATTTTTTGCTTTAGAAATTTGTTCATCTCATGCCTTGTGACCTCTAGTCTCTACCTCGAGCCTTTATTTAATCTGGTATCTTGCACCACATATAATGACTTTATAATGCTAAACTGCACATTTCTTTTGCTTGTTGTTATCAAATGTTACGAGCCATCAAGAGAAAGATCAACATTTATCTTCCGTACATTCCATCCACCATTTAACTCCCTTCTCACATGTTTTTCTATTTTATGTTTCTATGGTCTTTGGTAACCCACGTGAAGGGTTCTAATGACCCACAGCCAGTTTGAGAACTCAAACCATGGATGACTAAAAATTGGATATCTTTGGATTATCAACTTGTGGTCAGAAATAACTTGGAGCGATTGGCAAATCCTAAGAATTAAAGCCCCAATACCCTAATCTAACTCTACTGTCCTCTATAACTGTAATTATCCAGCTTTATCCCAACTAGTTTGGGTTTATTTTATGGATCCATTTGCTAGGCATGCTTATTTAAGGCCATCTCTAATGTTCTTTCAATCTTTTTCATATCTTTTTTCATGATCCCCATCCATGTTTCCTTAAGTCTTACCCTTCTTTTCACGTAACTTCAAATTTGATAGAGTACCTCTCCTAATGAAAGCCTCATTAAAGCTTTGTTGTCCTTCATAATCCATTTCATTTATATGTTGACCTGGAATTTTAAAGGTCGCTGAGAGGGATTAAGAACCAAAACAGCATGGTTCTATATGGCATTTACATAATCAACAGTATGATTTCACAGTCATTGCATACGTGGATTAGGTTGAATAGTCAACCTTTTTGGGGAACTTTGTGTCCCCTTATATTTTGGATAGATCAAAGACGTTTCATATATAGCAATGAACTTACCTGCCCACTTTAACACAGCCTTCATCTTGTTTTCTCATTTTATATGCTCGTCTACCTTTTCCATGGCATTAGCGTAGTGGGCACATTCTCGTTGGCACCCCTTTAGATGTCATGTTGAAGTGGCATCATGTTTTTCTCATAAAAACTTGAAGCATGCAATCATTGTGAGAATCTTTCTACTTTGACACTATTTGATGCTGTTATGTATTCAAGATTTATGGCCATTACAAAATCTTATGCACCAGTCTTTAAGTGAAAACCACTCAAATCTTCCAAATATTCTAGTTTCAATATTGATAAAAGGATGGAATCTTTTTCCCTCCAATATGGAAAATCTTCCACTCAATATCAGATGAAAAATCAATCCAAAGTGATTAAGTAGAGGATTTTTTTTTTTTGCAACTACTTTAAAGATTTATTGGCAACAACCCTGATTTTTGAAAAACGACCTTTTTTTAAGAGGATCTGAATTCTTATCTACATATTAGGCCGGCTATACTATATGGAACAGAGTGTTGGACAATATTAAAACAACATGTGAATAAATTAAGTGTGACAGAAATGTATATGTTAAGATGGATATGTGGAAAAACTTTAATAGATAGAATTAGAAATAAACATATAAGAGAATGATAGGAGTAGCCCCAATTGAAGATAAAATGAAAGAAAATCAATTGCGGTAGTTTGGACATATATAACGTAAACCTTTAGATGCTCCAGTTAGAAAGAGTGATCTTTTAACAATCCATGGTAAGGATAGAGGTAAAGGTAGACCTAAACTAATATGGACAGAAATAACTAAAAAAAATAACTATTTGTAATTTAAATGTTGACTTGGTCCTAAATAGAGCAAGAGTGAAGGAAGCAGATTCATGTAGCCGACCCCATGTAGTTGGGAAAAGGCTTAGATGAGTTGAGTTGAGTAAAGTTGGTGACATAGGGGCCTGCCAAGTAATGAGTAAGGCCAGCTGGCAAGAGAAGGGCCTGCCGTGTATTCTATAGGGCCAGTTGGCAGGTAAGGATACCTATGTTATTGGTAGCATTTTAAGCAGATCAATGCTTGTGTGATCATACAAAAAAAAGTAATTCTTGGAGATTTTAATGACTGCACATGGTTGGCCGTAGCCAGAGATTAATCACAGATCTCTTTTTTCCTTTTAAAAAGTTGAATCTCATTTAGGGGAGGTAATACAGTGACCAACCATATAGGTTGTATCCTTTTATGTATTGTGTGGTGATGATTTAAAACTAAGGAAGACAATTTAGAACCAAGGAAAATAAGCTCCCACTATGACTAACTTTGGGCCAAAGTAATTCACTGATAAATAAAAAAAATGTTTCAAATCTCCATCAAATCAAGAGTTAAGCCCATACTTCTGCTACCTCGAATGATTAGTAAGGAGTGTCTGACATCTAAGTTTAAGTACCCTTTACAACTGTTTGTATTTCATTATGGTCTTCATTCTTTGTTCAAACTTGCTTTACATTATATATTTCTGGTAGATAGAATTCCAACACCTTGCCGCTTGAGTTGAGCTTGAAAAGAGAGAAAGGACTAAAGTGTCACATATCATGCCCATATATGTTTACTGCTGTCATGTTACACTTATCACGATGATTTCTGCTACCCATTTGGCGCAAAATTGTATGTGAGTCTGTAAAGGAATCTGCAACTGGTTTGCTAAGCCTTAATTTCAAATTAGTTGTTTGGTTTTGAGTCATATTTTCTGTTAAGATATGGTACCTTATAACTTTCTTTATCATAAACTAATTTAATATGCTTCTTAATGTATAAACATGTTTAAGAACATATAGTTTTCAACCATTATATGAAAATTTATTATTTTAAATCATCTTAGGTATCTTCACATAGTGATGTTGAACATGCGCATCACACAACTTTAAGTAAATTTTAATGCGAAGAAGTTAAACATCAACTGCACAAAATGAGAAAAGCTTAAAATTCGCACAAAAAATAGTAGGGGACCTGTACTATTTTTGTACATCAACATATTTTTAAGTGATTTACATATATCTTTAGTTATGAGAAAGCTCATCTTATGGGTAACACCATGGAACATACTATGGGATACAACAATCTCAACCTTTCTCTGATGCAGAATGACAAATTTAAAATATTATCATGTTCAATTTGTAGATTGATTCGCCAAATCTTTATAAAGAAATTAAAAAGTTAATGGGGATGTGTTTTAGACCGCTTATAGTAGAAAGATTCTCCAAATCTTTACCAAGGTTCTTGGGATGGATGGCTATATTTAAAACAGTAAAATGTGTTACAATTCCTTTCTCCTAAGATACAGCCTGTATCTCTTTGTGCCTAATCATTATGTTTGATATAGGCCACACATATAATGTAGAGAGTTAGAAATTCTTGTACCATGTTGATAACCTAATGGCATGGTACAATTCGTAAATATAATAGGGTAAAGCGAACATTTTAATTCCTGGAAGAGGATTTTCTTTGCCAAGATGTTTTCTTCTTCCTTGATTGTGACATGATCTGCTGATCGGTTGACTCTTTCAACGGATTGTATTATTCCTTTGATAATTCTTAATGCTCTCCAAGGTTTGGCGGAAGATGATTATGAACTGCAATCATTTTAGAATCATTAGATTGCTTCACTTTTTTGTAGATAATCTGTGATAAATTTCAACAAATGTTATGATTTTTTTTTTTAAATACTTATGTCCTCCTTATTAATCAAGACAAATTTATGACTTTGCTAGCCTGATCTCATTAAAGCTTATATTCTTGGTAGAGTTATTGGTTATGGTCCCACTAATGGTGATTAAACTGCCATGACTCCAAGATCATGTTGCCCAAGTATCCTTTCTTGTAGGTTTGAGACATGCTAGGGTCCATATTGCTGCTACATAAAGGAGAGTGGTGTTAAGGGAGGGCAAATGATAGATTAGCGTGTAATTTGTCTTTTAGGTTAAAGTGTTTTTAAAGAAGAAATAACATGGTTAGTTGACACTCGATAGATATATCATGTGTTCACCTTTTGTTATAAAAATGTAGCACATCTCCATATTTGTTTTAATATTATAAAGTAAAAATAATTGCAAATGGAAGAGGTCACACTATATGTAAAATGTCTTTATTATATATATATATATATATATATATATATATATATATATATATATATATATATATATATATATGAAGTATGCATTTTATTCATAGCAAGTGGCTTAATTCATAGCAAGTGGCGTTTTATATATATATTGAGGAAAAAGATGGGTAATGTTAAGACTCATATGATTTAGTATAGATAATTATCTCTGAAGCAAGGTTTGTCATACTGAACCTTAATATCATACTGAACCTTAATATCGTACTAGTAGGGTATTGGTATAGTATTGAGGTGCGATTTAGTATGAACCGAATTGATTCAAACTGAGAGGTATTAATTTATACCGCCTGATTTCGAATAGGACTATGGTTGGGAGTGAGAAAAATATTGATATCTTGTCTTGATGCGGGGTACCATGTACCATACCATACCATGCCAACTATATTGTAACAAGTTGGTAATGTACCGGTGCAGTTTTTAACATCGGTTTTTCAGACCTCACGCTAAAAGCAATGTGCTTGTATTAGTTATTTGAGATTATTTGTTGATTCAATTCTAATATTTAAAATTTGAATGTTTCTAACCAAAAGTATGATTAAAGATTAGAGTTGTAATTTAGAGACAAAGATCAAGATGTCTGGAATGTCTATCATATCACCTACTGTTGTTGTGATTCTATTCAAGACCCTATCTCAATCTGAAAACATTGTACCCAGACCATAAAATTATAGGTATGAAGATGCATATGCAAGGCATCTTGTGAGAGAAACAGTACAGGTCCACCTATCCATTGAGGCAGCCATCATCAGAAAGGTTTTTCTCTTAATGCAGATTTCATTGTGCATGTGTATCTGATAAATTATGGAGAAATTACAAGGTTGAGGGAAAGAGCAAGGGGAAAGACAAGAAGAATCAAGGACAAGGAAGAAAACTGCCGAGAAATCCACCTCAAAGGGAAGATGACTGTCATTTAACATCATAACATAAATTTATCAATTAATGTTAAATTATTGCAGTTTTAAGAATTTGTTCCTTTATTTGTAGGATTCCTAGCATTAAAAATTTTCAAAAACATGAAGATTTGCCAGACGTTCCTGGCATGCTAGGTGAGTTCTGAAAAGATAATATCTTTGAACTACATTTAAAAGATTCTACTCATCTAAACCTGCCATCAAAACTTTGGGCACTTCCTGGACCTCTCTATGACCATATAAGTCTATGTTTACCACCTAAACATGCATATTGTTGCCTGGAGAATGCAGATGATTTATCCTACCTGAAAATTGACTTTTCAAGCGTAATCAGCAATGCATGTGCCATGGTCCAAGCTGAGGCATACTTGATCCTGTGGGTCTCAAAGGCTTATCAAGGAAGCAAAGGAATTTGACAGTTGATTCGGATATGCGGCAATATTTAACTAGCTAAATGCAGATTACGAAAATGAATCTTGAAAAAGATGATCATATAAGGCTGTCAATATCAAATTTAGGAAAATTAGAAGAACCACACCAAAATTAGTTGGAAATGTTACCAAATCTTATATGATCGCGAGGTATTCTTTCTATGGTTGGAGGTATTATCAAATCCTAGCACATTATGAGTAGATTTTCTTCTCCACTTATTTTTCATATTTGTAAATTATCCTTCATTTTTGGCTAAGATTTAATGTGGACTCATTTATGAGAGGTTCAAGAGGGTTCCGCATCTATAAATAGAAGCTCCTAGCTATTGTAAAAGCCATCTTGAGTTGAACCAAATTTCCAGTGCCGTTCTCTTTGTGAGTGGTGAGTGGTGAACGCTAATTTTCTTGCTTTCTTCCTCCGAATTTGCTACTCCATTCATTGGGTGTATCTCTTCATCTATCGAGATAGATAGCCATATGCATCAATCAAACCTTTGACAAATTCTGAGTTCTTATTCATATCAGGAATTTTTCTATTGATCATGTGTTCACATTGTCTCATGTCATTATTGAAAATTTCTATTGGAGTCTATATGAACATTAAGACATTAATTCTTTGGTGGATTTATGTCAAGTTACTCATATTCAGAGATTTAATTCTGGACTGGATTTACCATTCATGACTTTTGTCATGCCATTTTGGAGGCATGGGGCTTTGTTTCTATGTACTACCATACATATTTAATAAAGAAAAAGAAGAAGAAAGTGAAAAAAAACTGATTCATTAAGGTAACCAACATGGATATCATAGATCTTGACCTTTTAAGGTAATGCATTGGATGACTGTTAACCTTGAAATAACTGACACGGAGTTGATACGGGTTAGTGGTTTTTGCATTTTGTTCTCATTCTGGAACAGATGACAGAACTCGTATTGGCTTCATGCTGAGGTCTTTCTTTTTGTATCCTAATCAAGGGTCTTTTGCTTCATATTGTTCTTTTGGACTTGAAGCTTTCTGTTTGTTCTGAAAGCTTGTCATGTCTCTGTACTTGATCTTTGTTGTTTGTTCTGAAAGCTTGTCATCTCTCTGTTTATGCACCTACCATTGCTTCATTTCTCTATTCTTTTGGACTATTGTAACATGCTATCTGATTGGCTTTAGCTCTTCTATTTCTGTTCTTATTTATTGGAAAACAAATTGTTTACATTTATTAAAAAAAGGAAGTATATCAAGTTCTTTAGAATGTTGCTTTAAATGCTAAGCTTGCTGGCACTAAGCCAAGTAAGATTTTCCGAATTGTTCTTAGCAAGTTTTTGTTTGAACAATTTCTGTCCTAACTTAACTTAGTACTGTGTTATCAAGCCATATCAGATTCTGAGAATTCATATCTGTAAAATTTTTCTGGAACCCTTTATCCCTGATGTTTTGTGGTGGTTACCAAGCGAAGTCAATACTTTAGAATTGTTACCACTGAAAATTATATTCTGGCAATTTATATCAGTATATTTTTGTCTGTTCCCTTTTTCCTGATATTTGTGGTGTTCTTAAGCCAGGTCAATATTTGAGAATTGTTACCGCAAAATTTTTACACCATCAAAATTGATTCAGCACTCCTTCCAATTGTTTAACATTTCCATTATTTTAGTGTTCCATTGAAGAATTAGTTTTTCATATGACTCTGATTTTTCTGATAATCTAAAATTTTCAATGATTCTGTTTATGGTTCTAATGGCTGAACTTTTTCCATTCTTTTCATTATCTTCGGCTGTTAGATTGTAACATGGACAGCATGCTAATCACAGCTGGATCAGTATGCATGCAAGTGTGAAGCATACAGTTTTTTTTAATTGTTTTTTTTTTTTTTTGTTTGGAGTGCTCATACAGATGTTTATGTTGCTAGATCACACCATACTAAACTTCTTCTGGAAACCATTCTCTGGAGATGACCACTAGATGTTAGAAAACTGATATGCTTCACTAGAGCAGCAATTATTGTCTTTTCCCAAAGCAAAGAGGAGCAAAAGTTGCTATCGTTGGTTCTTCCTAAATTCTAAGTATGCCACATTTTAGTCCAATGCAATATATTTCTTAATTAATGCAAAACCACTTATTATTTATGTTTTTTAAGGAAATCTTATTATTTATGTGTATACGTGTTTTATTGTGCTTGAGATGTTCAGCTCTCCATGTTTTGCTACAGCTTCAGACTAATTGATAGTTTTGTAAAGCAGCTTTCAGGGCCCTATGTGAATGACTTCTGAGATATAGTTTATCATTGTTGAGATAGAAACTCTCGGCTCGAACATGGAGATCAGTCGAAACTCATTACTGGTGCAAGAATATATCAGAAGTGCGGGAGCGGACCTGTAGTGGAGCTTATCATTATTGGCATATATCATTGGGGCTAACATATTTCATTGCCTAAAAGTTAGCTGGTGGTTTACTGCGAACCTTTTATTCCACACAGTACGAGGACCTTGTAACACACACTAATACCTCCACCATTTAATGCCTGCTTGCTGAAACAAATGCGCTTATCTCAAAATCTGACCCTTATTTTTCACTCATCCGAAGGCATGCCTTCGTTTTATATCACTAGAATGTTATTAGAATCTCTGTAGTCCGAAACAGGGTGGCAGATAGCTACAAGAACTCCCATGTAAACATATATAGCTGTCATTAGCACCGCATACTTGAAAGTGTTAAACAGTGTCATCTGTTGTTTTGCTTACCAGTTAGGATGTATGGTTGATTAGCATATCAGCTCGTTTTGAACCAATTAGCCATGCGGATCACCTAACTTGGAAAGAAAAAAAAAAAAAAAAACAGTTAATGCATCATAGCAGGTGCCTGATGGGAGCAGCTCCAATTATTTTAATAAGTGGAAAGAATCAATCATCAAAGCTTTTTAGCTATGTGGATTTTATCCTTTCCACATCATTTTTATCCGTAGAATGCTGTGATAAAGTTATCCTTTCCACATCAATTTTGTCCGTGATGAATGGAACTGAAATCTAATGCGGTTCCTCTCTCTCCTCTTACTCGAGAGTGCCTTTCAATTCACATAAGATATGATGTGAATAATTATATAATATATTCATGCACAAGCTACAATAGCGGCTCTAAATTATGGTTGACGTTTATCTTTGCAAAATTATGGTCACATATATCTTTGCAAGGTTCACGTATATCTTTGCGAAGTTCAGGATTTATCGTTGCAGCACTAAATTATGGTTCATATATATAAATATATATATATATATATAGGATAATGCGATATAAATTATGGTTCGCATATCTTTGCGAAAGTTGAGGATTAATGCAATATAAGGGTAAATGTCACGTGACTTGGCCATTATAAACGATGCTTTTGATATTTCAAAGAAGTGCTGAAAGAACCAACGGAGGGTGCTAGTCTTCTTAGATTCTTCTCTATTCAAATCTACTCTGTCCAAACCCTGACAACGCCTTTATGCATGCTTTTTTTTTTTTTTTTTTTTTTACAGGTGGCGATCACCACTTGACGAGTCAAATCCGAAAGATCAAAGTACAAAATTTGATAAAATAATAGGACAAGGAACATCAACGTGCCAATCCACTGACCGAGATGGGGCAACAGTAGAAGCAACCTAATCAGCCGCAGCATTGGCTTCTTGATAGATATGATGAATCACAGTGGCACATGTAGCCTGAAGAGAGACTCTAATATCTCTAATCAGGGGATTTAGAAGAGAATAAGAATCCCATCCCGCTAATCCACCTGATAATCGTAAGAGAGTCTTCCTCAATAATCAACCTGCGATAGCTCAAATGTCGAACAGCATGAGTGATGCTAGCCCATGCAGCCTGGAGCTCGTCATAGGGACCAAAATATCAATAGAGCTATGACTGCCAGCCGCAAGTAATGACCCTCAGACCCACGAACGACAAACTCAGAACTAGCAGTACAATCAGAGACAGAACCATCAAAGTTCACTTTGACGAAATCTGGGGATGGGGGCTCACAAGAGACAAAGACCGTAGAATGGTGCGCTACCGAAGCAGCAGGGGAGTCCCAGTGGCTAGGCCTGTCAGTGTGAATGCCAAAATGATAGCGAGTGTACTTTCGGGCATGAAAGAGAGCACGACGGATAACCACCTAAGGTAAGGCCGTCTCTTCAGCAGAGACAATTTGGTTCCGAGTTAGCCAAATATGATAAGCCAAATAGGCTGATAAAATCCCCTGAGAGTGGGGACCACTTGGGTAACCAAATGGATAGCATGCAGGAAAGAAAGCCGGGTGGGTCCATCCTCCAACAACCAAAGGGTAAAGTGGGTCAACTGCCATATTTGAGATGCACGAGAACACATAAATATGACATGATCAACTGATTCATCCTGCATCCCATATATCGGGCAGAGAGGCAACATAGAGAGACTGCGATCAGCCAAAAGGGAATAGGTAGATAGGCTATCCCACATGAGCTTTCAAAAAAGAGCTGGACCCTAAGATGAACTGGCAAACGCCAAATCCAAGAACATCGCCAAGGCTCGAATTTAGAGAGCGGAATCGGGCAACCAGATCCCTAGAGGGGCGCAAGAAAGATAAGATCGACGCCAAAGTCTAATATTCGGGCCAGCAGAAAGAGGAAGAGGCATGGCGAGGATCCTCTGTGCCAGCTCAGCCCTAAATAGTCGAGACACCATAGGGGCATTCCAACCAGCACTCTCCTGGCAAATTAAAGATGAAACATGTAGAGATGGTTCAATATCAGAGCTAATAAAAGTCGACCATCAAGATAGAGGGAGATAAACTATCCAAGTATCCTGAATAACATCAATTGAAGTCCCATCCCCAATCATGCAATGGATATTAGTCATAACTGTAGGGGCTGCCTGGCAGATCGCACGCCATAAGAAGAAACATCCGCGGGGGAAGCTGAAAGCCGAGTCAAAAGTCCAGCCACTGTATCTGCCGCGCATGATAGAACTCCAGAAACAGTGAGGGTCCAACAGGAATCTGGAAGCATGCCTCGCAATAATAGCCTCTCGACGGAGCACCAAGGACTGAATCCCAAGACCGCCCTCGAAAATAGGCAAACAAACAATGTCCCAAGCCAATAGATGGAGACCATGGCCACTCTGCATAGACGCCCAGAGAAAGTCTCGAATACGTTTCTCAATCCGTTGGAGGCAGGTAGTCAGGATCAAAGCATTGGATAATAGATAGAGAGGAAGCGAAGTAAGAATAGATCGGATCAGGGTAATACACCCCATCATAGAAATACCCAAAACCTGCCATCGATCCAATTGAGCAGAAATCCAACGATCAATGTAACATCCTGAAAACCTTGTAATTTATTGAACATATTAATGACATTTTTCATTTGAAATGAAAGTCAGAGTTTCAGTGAAGTGTGGGTGTGTTGGCCTTTTGATAAATGTAAAGAGAAGAAATTTTGGAGCAAACGAGTGTATTTTGAGTGCTAATGAGTTTGATTTAAGAAATTGAGAGATTTAAGTTTTAATAGGCTTAAATCATAAGAAAAATCAAGTTTAGTTTGAGTTTTATCGTTAAATGATGTTTTTAATATTTAGAGTCGACTCTAATTAGAGTGGAGTCGACTCTGGCATGGTTTTGAACTTCTGGTACACTTTGGAGTCGACACATGCAGAGGGGGAGTCGACACCTGTAGAGAAAAATAGAAGGTTAACATTTCTGCTGCAATATTGGAGCCGACACCTATTTTTGCTGGAGCCGACACCAAATCTGTTGGAGCCAACTCTAAGACAGGAGATTTTCTCGGTTAAATCTTAAAAATTTTATATCTATTTCATTTTAAGTCCGATTTGAGTGTCGTTTGAACCGTTGGATTTCTAAAGTCTTTTCTTAGAAATATTACATAAAAGATCAATTTAAGTGAAAAATGATAATCTGGGCTATAAATCGATTAAAAAAATGTTATATTGAAGGCAAAATGGGAAAAGGCTTCGATGTCAATTGCTAATTGTGTTAAGGGCAATTTGGAAAGAAAATCTAAGGGCAAACTATCATGGTTATGAGTGAGCCATGCGTTTTTCAAAAGTGTGCATTAAGAGTGTTTAAGGGCAAAATAGGAAATTGGCATGCCTTAGCCCTTAAGTTACCCATGACTTGGCCCCTAAGTCATTAGAGAAAAAGGAAAAACGTGGGTTCAGCCAGAGAAAAGAAAGAAAGAAAGAAAGAGAGAAAGAAGAGAAGAAAAGAGAGGAAGAAGAAGAAGAAGGAGAAAGAAAGAGGAAGGGAAAGAGAAGCTTGGGGTTTGTGTTTGACTCTAGGTCAAGAAGGTTATTCCAGGAGCCGAATACCGGAGTTGAGTATCGATTGAGGAGTAACATGCTAAGTTGAGTGGGTTTCTCATAACAATGAAAAGTTAATTTGAGCTAGTATAATGAGACTAATACCTAGTTGTGGTATGTTATATTTAGTAGAGTATTGTGTATGTTTTAAATTTGAGAAATGAGAACCTAGTACATGATATTCTGATATATGAGTTTTGAGCATGAGTTTTAAGCATAAAAAAATAAGCTTGAGTTTTGAGCATGAGTTTTAAGCATAAAGAAATAAGCATGAGTTTCAAAAAGGGGATGATTGATGTATACATGCATAATTGCATGATAAAGCTTTACAAATGATATATTTTGATGTATGTATCATATTGAGCATCAGGCAGCTATGGGGCTGATCACCCTTTAGACTGTACTATAGCATGAGCATTGCACACTACTATTGAGCGGCACCTCTTGCGAATCGATCGTACGATGAACCCCGGAATCAGGGGTGAGTGCACGCTTGACCAGGCCAGTGGGCAGGTTGTAAGCAGCCCGTGGGGGCATGAATCATAGCTCAATGGAGCTGGTTACTATATATAGCCCGTGGGGGCAGAGAAAAAACCCAAGGTTCCAGGGTTAAGGAACAAAGCACTTTGCCGGGTGAACCACATGGGTAAGGGGTGCTATTTGTGTGGGGATCCTATTGCTAGTCACGTACCCGATGAGAGTACACCTGCAGGAGGGCGACTGTAGGGTGGTACCTCAGAGGCATTACATACACAGCCCAGTATCATGATATTTAAAAGCATATATTGTGATATAAAAAGGGCCAGTGGGCCAAGTAGTTATCCAAGAGGGAGAGTTTACATGAGATGCCAGTGGGCAAGCAGATTCCGATGGAAATCTGGGAATTTAATAAAGAGTCTGGGCTGTAGATAAAAATGCATATCTTCATATTGTAATGCATGAATTTTTATCTTAATGAGTTATCTTTCAGTGAAAGTTATTGTAGAGTATTTCAGTACTGGTATATTATTTGAAGAATAAGCTACATTTTACTTTATCTGATATCATGTTAAAAATATACTTTGAGTTATACAAGCTATAGTATCAGCATACGGTTGATAATGTGAGGTTATGGTTCTCTATTTCTCCATAGTTAGATGGTTATCCAGTCACTGGGACTTAGGTCTCACCCCTCTATGATTAAAATTTACTTTCAGATCATGAGTATTTCTGCCAGGATCGCAGAATAAGCAGGACGGACCTTAGCTGGTGAAGCTTGCTTGGATGCAAGGGGTGTAGATGATAGCCATGTACATTGAGTTAGTGTGGGGTGATATTGTATATTTGTATATGTGTATGTGTACAGTGAGATGTGGTGATGTATTAGACTTATTTGAATATGGATACGAGACTTATGTTTTGGAGAAAATTTGAGTGTGATATATGTACTTATGATTTTGATATCGATTGTGAATGTGATCTTATAAACTGCCTGAGAAATCATGAAAAATGTTATCTGAGCAGGTTGATCCCTAGTATTGATTTGAGTGATGTGCATATATAATTGAGATGATAATAAAAAGTTTTTAAGGATGTGTTTTCGTGTGTCTGCCACTTATGATAATTAGTTGGGGTTCTCTAGCTCTTTATAGAGCGCTACATAAAGACTAGTAAAACTCTATCCGATTACCATAGGTGTGCAGGTGTGCTGTCGGTGGCCCCAGAGAGAAGGGGGAGCTGACAAGTTTTGGTATCAGAGCCCTAGGTTATTAGGTCCTAGGGGAATAAGTATGAGTATGAGTCTAGGATGATTGCATGATTATGATTATAGTTATTGAATGATGAAACTGATGTAATGAATATTGTCTTGTAGGACGATTACTACAAAGACATCTAGAGAGACAGAGCAATCCTCAGGCAGGGATAGAAGCAAAGGTCAAAGTAGACGCAGAAGGTCAGTTAGAAGAAGTCAAATTGATAGAATGGCTTCTAGTGATTCCACCGAGCCAGTATCTAATGAGGCTAGGGTGAGGGCATCTTCAGAGCAGATGCCAGAGTCTTCTTCACAATCTATTACCCCTGTGCCAGTGGACCCATCTCGGGCACAGACTCAGGGGCCTAGTATGCCAGAGTTGGTAGGCATGATTACTCAGGCTGTGGTAGCTGTGGGTGCTAGTTCCAGCCTTCCATCTAAAAATTGGAGGTTGTGAGGAATGTGGAAGAGCCAGAAAGTTGGGGGCTCTGGAGTTCCAGGGAACTACTGATCCTATTCAGGCCGGGGCATGGCTACAGAGGATCGAGAGGGTATTTGATGTAAAGGGATGCTTTGAGGAGAAGAGGCTGGGTATTGCCACCTTTTTACTGGAGGGTAGAGCCCAGAGTTGGTGGAGATCTATTTATAGCAGGCAGCCCCAGGGAGTGGAGTTGTCATGGAAGATTTTAGAAGAGAATTTCATCAGCAATATTATTCTGAGATTTATAGGGATCAGAAGAGAAGGGATTTTCTTAGTCTGACCCAGGGGAGAATGTCTGTGGCAGATTATGAAGCCACTTTTGTTGAGTTATCTCAGTTTGCTAGGGCCTTGGTGACTGATGAGAGGGAGAGATGCCGACTATTCCAGGATGGATTGAATCTCCCTATTAAAGCCAAGATCCGTATGCAGACCTATAATAGTTATTCTGAGTTGGTGCAGGGAGCACTCAAAGCCGAGGAGATTGAAAAAGAATATATGAGTAGGAGGCAGGATAGAATGAAAAGAAGTGCTCCTAGTTATTCTTCTGCTCCGGGAGGGACTCAGCCATTTAAGAAACCCCAGAGGACTGGACAGTTTTATTCTGGTTTTAGAGCCCTGGTGATGTGGGCAGGAGATCGGTATTTGTGTCAGCATCTAGCCCAGCCCAAAGAAAGCCTTATGGGGGTGTGCCTCAGGTTGCCACCAGCAGGGTGTCTGGTGATGTAGGGGAGCAGGGTCGTCCTTCTGGTGGAGGAAAATATACCTCCATGTAATGTATGTGGGAGACTTCATTTGGGAGAGTGTAAGAGGGCAATAAGGGATGTTATATTTGTGTGATCTAGGTCACCTGAAGAGAGATTGCCCTAGGAGAGGGCAACAGGCTGGGGGGCTTCCTCAGGGGCTAGTAATGCCAAGGGGACAGCCTGGTAGAAGAGGTGACGGTAGTGTTGTGGCTTCAGCCAGTCAGGTGGGCCTAATGTTAATCAGCCAGGAGGGTCATCCAGTGTCCCAAGAGCCGAGGCCAGAGTGTTTGCCATGACCAGGCAGGAGGCTCAAATTGATCCTGATGTGGTGACAGGTATGCTACCCATCGATAATCATGATGCTTATATTTTAATTGATTCTGGATCTACGCATTCATTTATCTCATGTGAGTTTGCTAAGCATCTAGTTAGAAATGTGGGCCAGTTGGGTAGCCAGTTGGTAGTATCTATGCCCGTAGGGAGGCCTTTTATAGCAGACCAAGTGTATAGAGGCTGTGATATTTCTGTGGAGGGTCAGAAATTAGCAGCAGATTTGATTCCTTTGAGATTGAAAGAGTTTGATGCCATTTTGGGAATGGATTGGCTATCTGTGCATAGAGCCAGAGTAGATTGCTTGAGGAAGGAGGTGATGTTATAAACTTCTGATGATAGAGAGATCTGTTTTGTTGGAGATAGGAGGGGGTTACCCTCAGGAGTGATTTCAGCCTTGTCAGCCAATAGAATGCTAGCAAAGATGTGAAGCCTATTTAGCTTGTGCAGTGAGCCTAGAGGGCAATGGTTTAGAGCTGACGATATCCCTGTGGTAAGGGATTTTTTAGATGTATTTCCTGAGGAGCTGCCAGGGTTACCTCCTGACAGAGGATTTGATTTCAGTATAGATCTAGCTCCAGGTACCAGACCAATAGCCAGGGCACCTTATAGAATGGCTCCAGTTGAATTGAAAGAATTGAAAAGTCAGTTACAGGAATTATTGGATAAAGGGTTTATTAGACCCAGTATATCACCATGGGGTGCACCAGTTGTTTGTGAAGAAAAAGGATGGTACCTTGAGATTGTGTATAGACTATAGACAGTTAAACAAGGTGACCATTAGAAACAATTATCCATTGCCAAGGATCGATGATTTGTTTGATCAGCTGCAGGGGGCAGCAATGTTTTCAAAGATTGATATGAGATCTGGGTATCATCAATTGAGAATAAAGAATGAGGATATATCTAAAACTGCTTTCAGGACCAGATATGGTCATTATGAGTTCTGGTGATGCCATTTGGCTTGACAAATGCTCCAGCTGCTTTTATGGGTCTGATGAATCAAGTATTTCAGAGTATCTAGATAAATTTGTGATAGTATTCATTGATGACATCTTGATTTATTCTAGAAGTAGTGAAGAGCATGAACAGCATCTGAGGACAGTTTTGCAGATATTAAGAGAAAAGCAATTATATGCAAAGTTTAGTAAAAGTGAATTTTGGCTGGATGAGGTAAAGTTTTTGGGACATGTCATTTCAGCCGAAGGTATTATGGTAGATCCTCAAAAGATTGAAGCTATAGTGAATTGGGTATCACCTACCAATCAGACTGAGGTGAGGAGTCTTCTTGGGGCTAGCAGGATATTATAGAAGATTTATAGAAAATTTCTCGATTTTGGCTTCTCCTATGACTAAGCTGCTTAGAAAGAATATCAAGTTTGATTGGTCTAATGAATGCCAGAAGAGTATGGATGAATTGAAAAGAGATTAACCTCAGCCCCAATTCTAATACTCCCTGATAGTGCCAGTGATTATGTGATCTATAGTGATGCTTCATTGAAGGGTTTGGGGTGTGTTTTAATGCAGAATGGGAAAGTGGTGGCTTATATATCTAGACAGTTGAGATCCCATGAAAAGAATTACCCCACCATGATTTGGAGTTAGCTGCTTATATTTGCATTGAAAGTTTGGAGGCACTACTTGTATGGAAGAAGGTGCCAGATATTTACTGATCATAAGAGCTTGAAATATATTTGACCCAGAAGGAATTGAATTTAAGGCAGAGAAGATGGATTGAATTGATTAAAGATTATGATTGCACTATTGAGTATCACCCAGGGAAAGCTAATGTTGTGGCTGATGCCTTGAGTCGGAAGTCTATGGCCACATTAGCTTTTATTAGAACAGTACAGCTACCCTTGATGATTGAGTTAAGGAAGTTAGATGCAGAGCTAGCTGTAGAAGAATCAGGAGCCTTGTTGGCTACTTTCAGGGTGAGACCCCAGATGCTAGAAGAAATAAGAGAAGCTCAGTTGTTAGATCTACAGTTGCTTAAAGCTAGAGATTTAATTCAGAGTGGGTCTCAGTCAGAGTTTTCTGTTAGAGGTGATGGGGTGTTATTATTCAAGGGCAGAGTTTGTGTGCCAGCTATGGAATCAGTGAAAGATCAGATTTTAAAGGAAGCACATAGCTCAGCTTATTCAATGCATCCAGGTAGTACTAAGATGTATAGAACTATCAAACAGAATTACTGGTGGAATGGTATGAAAAAGGAGATAGCTGAGTATGTATCTAAATGTTTGGTGTGTCAGCAGATTAAGGCTGAACATCAGTGTCCGGCTGGCAAGCTTCAGCCTCTGTTTGTGCCAGAGTGGAAATGGGAGCATATAACTATGGATTTCGTTGTAGGACTCCCAAAGACCAGAAGGGGCAATGATGCTATTTGGGTGATAGTTGATAGATTGACTAAGTCTGCTCATTTTCTGCCTATTAAGATTGTCTTTACCTTGGATAGATTAGCAGAATTATATGTGCATGAAATTGTGAGTAGGCATGGTGTGCCAGTATCTATAGTATCAGATAGAGATCCAAGGTTTACATCTCAATTTTGGGCAGAATTACAGAAAGCTTTGGGGACTAAATTGAGGTTCAGTACAACATTTCATCCCCAAACTGATGGTCAGTCGGAGAGAACCATCCAAACACTGGAGGATATGTTGAGAGCTTGTGTCATGAATTTTTTGGTAGCTGGGATGATCATCTGCCTTTAGTAGAGTTTGCTTACAATAACAGCTACCATTCTAGCATTGATATGGCACCATATGAGGCCTTATATGGGAGAAAATGTAGAACTCCAGTGTGTTGGGATGAGGAGGGAGAGAGAAGGCTGTTAGGCCCTGAGTTAGTACAGCTTACAGCATATCAAGTTAAAATCATAAGAGCTAAATTAAAGGCAGCCCAGGATAGACAGAAGAGCTATGCAGATAAAAAGCATAGAGGGGTAAAGTTTGAGGTTGAAGATAGAGTCTTTCTGAAGGTATCTCCTTGGCGAGGTATTATGAGATTTGGAAAGAAAGGCAAGTTGAGCCCAGGTATATTGGACCTTATGAAATTCTAGAAAGAGTTGGGACACTAGCTTATAAATTGGCTTTACCTCCAGAGTTATCTCAGATTCACAATATTTCATGTATCAATGCTTAGGAGGTATGTGCCGGATTCCTCTCATGTGATTCAGTCTGAGACTATAGAGTTACAGGGAGATTTATCATTTGCAATGGAACCAGTGAAGATCTTGAGTAGGGAGATTAAGCAGCTCCGCAGTAAAAGAATTCCATTAGTTAAGGTGCAATGGTTAAATCATCAAAAAGAGGAGGCTACATGGGAGCGAAAGGATAAGATGAGATTGAAGTACCCCCATCTATTTGAAAATATATCTAGCTAAATTTTGGGGACGAAATTTCTTAAGAGAGGGGAGAATTGTAACATCCTGAAAACCTTGTAATTTATTGAACATATTAATGGCATTTTTCATTTGAAATGAAAGTCAGAGAGTTTCAGTGAAGTGTGGGTGTGTTGGCCTTTTGATAAATGTAAAGAGAAGAAATTTTGGAGCAAACGAGTATATTTTTGAGTGCTAATGAGTTTGATTTAAGAAATTGAGAGATTTAAGTTTTAATAGGCTTAAATCACAAGAAAAATCAAGTTTAGTTTGAGTTTTATCCTTAAATGATGTTTTTAGTATTTAGAGTCGACTCTGGCACGGTTTTGAACTTCTGGCACGCTTTGGAGTCGACACCTGCAGAGGGGAGTCGATACCTACAGAGAAAAATAGAAGGTTAATTTCTGCTGCAATATTAGAGCCGACACCTATTTTTGCTGGAGCCGACACCAAATCTGTTGGAGCCGACTCTAAGACGGAAGATTTTCTGGGTTAAATCTTGAAAATTTCATATCTATTTCGTTTTAAGTCCGATTTGAGTGCGTTTGAACCGTTGGATTTCTAAAATCGAGCTCTTCAAGTTGGTAAAGCTTTTCTTAGAAATGTTATATAAAAGTATCGATTTAAGTAAAAAATGATAATCTGGCTATAAATCGATTAAAAAAATGTTATATCGGGGGCAAAATGGGAAAAGGCTCTGTCAATTGCTAATTGTGTTAAGGGCAATTTGGAAAGAAAATCTAAGGGCAAACTATCATGGTTATGAGTGAGCCATGTGTTTTTCAAAAAGTGTGCATTAAGAGTGTTTAAGGGCAAAATAGGAAATTGGCATGCCTTAGCCCTTAAGTTACCCATGACTTGGCCCCCAAGTCATTAGAGAAAAAGGAAAAAATGGGTTCAGCCAGAGAAAAGAAAGAAAGAAAGAAAGAAGAAAGAAGAGAAGAAAAGAGAGGAAGAGGAAGAGAAGGAGAAAAAAGAGGAAGGAAAAGAGAAGCTTGGGGTTTGTGTTTGACTACAGGTCAAGAAGGTTATTCAGGGAGCCAAATACCGGAGTTGAGTACCAGTTGAGGAGTAACCTGCTAAGGTGAGTGGGTTTCTCATCTAACAATGAAAAGTTAATTTGAGCTAGTATAATGAGACTAATACCTAGTTGTGGTATGTTATGTTTAGTAGAGTATTGTGTATGTTTTAAATTTGAGAAATGAGAACCTAGTACATGCTATTCTGATACATGAGTTTTAAGCATGAGTTTTAAGCATAAAGAAATAAGCTTGAGTTTTGAGCATGAGTTTTAAGCATAAAGAAATAAGCATGAGTTTCAAAAAGGGGATGGTTGATGTATACATGGCATAATTGCATGATAAAGCTTTACAAATGATATATTTTGATGTATGTCATATTGAGCATCAGGCAGCTATGGGGCTGATCACCCTTTAGACTGTATTATAGCATGAGCATTGCACACTACTATTGAGCCACCTCCTTGCGAATCGATCGTACGATGAACCCCGAAATCAGGGGTGAGTGCATGCTTGACCAGGCCAGTGGGCAGGTTGTAAGCAGCCCGTGGGGGCATGAATCATAGCTCAATGGAGCTGGTTACTATATATAGCCCGTGGGGGCAGAGAGAAAACCGAGGTTCAGGTTAAGGAACAAAGCACTTTGCGGATGAACCGCACGGGTAAGGGGTGCTATTTGTGGGGGATCCTGTTGCTAGTCACGCACCCGATGAGAGTACACCTACAGGAGGGCGACTATAGGGTGGTACCTCAGAGGCATTACATACACAACCTAGTATCATGAATTTAAAAGCATATATTAATATAAAAAGGGCCAGTGGGCCAAGTAGTTATCAAGAGGGAGAGTTTACATGAGATGCCAGTCGGCAAGCAAATTTCGATGGGAAATGGAATTTAATAAAGAAAGTCTGGCTGTAGATAAAGAATGCATATCTTCATATTGTAATGCATGAATTTTTATCTTAATGAGTTATCTTTCAGTGGAAAGTTATTGTAGAGTATTTCAGTACTGGTATATTATTTGAAGAATAAGCTACATTTTACTTTATCTGATATCATGTTAAAAATATACTTTGAGTTATACAAGCTATATAGTATCAGCATACGGTTGATAATGTGAGGTTATGGTTCTCTATTTCTCCATAGTTAGATGGTTATCCAGTCACTGGGACTTAGGTCTCACCCCTCTATGATTAAAATTTACTTTCAATCAGTGAGTATTTCTGCCAGGATCACAGGATAAGCAGGACCGGACCTTAGTTGGTGAAGCTTGCTTGAATGCAAGGGGTGTAGATGATAGCCATGTACATTGAGTTAGTGTGGGGTGATATTATATATTTGTATATGTGTATGTGTACAGTGAGATGTGGTCATGTATTAGACTTATTTGAATATGGATACGAGACTTATGTTTTGGAGAAAATTTGAGTGTGATATATGTACTTATGATTTTGATATCGATTGTGAATGTGATCTTATAAACTGCCTGAGGAATGTCATAAAAAATGTTATTGAGCAGGTTGATCCCTAGTATTGATTTGAGTGATGTGCATATATAATTGAGATGATAATAAAAAGTTTTTAACAGGATGTTTTTCGTGTGTCTGCCACTTATGATAATTAGTTGGGGTTCTCTAGCTTTTATAGACTACATAAAGACTAGCAAAACTCTATCGTTACCATAGGTGTGCAGTGTGCTGGTGGCCCCAGAGAAAAAGGGGGAGCTGACAATCAAGGTCTCCAAAATCATGCTGACGGGGCCGCCGATCCGAAATAGGGATTCCAAGGTAGGTTAGGCGATCAGAGAAACTGGAGATCCCTAACAAATGGAAATGGTAGCACGACAGTGGGGAGAGGTCGATGGGCTGAAGCAGAGAAAAGATTTCTGCAAATTAACCCGTTGCCCCGAATTCAGGTAGTAAGACTGAATGATAGCAGAACAAGTGGCTGCATTCTGAACATAAGCTGGGCTAAGCATGGATGCAGTCGTCAGCAAAGAGAAGATGGGTGAGAGGAGGTCCGTGAGGCCCAGGCATGTAAGGCTGCAAAAGAGACGTCCCAACCGCTGATGAAGAGCACGAGACAGATCATCAGCACACAGAACGAAAGGAACAAGAGAGAGGGCATCCCTATCGGAGTCCAACAGCAGAGGGAAAAAATTCAGTCGGACTGCCATTAATAATAATAGAAAAAGTGGGCCTTGAACACAAGCCATAACCCATTCGATGAATAGATCAGCAAATCCAAACTCCCAAAGCGTATGTCAGAAGAAATATCCAACTCATCCTATCATAAGCTCTCTCCATGTCTAACTGAACAGCCATAAGACACTATCAACATGTGGCACGCTGGAGGTCATGCATGAACTCCTGGGCAATAAGAGCATTATCAGTGATATTGCACCCACAAATGAAAGCTCCCTGCTCCGGAGAAATAAGTCGGGAATCACCCCCTGCAACCGAGTAACCAGGATATGAGCGCAGACTTTATATAGGTGGTGCACAAGCTAATCGCCTAAAATGCTGGGGAAGCAAGCATTCATCTCTTAGGAACAAGGGCAAGAAAATCCTCTGCCAATCTGGAGGAATAGTTCTGGAAGAGAAAGCATGCTGAATAGCCAAGATAACATCCTGCCCAACAATATCCCAATAGTAACGAAAGAAGAAAGGCAGAAAGCCATCTGGACCAGGAGCTTTCTCAGGTCCCAAAGCCCAAACCGTTGAACAATCTCCTCCTCCAGGACCTCCCGAATCAAAAGACCATTATCATTCTCGAAACCCTGGCAGCCCGAGTAGCAGTGATAATGGGGGAGTCAGAGGTAGACACCTCCGACCAGCGAGACTGAAAGAAATGGAGAATCTGCTCCCAATAGCCCCATCATCATCATGGATATTACCATCCACATCACTAATATGCCAGATCCGATTAGCAGCATGCCTAGCCATATGGCCTGGTGAAAGAACCTGGTATTCCGATCACCTTCCTGAATCCACTGAACCCAGGATCGTTGCCGCCAATAAATCTCTTGCTGCCAGAGCAAGGAATGATGCAAAGCCAAACTACTCCTGAGAGACTGAAGATCAGTGTCAGATAGATGACCCTCCGCATCCTCCTTCGCTTGAAGGATAGAAATATCAGCTTCCACAGCCTGGACTTGCTGCAAGAGATCCCCCACCTCTCTTCTATGCCACCTTAAGAGTCTGCGTTTAGTGAGCTCTAATCGGCGAGTGAGACGGTAAGTAGAATTCCCTCTAACTGGCATTCGCTACACCTGACTTATTAAGGATCGAGTCGAAGAATAACACATTCAAAACTGCTCAAACCGAAAAGGCCCCTGCTTGTGAGATGACAACTCAGTAGAGATGAGGAGGGGACAATGGTCCGACGCAATTCGAGGGAGATGAGTAGTAGTTGCACAGGAAAAGGACTGCAACCAAGATGAGGAGGCCAAAGCCCGATCCAACCGCTCCCACACCCGAACAGACCCACTAAGGTTATTGCACCAAATAAACTGCAGCCCCGAAAAGCCCAAATCAAAAAGACCAGCCGAGGATATGAAGGCGAAACTCGATGGAGTTCGGAGAATCCACAAATCGATGCCCCCATGCTTCTCAGAAGCATCCACAATGCAATTGAAATCACCTGTAATGAGAGTAGGGAGGCCCTGGCCTAACAAAGTAAGAATCTCCGACCAGAGACTATGCCGCTGACAAAAATCTGTATTGGCATAGACACCCAGAAGCAACCAGGGCGGAGTGATTCCCTCTGAAATAACCAGGGCCACCTGCTGATGACTATGGTGAAAAGCATCGACTCGGATAGCAGGGTTCCGCCAAAAGCCATAATACCCCCAGAGAGACCATTAGCTTTCACAACATAGGAAGACCAGTTACGAGAGACACGCCGCGGAAGCGCTGAAGACTAAGTCCCGACTAACAAGTTTCCAACAAAACACATATATCAAAATGATGAATCTGCAGAAGCCTACCAAAGGAGGAACGAAAAGATGGTTTCAGCGCTCCTTGAACATTCCAAATGAGGATCTTCATTAAATAAGAAAAAGGTAACCTTAGGCCCCACCCTGAGCCCCCATCATTACCATGTCTGAATTATCTCCCGAATCAGGACACTGCACCTGGAGTCCCTGATCAGGCAACTGACACACTACTGATCAAGGAGAGCCGGCTGCTGAGCTGACTCCATAGGAACAACATCACTCTAATCCATAGGATGAGATCCGACTCCCTGAGAGACAGAAGGGGAAGCAGCTAAGGCATCTTTCAGGGCTGTAAGGGCAATCTCATGAGCATCTTTACCTTGGGGGAGGCCAGATGCCAGAGGAGGCTCAACTTCCACTAATGGGCCTTTGCCTAAAGAAGACACCTGGCCCTTGCCTTTCGAAGCCTTAGGGGACATCCTAGGCCCAATAAACTCAACAGCTCAGGCCCGTTTCAGGGAGGCTGGATTGGCATCCTCCCGGATCTTAGAACATCCGGCCCAGCGATCCAATCCAATAAGAGTAAAAGGGTTAACAGCCACTTGTCCATCCATCAGCAGCTGAGCTCCAAGATGAGAAGTAGGATCAGCTATCTGAGACACAGAGGGAATCTCAGCCTGAGCAGTAGAATTCTTGGCCTTGAATTGGAAAACTGAATCAGAGGTTAGCTCCTTCTCGTTCTGAATAACTGGGGACTATTCTTCCTCCTTCCCTTGGAGGCCTTCTAATATTTGGGGAGAGGCGCAGCAGTCAAAGAGTCCCAGAATAGGCCACGGGAGAAGAAGAGATCGTAGCTTCAGAATGAACAATGACGGCACGGAAGGAGTCTCTCGGCAAAGGAGTCTCTCGGCACGGTCCCTTATCTTCCAAGTTCACTGAATGGATGATCGCCATGTTGGGAAGAGAGGACGATGACACAGTTCTTCTTCGAGAAACCTTCCCCGGCTTCAGCCGGCCCTCCAGATCTCCCAAAGAAATAGCTTTACCCTTGCCCGTCGACTCCTCGGCCATGGCCTTACCCGATAAGTCCCCATCCTTCAGCAGAACAGGGGAAGGCTTCCAATGACGGAGCGCAGCCATCCAGGGGCCAATCTGAGGAGCCACTGCAGAGGACCCGGATCCAATGAAGATGAACACGGACCAGTCAAGTGAAGAGATCCACAGAGCGAGCAAATGCAATCTACGTGCTCATACGCAAATTGCTGCCAGAAAGGGGATCCATGAGCTCTGAATCTTGCCCCCGGCCAGAAAGGCTTGCTCAAATTGACCCTGACACAGGCTCGAGCAAAGCTTCCCCGATGCCTCTCCTTCGTGAAAGCATCAACCTCCACAAATTGACCAGCCACCGATAAAATGCTTCGGAGTGTCTCCTCATTCCAGTATTCAATTGGAAGGTTGGGAAGGCGAATCCAAAGTAGAGCTGATTGCAAGAATCATCCGTAGGGACGAAATCGGGACGCCATGCTTCCACCGCAAGCGGTTGGCCATTCACAACCCAGGGCTGCATCAGAGCAGCACATCGAGCAGCTGGGAGCTCAAACTTCACCATAAATGTTCAGTGGGCAAGAGAGATAGTATCAATCCAGCCAGCAAGGCCTACCCGACGGAACTCCCTGAGCATAGCTTCTGGGGGAATCCATCTCGACAGAGACCGAACAATCAAGCCGAAGCTGACCAATCCTTCGACTCCCGGTCAATCATCGCCGTGGAAGTTGGATAACCTCCAGAAACTACCGTTCCAACCCTGCAACTTCAGCAGGGGACGACGACGGAGCCGACCAAGTAAACAAGCTACCTGCCTTACGTCGTGGCAGCGCTCCACGGAATGACGATCCCCACCGGAAGGCAGGACAGAGCTACCTTCGGCCATCTTCAGGGGAGCAGTGGTCACCTGAGACAATAGAACTACCGAGATCGGGATGATGAAGGGCCGAAGCACCAATCTTAAAGCAGACCCACTACAGAAACCCAATTAGGCACGCCTTTAGCCCAAAAGAGTGGATGCATCTTTCGGCGGGGCCGTTGATCTGCGTCTTTTTCATACATTATACGGAAAAGGAGATTTTTTTTTCAACCTTATTTTAACTCTAAAAAATGTCTTTAGATTGACCAATTTGGCAACCCATCGCCTTTCGCTTTCTAAGAACCATGAGATTATCCATGCTCGACATTTTTTCAAAAACTAAAAATTAATTAAATTTGCTATAAAATTCATCATAAATTTTTTTGGTTCACTTAAATCCATGTGCGAAACTCGAGCGTAGCGGAACACAGGACCCAATTCAGAATAGAGGGGAAGAAGCTAAAGAAGTGGAGGATGGCAAGCAACTGGAGAAAGGAAGCGGTGAAGAACCTCGAGAGGCTCCACTCCCTCCTCTTCGGTGGCAATCCTGCGGTGAAGAACCTCGATCCTCTTCGGCGCCGATCTCACCCTCGTTTGTGGCAATCCTTATTCCTCTCAATCTCTCTTCTTATCTATTTCTCTATTTATATAATAGGAAGAATCATGGATTCATGGAATTTTTGATGCATGTGGTTCTAGTTAGTTTTTCATTTTTTTTAATGTTATTTTTATCGATAATCGGTGATTGGATTTTTCACTTGAACGAGTTGATTCTTGAGCTGAAACCTAGCTTAGTTTTCAAATTGGTGGCTCTTGGACTTGCATCGCCTATAAGCCAAGTTTTACATTGTATTTGGATGGAGAGAAAAGTAGGGAGGAAGAAAACTAGAGGAAAAAACAGAAAAAAAAATAAAATTTACCTTATTTAGATGAGAGGAAAAAATAAAAATGAGAAAAAAAAGTAATGGGCCCTATCTAAAAGTTTTCTCTCAAAATTGAAGAGATTCTGAAGAGAAAACTCAAAGGTACTTTTTCATTTTTTGTCATTCCAATATTGATCTTTCTAAAGAAAAAAATATTAGGCCATTGATAAAAAGTATGTAAGCATTTGTAATAAGGGCATTATTATTATTGTAAATTATCAACTTTTTTTTTTCTCTTTATTTTTCTTCCACTCATCCAAACATAAGGAAAGAAAATATTCTCCCTATTTTTCTTTTCTCCTTATTTTCTCTCCCTTTATTTTTTTCCTTTTTTTTTTTCTTCATATTTTCTCTTCATCCAAACAGAGCATTAAAATATGATCAATTATGTATATGTTATTTTGATATATTATAAAAATCATTACCCAAAAAAGGAACGGCAACAATTTCTCTATAAGATATAGCCAAGCATGAAAATGGGACCATTATATCTTCGTTTACTTTATTTGCTGGGGTTTCAACCTTAAGTCTTCCCTGTAATGGCTTGCACATTGATATTAGACCTATGAAATCATGGAGAATACAAGTAATATGTTGTTTGGGCCACCATAACAATATGTAAAAGCATGGAATGAGAGTTAAAGTTTTGACTTAAAAATTAGTATATCTTTATATTTTCTTACGCTGCATTAGTTTTGGAAATAAAAATAAGGACAATAGTGAAAATTACGCCCAGGAGAATAGTTATGCCATGCATTATGGCAATTTTTATTTGTCTCCACCATTTGGAATAAATATTAGGTAGTAACTTTTTTTTTTTTCTATAAAAAGTTAAAAAAGGCAAGTGTGTTTATGCCAAAGAACAGCTTATGATAGCTCTCCCTTGGAATGGTTATTGCTTGCCATAAGCAAGTATGACCAACATAATTATTTCTTGGTTATGCCTCCTTCCCTAAAATTAGATGTGTTTAACTATTGAATTGAGTAGCAAAATAAGATGGGTTTAATTACTGAATGAAATTTGTTTGGCACTTCTTTCCTTTTTTTTTCATGTGAAAAATATGATATTTGTTATAAACGCCTGTATCCTTTTGGGGTTCAATCATAAGGGTTTTGATGGGATCGTTAATATGTAGTCATCCTTATCTTTATTCATGCAACATTCAGAAAGCATGAGACTGAGTTTTTGGATTTATTGATCTTACTTATTAAATAATCATTAGCTTTTTCTTAGATAACTTTGTTGAGAAATTTATTCTAATGTAATATGCTACCATATATGATAAAGAATTTGCTATAATTATTATCTAGTTCTAATCTACAAGTTTCAAGTTTCAACCAGCCTCTCCCCTATTCCTTCTCCACCTCTCTTCGCTCTTAACATATTGCACTCAAGTAGTTCCATCCATTTCTTCAAAACTTCTCACATCATGTGTCTACATTTTTCTTCTGTGTAGCTAAATGTGCACCAACCTCATATGTTTTTAATCCATTATTACTCTTCATTGTCAATTTATGCTTATATCTTTCCTCGATATCACTTCACATCACAAACAATCTCTGGAGA
The DNA here is from genome assembly GCA_900491605.1 of Calamus simplicifolius. Lineage (NCBI taxonomy): Eukaryota > Viridiplantae > Streptophyta > Magnoliopsida > Arecales > Arecaceae > Calamus > Calamus simplicifolius. Next base: position 61,783 of record UESW01004656.1, read on the forward strand.
TTTTATCCACCAGTAACTCTTTTGATAGGTTTACTTTCTTCGCTTTGCATGGTCACGTGCATTATATGTAGATGTACTCCTAACATTCATTAGGAATAGAACTAATAAAGTATGGATGGAAGCTAATTTTACTACCTTGCCTGCAACATGTCAAAATCTTCTTTAAATTGTCTCGCACTTCAAAAACCTACCTCTTTTGAAAGCATTTTAAAATATATTGCACTCAATTAGTTTCATCGATTTTCTTAGGACTTCTCCCATTGTGTATCTACATTTTCCTCCAATGTGGCTAAATGTGCACCGACCCCAGATGTTTTTAATCTCTTATTATTCTTCACTGTTAATTTGTGCTCATCTCTTCCCTCGACATCACTTTACATGATAAACAATCTTTGAAGATTTTATCCACCAGTAACTCTTTTGATAGATTTACTTTCTTCACTTTGCATGGTCATGTGCATTATACGTGGATGTACTACTAACATTCATTAGGAGCAAAACTAATGAAGTATGGATGGAAGCTAATTTTGCTACCTCACTTACAACATGTCAAACTCTTCTTTAAATTATCTCGCACTTCAAAAATCTACCTCCTTTGAAAGCACTTCAAAAATATATTGCACTCAAGTAGTTTCATCCATTTTCTCAGGACTTCTCTCATCATGTGTCTACATTTTCCTTCTGTGTGGCTAAATGTGCACCGGCCCAATATGTTTTCAATCCCTTATTACTCTTCATTATCAATTTGTGCTAATCTCTTTCCTCGATATCACTTCACATGATAAATAATCTCTGGAGATTTTATCCATCGGTAACTCTTTTAATAGGTTTACTTTCTTCACTTTGCATAATCACGTGTATTATACATGGATGTACTCCTAACATTCATTAGGAACATAACTAATGAAGTATGGATAGAAGCTAATTTTACTATCTCGTCTGCAATATGTCAAAATCTTCTTTAAATTGTCTCGCACTTCAAAAACCTACCTCCTTTGAAAGCACTTCAAAACCATATTGCACTCAAGTAGTTTCATCCATTTCCTCAAGACTTCTCCCATTGTGTGTCTACATTTTTATCCTATGTGGTTAAATGTGCACCGACCCCAGATGTTTTTAATCTCTTATTACTCTTTATTGTTAATTTATGCTCATCTCTTCCCTCGACATCACTTTACATGACAAACAATCTCTGAAGATTTTATCATCAATAACTCTTTTGATAGGTTTACTTTCTTCACTTTACATGGTTACGTGCATTATACATGGATGCACTCCTAACATTCATTAGAGCAGAACTAATGAAGTATGGATGGAAGCTAATTTTACTACCTCACTTGCAACATGTCAAACTCTTCTTTAAATTGTCTCGCACTTCAAAAACTTACCTTCTTTGAAAGCACTTCAAAAACATATTGCACTCAAGTAGTTTCATCCATTTCCTCAAGACTTCTTCCATCATCTATCTGCATTTTCCTCCTGTGTGGCTAAATGTGCACCGGCCCCATATGTTTTCAATCCCTTATTACTCTTCATTGTCAATTTATGTTCATCTCTTTCCTCGACATCACTTCACATGATAAACAATCTCTGAAGATTTTATCCACCAGTAACTCTTTTGATAGGTTTACATTCTTTGCTTTGCATAATCACGTGCATTATACGTGGATGTACTCCTAACATTCATTAGAAATAGAATTGATGAAGTATGGATGGAAGCTAATTTTACTACCTTACCTGCAACATATCAAAATCTTCTTTAAATTGTCTCACACATCAAAAATCTACCTCCTTTGAAAACACTTCAAAATCATATTGTACTCAAGTAGTTTCATCCATTTCCTCAGAACTTTTTCCATCATGTGTCTACATTTTTCTTCTATGTGGCTAAATGTGCACCGACCCCAGATGTTTTTAATCCCTTATTACTCTTCATTGTCAATTTGTGCTCATCTCTTCCCTCGATATCACTTTACATGACAAAAAATCTTTGAAGATTTTATCCATCAGAAACTCTTTTGATAGGTTTACTTTCTTTTCTTGACATGGTCACGTGCATTATACATGGATGTACTTCTAATATTCATTAGAAGTGGAACTAATAAAGTATGGATGGAAGCTAATTTTACTACCTCACTTGCAACATGTCAAACTCTTCTTTAAATTGTCTCGCACTTCAAAAACCTATCTTCTATGAAAGCACTTCAAAAACATATTGTACTCAAGTAGTTTCATCCATTTTCTTAAGACTTCTCTAATCATATGTCTACATTTTCCTCATGTATGGCTAAATGTGCGCCGGCCCCATATGTTTTCAATCCCTTATTACTCTTCATTATCAATTTGTGCTCATCTCTTTCTTCGACATCACTTCACATTACAAATAATCTATGAAGATTTTATCCACCAGTAACCCTTTTGATAGGTTTACATTCTTTGCTTTGCATGGTCGCATGCATTATACGTGGATGTACTCCTAACATTCCTTAGGAGCAGAACTAATAAAGTATGGATGGAAGCTAATTTTACTATCTCACTGCAACATGTCAAAATCTTCTTTAAATTGTCTCGCACTTCAAAAACCTACCTCCTTTGAAAGCACTTCAAAAACATATTGCACTCAAGTAGTTTCATCCATTTTCTCAGAACTTCTACCATTATATGTCTACATTTTTCTCCTATATGGCTAAATGTGCACCGACCCCAGATGTTTTTAATCCCTTATTAATCTTCATTGTCAATTTGTGCTCATCTTTTTCCTTGACATCACTTTACATGACAAACAATCTTTGGAGATTTTATCCCTTAGTAACTCTTTTGATAGGTTTGCTTTCTTCGCTTTGCATGGTCACGTGCATTATACATGGATGTACTCCTAACATTCATTTGGAGCAAAACTAATGAAGTATGGATGAAAGCTAATTTTACTACCTCACTTGCAATATATCAAACTCTTTTTTAAATTGCCTCGCACTTCAAAAACCTACCTCTTTGAAAATACATGAAAAACATATTGCACTCAAGTAGTTTTATTCATTTCCTCAGGACTTCTCCCATCATGTGTCTACATTTTCTCTTGTGTGGCTACATGTGCACCAACCTCAAATATTTTCAACCCCTTATTACTCTTCATTGTCAATTTGTGTTCATCTCTTTCCTCGATATCACTTCACATGACAAACAATCTCTGAAGATTTATCCACTAGTAACTCTTTTGATAGGTTTACTTTTTTAACTTTGCATGGTCATATGCATTATACGTGGATGTACTCCTAACATTCATTAGGATCAGAACTAATGAAGTATGGATGGAAGCTAATTTTACTACCTCACCTGCAACATGTCAAAATCTTCTTTAAATTGTCTCGCACTTCAAAAACCTACCTCCTTTGAAAGCACTTCAAAAACATATTTCACTCAAGTAGTTTCATCCATTTTCTCAGGACTTCGTCCATCATGTGTCTATATTTTCCTTCTGTGTGACTAAATGTGCACCGACCCTAGATGTTTTTAATCCCTTATTACTCTCATTGTCAATTTGTGCTCATCTCTTTCCTCGACATCACTTTACATGATAAATAATCTTTGGAGATTTTATCCACCAGTAACTCTTTTGATAGATTGACTTTCTTCGCTTTGCATGGTCATGTGCATTATACATGGATGTACTCCTAACATTCATTAGGAGCGAAACTAATGAAGTATGGATGGAAGCTAATTTTACTATCTCACTTGCAAAATATCAAACCCTTCTTTAAATTATCTCGCAGTTCGAAAATCTACCTCCTTTGAAAGCACTTTAAAAACATATTGTACTCAAGTAATTTTATTCATTTTCTCTGGACTTCTCCCATCATGTGTCTACATTTTCCTCCTATGTGGCTAAATGTGCACCGGCCCCATATGTTTTCAATCCCTTATTACTCTTCATTATCAATTTGTGCTTATCTCTTTTCTCGACATCACTTCACATGACAAACAATCTCTAAAGATTTTATTCATCAGTAACTCTTTTGTTATGTTTACTTTCTTTGCTTTGCATGATCACGTGCATATGTTAATATACTCCTAACATTCATTAGGAGTAGAACTAATAAAGAATGGATGGAAGCTAATTTTACTGCCTCACCTGCAACATGTCATAATCTTCTTTAAATTGTTTCGCACTTCAGAAACCTACCTTCTTTGAAAACACTTCAAAACATATTGCACTCAAGTAGTTTCATCAATTTTCTCAGGACTTCTCCAATTGTCTCTACATTTTTCTCTTGTGTGGCGAAATATGCACCGATTCCAGATGTTTTGAATCCCTTATTACTCTTCATTATCAATTTGTGCTCGTCTCTTTCCTCAACATTACTTTATATGACAAACAATCTTTAGAGATTTTATCCATCATTAATTCTTTTGATAGGTTTACTTTCTTCGCTTTGCATGGTCACATGCATTATACGCGGATGTACTCCTAACATTCCTTAGGAGCAGAACTAATGAAATAAGGATGGAAGCTAATTTTACTACCTCACTTGCAACATATCAAACTCTTTTTTAAATTATCTCGCACTTCAAAAACCTACCTCTTTGGAAAACACTTCAAAAACATTACACTCAAGTAGTTTCATCCATTTTCTGAGGACTTCTCCCATCATGTGTCTACATTTTTCTCCTGTGTGACTAAATGGGCACTGACCCCAGATGTTTTTAATCCCTTATTACTCTTTATTGTCAATTTGTGCTCATCTCTTCCCTCGATATCACTTTACATGACAAATAATCTTTGAAGATTTTATCCATCAGTAACTCTTTTGATAGGTTTACTTTCTTCGCTTTGCATGATCACGTGCATTATACGTGGATGTACTCCTAACATTCATTAAGATTAGAACTAATGAAGTATGGATGGAAGCTAATTTTACTATCTCACCTACAATATGTCAAAATCTTCTTTAAATTGTCTCGCACTTCAAAAACCTGCCTCCTTTGAAAGTACTTCAAAAACATATTGCACTCAAGTAGTTTCATCCATTTTCTCAGGACTTCTCCCATCGTGTGTCTACATTTTTCTCCTGTGTGGCTAAATATGCACCGACCCCAGATATTTCTAATTCCTTATTACTCTTCATTGTCAATTTGTGCTCATCTTTTTCCTTGACATCACTTTACATGATAAACAATCTATGAAGATTTTATCCACCAGTAACAATTTTGATAGGTTTACTTTCTTCGCTTTGCATGGTCATGTGCATTATACGTGGATATACTCCTAACATTCATTCAGCACAAAACTAATGAAGTATGAATTGAAGCTAATTTTACTAACTCACTTGCAACATGTCAAACTCTTCTTTAAATTATCTCGCACTTCAAAAACCTACCTTCTTTGAAAGCACTTCAAAAATATATTGCACTCAAGTAATTTTATTCATTTTCTCTGGACTTCTCTCATCATGTGTCTATATTTTCCTCCTGTGTGGCTAAATGTGCACCAGCCCCATATGTTTTCAACCCCTTATTACTCTTCATTATCAATTTGTGCTCATATCTTTCCTCGACATTACTTCACATGACAAACAATCTCTGAAGATTTTATCCACTAGTAACTCTTTTGATAGGTTTACTTTCTTTGCTTTGCATGGTCATATGCATTATACGTGGATGTACTCCTAACATTCATTAGGAGTAGAACTAATAAAGTATGGATAGAAGCTAATTTTACTACCTCACCTGCAACATGTCAAAATCTTCTTTAAATTGTCTTACACTTCAAAAACCTACCTCCTTTGAAAGCACTTCAAAAACATATTGCACTCAAGTAGTTTCATCAATTTGCTCAGAACTTCTCCCATCATGTGTCTACATTTTTCTCCTGTGTGACTAAATGTGCACCGACCCCAGATGTTTTTAATCCCTTATTACTCTTCATTGTCAATTTGTGCTCATCTCTTCCCTCGACATCACTTTACATGACAAATAATCTTTGAAGATTTTATCCGTTAGTAACACTTTTAATAGGTTTACTTTCTTCGCTTTGCATGGTCACGTGTATTATACGTGGATGTACTCCTAACATTCATTAGGAGCAGAACTAATGAAGTATAGATGGAAGCTAATTTTACTACCTCACTTGTAACATGTTAAACTCTTCTTTAAATTGCCTCACACTTCAAAAACATACCTCCTTTGAAAGCACTTCAAAAATATATTGCACTTAAGTAGTTTCATCCATTTCCTTAGGACTTCTCTCATCATGTGTCTACATTTTCTTCATGTGTGGCTAAATGTGCATCGGCTCCATATGTTTTCAATCCCTTATTACTCTTTATTATCGATTTGTGCTCATCTCTTTCCTCGACATCACTTCACATGACAATCAATCTCTAAAGATTTTATCTACCAATAACTCTTTTGATAGGTTTACTTTCTTCGCTTTACATGGTCACGTTCATTATACATGGATGTACTCTAACATTCATTAGGAGCAGAACTAATGAAGTATGGATGGAAGCTAATTTTACTACCTCACTGTAATATGTCAAAATCTTCTTTAAATTGTCTCGCACTTCAGAAACCTACCTCCTTTGAAAGCACTTCAAAAACATATTGCACTCAAGTAGTTTCATCTATTTCCTCAGGACTTCTCCCATGTGTCTACATTTTTCTCCTATGTGGCTAAATGTGCACCGACCCCAGATGTTTTTAATCCTTATTACTCTTCATTATCAATTTGTGCTCATCTCTCTTCCCTCGATATCACTTTACATGACAAACAATCTTTGAAGATTTTATCCATCAGTAATTCTTTTGATAGGTTTACTTTCTTCATTTGCATAGTCACATGCATTATACGTGAATGTACTCCTAACATTCATTAGGAACAGAACTAATGAAGTTTGGATGAAAGCTAATTTTACTACCTCACCTGCAACATGTCTAAATCTTCTTTAAATTGTCTCGCACTTCAAAAACCTACCTCCTTTGAAAGCACTTCAAAAACATATTACACTCAAGTAGTTTCATCCATTTTCTTAGGACTTCTCCCATCATGTATCTACATTTTCCTCCTGTGTGGCTAAATGTGCACCGGCCCCATATGTTTTCAATCCCTTATTGCTCTTCATTGTCAATTTGTGCTCATATGTTTTCTCGACATCACTTCACGTGACAAACAATCTCTCGAGATTTTATCCACTAGTAACTCTTTTGATAGGTTTATTTTCTTCGCTTTGCATAGTACATGCATTATACATGGATGTACTCCTAACATTCATTAGGAGCATAACTAATGAAGTATGGATAGAAGCTAATTTTACTACCTCACCTGCAACATGTCAAAATCTTCTTTAAATTGTTTCGCACTTCAATAACCTACCTCTTTTGAAAGCACTTCAAAAACATATTGCACTCAAATATTTTCATCCAATTCCTCAGGACTTCTCCCATCATGTGTCTACATTTTCTTTCTGTATGGCTAAATGTGCACTGATCCCAGATGTTTTTAATCCCTTTTTGCTTTTCATTGTCAATTTGTACTTATCTCTTTCCTCGATATCACTTTACATGACAAACAATCTTTGAAGATTTTATCCATCAGTAACTCTTTTGATAGGTTTACTTTCTTGCTTTGCATGGTCACGTGCATTATACGTGGATGATTCATTAGGAGCGGAACTAATGAAGAATGGATAGAAGCTAATTTTACTATCTCACTTACAACATGTCAAACTCTTCTTTAAATTGTCTCGCACTTCAAAAACCTACCTCCTTTGAAAGCATTATTGACTGCTCTACATTGCCAATTCCAAACATATCACATGACAAACAATCTCGAGATATCTTGTCCATTCAACTTCTCTCAAGAGGTGTTCTTTCTTCCCTTCGTGTGGCCACATGTGCACTGTATACGTTCCTGTATGCTAGCTGTAATTAAAATAAGCCGTTTTCGTCCTTGTAGTCCTGATGTATTAGAAGCTGAACTAATGTAGTACAGATGGAATCCCACTTTACCACCTCACCTCTAACATGTCAAGTTCTTCTTTAATTTGTCTCACACTTCAGAGCCCACACTCATTTGAATGCATTATTTACTTTTTTACGTTGCCAATTACAAACCTGCACTCTTTTCAGAGCATGAAAGTTGTTTCAACTTTCCTATCCCTCTTCTCACTCTCTACATCGGACACATCTGCATCAATCACTGAAGAAAGCAATAGAGAATCCCACATTTCAATTCCAACTTCACCTTTAATTGATGCTCATGAAATTTCAAAAGCTTTTTCATGAGAGCAGCCCTCGGTGCTAACATGTCAAATATCTTACCATTCTGAACGCAACAGTCCATCTTCCCGTTCCCTTTTCATTTCAAACCAAGGGAAGTTTGCAGATAAAAATAGCATGTGGCTTTGTAGGCTTCAAATCCTTCCCTATTCAAACCATGAAATGAAGCGTGGACATTAAAGAAGCTTGTTGCTTAGTATCTCAGAACTAGAGATAATTAGCTGCCATCTACTACTCTACATCACATCCATTAACGTTTTAAGGAAAAGAAAGGAAGGGGAAAGAAAGAGAAGATAATTAATCTGATGCACTAGGAATGAATCCTCAGCAGCACATGTGGTGTTGCCACGCATATGCCATGTTTGAACAATGATCTTTTGGACGGTGCTCTATATTGGCCTTTCCATTCTCCAAACAGCCACCACAACGGCTGGAGCCGGAATCAGACAAATGGCCCAGTCCTTATCCTATCCATCGTCCTCTTCCGTGCCTTGGCAGTCTTGGGAAAATGGAACATTTTATGTGGGTCTTCATAAGAGTTAAAGTAGTCTTTGTTTGATGCATGTGTTACAGGCACATATCTGTGCGCACCATCGTCATGTATGTAATCGAAGGATGGAAGAGAAACTAAAACATCATGGCAAGCTCTAATTAGCTGCCACTGGTTTTAAGTAGGTAAAGTTACTGGATATTGGATAACAATAACATAGGTTATATCTTCTCTTTACCTTGACCAAACTTCCTCATGATCTTATTCTAGGCCTTTTTTTTTTTTTTAAAGGCTCCTTCTAAACCCGTCTGAAGGGATATTTTCCACAGAAGGAACGATGGCTATCAGCTTCTCAGAGAATCTTGATAGATGAGGGGAGAAGGGTGTTTTTTTCACTGTAGGCTCTCAATTATGCTGCCAATGATTTCTCAAAACACGTCTTATGTTCTCACATGTAGTTCCTTTTTCTTTCGCAACATTATTTCTCTATGGAAGATCCCACACCGGTCCACTGAACAGTACATCTTGTTCCAATTGTTTAGAAGCATGCAGTATAGTAGATATGGTGTGTCTTTATATATAATTTTATAACAAGGTAGCAAGTCAATTAATTAACAGTAAATGATCTTGAGAGAGTTAATTAGTTCTAGTTAATTAGTACGTAGCATGTGAATTTGAATTATAACTTTTTAAAATATTTTTTTTTTCTCATCATCGTTCATGAGAATGTCACACTGTTTTTGTGCCTACACTTGTTTGAGAAAACCGACAGCTTCTCTAATTAAGACTCCTGCTACTGAAACAACCATATCTTGTGCTCCAAAGTATCCTAGGCTATGCACTTAAAATTAATATATATAAGACAGTATTATTCTACAATCTTAGCCAAGTAGAGTTATCTCGTGACTGCTGAGACATTACCCTCTATTTAATGGAAGAGGCAAATTAAGGAATTTAAACCCTAATAATGCCCAGACCAGGTTGCAGAAGAACAGATATATATGTGCCTCTTCGATCTTCTTCCAGGCCCCAACTTGCAGGCAGCGTAACCAAAAGCGCCATGGGTTTCCAATATTCACGTACAGCTGAACTCTCGAACTTTTCCTCTGTCCGCGTGAGCCACGCGGTGACAGTGCGTGCACGCCACTCAGAAGAAGAAAAGGTTGAAAGGATCTTCGAAGGCGTGATCGATCGTAAAATCGTCCAGGCTGAAACACGGTCGTAGTATGGTAGAGGCAAAGGCAAAACACCGTCAGAGTAACTAATTAACGACCTCGTACGTACTTTCGATCTCCTCCTCAAATTTTATTAGGTAGTTACCATCGATCCCATGCTTGATTCCTGTGAAGCCATGTATGTGCTCGATTAATATTACCCCACACGCCTCCCCCCTATATATAGGCTAATATCCCCTCGCCTCCTCTCTAACCCCAAACTTACTTTTACTTTAAAGCAGCCATTCCCCCGGCCCTCCTCTCCTTTCTTCATCACCATGGCCTCTTCCAGCTTGTCCATCCTTACCACCTTTCCCCCCCTCCTCCACCTCCTCTTGTACTACTATTCTTTTGCTTCTTCATCGTCCTCCTTATAACTTTGCTGCAGTATCTCTTAATAAGGTTTATATGGTCCAGTAGTGGTTCTACCTGTCACGGTCCAAAAATGCACCCATTCATTGGATGCTTGATTCCCTTCTACGAGAACCGGCACCGGCTCTTGGATTGGTACACCGAGCTCCTCGCCGTATCGCCCGCCCAGACGATCGTGGTGGCGCGACTGGGAGCCCGGCGCACCGTCGTGACCGCAAACCCCGACAACGTTGAGTACATGCTCAAGACCAACTTCGCTAATTATCCCAAGGGCAAGCCGTTCACTGACATCCTCGGAGACCTCCTCGGCCGCGGCATCTTCAACGCCGACGGCCAGCTCTGGCACGCACAGCGCAAGCTCGCGAGCCACGAGTTCACCACCAAATCCCTCCGCGAGTTCGTGGTCAAGACTCTCGAGACCGAGGCCGACCACCGGCTACTGCCGATCCTCTCATCGGCGTGCGCGGACCGCCTCACCGTCGACATGCAGGACTTGCTCCGCCGCTTCGCATACGATACCATATGCAAAGTCACGCTTGGGACCGATCCAGGCTTCCTCGACCCATCGCTGCCCGAGTCGGACCTCGCGGCCGCCTTCGAGGTTGCGTCGGGGATAAGTGCTCGCCGGGGCGCCGCACTCGTCTCCGCCGCGTGGAAGGTCAAGCGCGCGCTTGGTGTGGGGTCCGAGGGACGGCTGCGAGCTTCCATCAAGCTGATCCATGAGTCCATAATGGAGCTGATGATTCGACGAAGAAAAGAGGCCGAAGCCGGCCATGGGGTACTGGATCGCAGCGACCTCCTCTCGAAGCTAATCTCCGGTGGCCACAGTGACGAGGTGATCCGCGACATGGTCATCAGCTTCGTAATGGCCGGGAGGGACAGCACCTCGGCGGCCCTCACGTGGTTCTTCTGGCTCATCTCTTGCCACCCGGCCGTCGAGCAGGAGCTTGCGAAGGAAGTAATGAATCAAACTCAAACCGAGGGACAACAATTGGACTACCAGGAGCTGAAGGAGATGAAGTTCTTGGAAGCTTGCTTGTGTGAGAGCATGAGGCTGTACCCGCCGGTGGCGTGGGACTCGAAGCATGCGGCGAGCCACGACGTGCTTCCCGACGGGACGGAGGTGAGGAGGGGCGACCGGGTGACGTACTTCCCCTATGGGATGGGCAGGATGGAGAGGCTCTGGGGGAAGGACTGGATGGAGTTCGAGCCGAGGCGGTGGATGGCAGCGGAGGGAAGGGCGGTGGTGAAGGTGTCGGCGTACAAGTTCGCCGTGTTCCAGGCCGGGCCGAGGGTGTGTTTGGGGAAGGAGATGGCGTTTGTTCAGATGAAGTACATCGCAGCGGTGGTGCTCCGCCGTTTCCGGCTGAGGTGGGCTGCTGCGGAGGAGGAGCAGCCGCAGGCGCCGCTGTTGGTGCCGCTGCTGACAGCCCATATGGCCGGTGGGTTAAAAATGGTGGTGGGGGAGAGGAGGGAGTAAGATTCCATTTCTTAGTTGAGCTTAGCTTAGCCGGAATAGTTAATTTTCTAGCTAATGTGGCTCCCGGTACAATTAGGACCCATTTTTTATACCATGGAGCCATGCCCTTGACTTGGATGGTGATAGCCAAGTGAATAAATAATTAAATATTGATACATGTAATTTATTTATTAAATAGCATCGATCGCAGCAATCGTTAGTAGATCATGAATCTTTAATTTCTTTAAGAAGTCTACCAATTTTATAATCAAGGTGTTTCAAGTCGGTAATGTGAGGCAGTTTCAATTTCAACCTTTTCCGTACGTAGCCATTCAATTTAGATAAAGATTTATTATAGAATTATTTTAAAGGATGATTCATTCTCTTTTTTTTTTTTTTTATTACAAACAGACAATCATACTAGTTTAATATAAATTAGTCCAGATAAATTTGAATACAAAATTAGCTGCAATAGAGAAGGGCATGGATCACCCGGCCGCCAAGATCACGATTCAGCATGCTGCGCCATAAAAATAATCGTCCAATCCGCTACCGAATTTGCTTCACGATAGATATAACGGATCTGGGCACCTTCCATCTTCCGCAGTAAAGGCCAAATATCTTCGAGGATCGAATTACTAAAACCCAAAAGGTAATTCTCCTTCTTTAGCCAAAAAATAACCGTTATAACTTGAATTAATAGTCAATCAGATTGTGAACATTCTTCCTTACGGGACATTCATTTTATCTTATCTTTAATCCAGAAGATGGAGTGGAATACTTACATATTAATTTATATAGGTAGGCAAACCAAACAGATGATTTTCTAATAAATTGAATAGCATTGAGTAAAGAAAACTGAGGTTTTAGAATTTCTTCTTTATTATTAAAATAAAAAAGATAAAATATGTTACGTTGGTTGAAAGTCATGAATCTTTTGGCATGAGTGCAAACTTAATTTCTTATTTTGAAAAAAAAAAATAAAGCTATCTTATATCATGATTGTAATGGTCCTACTTGAACGTTTGAATGTAGACCGATGATGAAAGTATTGTTTGGATGTTACATGTGGATAAGGATGGCATTTTCGAGAATTAGAAAAGCTTGCACTTCCCACTTCTAATGCTCAAATTAATAGTGCAGGTGAATGCATGGATAGTTTGGTAAAGTGGTGAGTTGTTCCATGATTATTTATTATAATCAAAGTTTAATATAATATAATTAGTTATTAATTAATATTTATATGTGATAAAAGGGTCATTTATAAAATAATAATATAATTTATCTTAGTGGGTAATGAATTACTTTTTTTTTTATTTTCTATCATTAAAAATAATACTATACCTTATTTATAATATATCTTTTATCAATGTTTTTTTGGAGTTTATTGTAGTAAAATATGTCCAAGTAAAAGAAATGACTGAGGGTAGTAGTAGTCATTTCTCCCAATAAATAAAGAAATTATACCTGGTGTAACTCAATATCTAGCCATTTTAGAAACAATCTAGGCCTAATTTAGACAGAATAAGCTTGGGTTGATGGGCAAAAGCTAAATTGAGTTGTGTCTGGCAGTTATCTTGGGTTTAAGTAGGATTATGGTTTTAAATGAAGATGCAAATCCTGTGATATAAGCTTTGTACTATAGAGTACTATATATGTTTGGATGATCGTCTATTTCAAACATGGATAGCTATGATAAACTTGAGAAATAGAAAAAAAATTATTATATACTTTATATTCATGAATTGTAAATGAGGTAAAGCCGCCCATATCAAAGATGAAAAATGTGACAGCCATCCAAATAAGCATTGTATTCTGCCGCACAAGTTTTGTATTAAAAAGAATCAATTCCTTCCAATAAGGCAATTCTTCAAGAAGCCTACATTTTGAAGCCTTATGTAGTGTTTGATATGAAGGATAAGGAAGGATATCCCCTACATTTTGAAGCCTTAGGTAGTGTTTGATATGGAGGATAAGGAAGGATATCTCCTTATTCCCAAATGCTATAGTTAGAGGGGATATGTCTGAAAAAGTTTAACCAGAGGGGATAATCCATGGTGGGTTATCCCCTGAACTTATTTCCTAGGGAACCCAGTAACAACTAAAGTTATCCTTTGATGGCAGACTTGTAATTTTAAAAAGGTGCTTATTCCCTCAGCTATTTCCTGGATAAATGCTATCATGTACATTTATTCAGGGATAGCTTTTGGGGAACCAAACACTACCTTAATTCTAATTTAGAAAATACTTAGGTAGTGTTTGATAAAAAAAATATTATCCATGAATAAGTGTACGGGATAGAGTGTATCCTCTGACTATCTCTAGGGATATCTCTTGGCTATCCCATTGATCATATCAAATGCAAAAAGGTAAATCCATATGACAACTTTTTTTACTCTTATTTGGAGGGATAACAAGCTATTCCTGCATTTTTTAGAGAATAAATTGAGGGAATAACTCATGGTTAACCATGGATTATCTCTCTGATTAACTTTATTTCCAGCTATCCTTTATAGTTATGACTTTTAAAAATAAGAGGGATACCCTCTTAATATTCCTTCTTATTTCCTATTTCAAACACTACCTTAACCTCTGCATTGTCCTTTGAAATTAGCATTGGATTGGAAGGAAAACCTGAAATGATCCCAAGTGGATCAAACATGTTGATATGGGATGGGAAGCAGTACTTGCTTGTTTTCTATATATATAATGAACAAACACATGAACTTGATTAGCTATGAACCTGCACCTAATTAATGTGAGAATCGTTGACATTATGTTAACTGTGCCGTAAGTCATTATTCATAGCACAATAACAAAGCTTTCGAATCCTTGTAATTAGGAATTAAATACAAGTCGATCTTAGTCTGGTCATCAGCAGTCTGACCACTCCCTTGCAAACCAAACCATGTTTGCTTTTTTTACTTGGAAAGGACGGTTGGTCGGTCAGATAGATTGCCGGCACAAGATTGCATTGCTGCCGAAGTGACGGCAACCATATTTTATGTAGCAAAGTCAACCATGTTCAAGAGTTTGAATACTTGGCTGATTCAAGAGTTCCAAGAGTCACCAAGCAACCACAGTTTTGCCACTTGATATGATGTTTGGAATTTGGAATTTTAGAATTAAAAAATAATCTACTATTGCCACTTGGATACGTTTTTCTTTTATTTTTTTCATAGAAATAAAAATAGTACTCATCTATGCTCTAAATCAAGTAACGAAAATAAATCATGCAGCTTATGTTTAAGGCCATGTTTGGTTCTTTAGGGAAAGGAAGAAAAGAGTAAAAAAAGAAAATGGATGGAAGAGAAATGAAGAAAAATAAAGGGTTATTTTCTTCTCTTGTTTAGAATGGACGGAAGGAAAAAGAAATGTAATATAATTATCTTGTTTAGACGTAAGGGAAAAGAAAAAAATGAAAGAATTTGTGATAATTATACCCCTTCAGAATAAGGAATGAATGTGAGAATGAAAGAATGAAGAATAAAAAATGAAGAAATATTTTGTTTTCCATAAAAGTATAACTTAAACATTTTTCTCTCCCAACTTACCCTCCAATTTGGGGATTAACAATTTTTTCTCGCTGAAATTTACTCAAATTGGACAACTATAAGAATTCTTTCTCATTTGTCCTTTGAAATGATCCAATTTGTCCTTTGAAATTTACTCCCATTCCCTTTTTCCTTTCTTTCATCCTCCTTCCAAACAAGGTAACTTATGACCTTTCTCCTTCTTTTTCTTTTCCTCCCCTCCATTCTCTCCTATCCAAACAAACCCTAAGGTAGTGTTTGAAATAGAGAATAAAAGGGGATATCAGATATCTCCTCTTATTCCCAAAAGCTATAACTATAAAGGATAGCTGAAAATAAAGTTAACCAGAGGGATAATCCATGGTTAACCATGAGTTATCCCCTCAATTTATTCCCTAGAAAATACAGAAATAGCTGGTTATCCCTTCAAATAAGAGTAAAAATGCATTTGATATGATTAATGGGATAGCAAGGGGATAAACTCTATCTTGTACACTTATTCATGGATAATATTTTTTCTATCAAACACTACCTAAGAGTAAATATTTTTTTTAAATCTTTAAGGTTTCTTATAAACCTAATTTGGCTGTTACTCTTGTAGGGCATCTAGCCGATCCTCACCTTGAAGGTCTAAAGTTAATTTTTCACAAATTTATAACTTTTAAGACTTGCCATATTAACATAGATATAAGGACATGCTAAAGAAAAAAATAAAAATTAAGAAAAATAATAATATTGACCTCATATTGATTTTGATGATCACAAAATATATAAGTATGATACTAATGATTTTATGATTAAATTACACAAATTTCAGGTGAATCATCAAGAAGATGTTACTTCAAATTGGATTACTCTTCATATCAAAAGAAAGGTGTAAAGGTAAAATGAAGGTAATGTGATTGTATTTTTGCAAGTCCAAATGTTTTTAAAAAGGGTAAATGAAATTTTCAAATGGACTTTTGCTTCAAAGGTATCACAAAATATTTATTTTATAAATGACTAAAACTACCTTTGCATGAACTATTGTATTGTTTCTTATAGCATGAAAAACATTTTTAAATGAGCCAACGGATTTGTATTCCAAATGTTTTTCCTCAAGCCCAAATATTTTATCATGGTTCTTCAATATTTGATCATTAATTTCTCAAAATACTAAATCTATATTTGATGATTTATCATATAAAAATTGTTTCTCAAAGCATTGCATGGCAGTCCTGTAAATCCCACTAAATGGAGTCAATGGCATTTCTGTAAATCTTACTGAAGGCTATCAGTGGCATTTCTGTAAATCCTACTGAAGGCTATCAGTGGCATTCCTGTAAATCTCATTGAAAGCTGTTAATGGCATTTCTGTAGATTTTAAAACCGTATGGATTTGTGAAACAGTCAACTGGTTAGCTAGCTTGGCCTCCTTCTTAGCTAGCTGAGTTCCCTTTCTAGTTAGCTACTTTACTCTTACCTTGTTAGCTAACTGGTTAGCTAGCTTTCCTTCCGTCTTAGTTAGCTAGATGTCTTCTTTAGCTAACTACTTTTTCCTATAACAATGTTGGCCAAAAGTCACTTTTATTTAGCTAACTGATGAGCTAGCTGATGGTTCTCTTAGCTAGCTAGCATACCCGGTTAGTTAACTACTTTGCTTTGGAGCTAACTTGTTTTCTTTGTTAGCTAACTATTTTTTCATAGGTTCCACCAAGCTGTGAGCATAAATATTTTAGTTAGATGGAGAGCTAACTATTTGTGGCTTAGTTAGCTAGAGAGCTAACTGATGGCTTTTGCAATGGTTTTCTGGGCGTTTGCTTTTGGGGTTAGTTAGCTGGAGAGCTAACTACTCCTTGCTTAGTTAGCCAGGGAGCTAACTAGTGCCTCTTGAATTGTTCTCCTGGCCGTTTGAATTTATGGTTAGCTAGCTAAGGAGTTAACTATCCTTCCCTGGGATGAACTTCAAGCCATGTGAATTTGTGGTTAGTTAGCTAGAGAGCTAACTAGCTTTTACCATAGTTAGCTAGAAAGCTAACTAGTAGTTCTTGGGATGAATATCAGCAATGGACCTTTTTGCCGTAGTTAGCTAGAAAGCTAAGTACCTTACTTTGTTGTGGCTGAACTTTTTCTTCCTGCTGTGTGATTTCAAAGTTAGCTAGCTGGTTAGCTAGCTTGTGGTTTTTCACTTCAACTTGCCCGAGCATCTTCAAGCCCTTCAGCTACCTCGAATTTATTCCAGTCAGCTACCTCTTGGATATTTGGGCATGCTCTCTCCTCTCTCTCTCTCTCTTTAATTATTTTCTACTTTCAGCTATACTAACTTTTGATCTCTTGGATTATGGCAGAGTTTTCCTTCCGCAAATGGATACAATGCATGCATTCAATGTTCAAGGGAAACATTTTACAACGGTTATATTTTCTTCTCGTTTTACTTTCCATTTATTCCAATTGAATCTAATGGATATTTTTGATGTTGGAATGCTTTAAATAGTTGAGATTACAAGAAGAAAATGAGGTGAAAAAGAGGATAAAATAGAGGAGAAAATTGTGTGAAAATCTTGTTGAAAATCTTTGTGAGAAGTTTGTGTTGAGCTTTCATTTGTGAATCATTTCAAGAGCTATTGGAGTGTTGATTCAAGTGGTTGATTACATTTAAAGAAGAGATCTAGTGCATTCAAGAGCTTACAAAGAGGAGTTTCAAATTTATTGAAGGCATCATCCAAAGCTTCAACAACCACAAGAAGACTTTGTTCATTCCTCAAAGCTTCATCCCAAAGAAGAAGCCAAAAGCTCTGGAATCTGTAAAGTGATCTTTTATTGTTTTATCTGCTCATTTTAGGAGCTTCTTGTACTTAAACCTTGATATTTTTGTTGTAAGGCTTCATTGTGCCATAAACAAGAGGACTAGCCAGGTAAGGTTAGGGATTGGCTTCCTTATGTCGTGAAACAAGAGGACTAGCCGGGGAAGGCTAGGGGTTTGGCTGCCTTGTGCCGTAAAACAAGAGGACTAGCCGGGGAAGGCTAGGGGTTTGGCTGCCTTGTGCCGTATAAATAAGAGGGCTAGCCGGGGAAGGCTAGAGGTTGTAATCGTTGTGATACGATTAGAGTGAAATTCCCAAAAGATTTTTGGGGAGTGGATATAGGTGCTGGGTTTGGCACCGAACCACTATAAACTTTCTTGTGTTTGTGATTGCTTGCATAATTTCTGTGATATTATTGTATTCACATCACTACACCGCTGCCGATTAAATTTTGATTAGTGATAAGCATATATCTGCGCAATTATTTTTAAATACCCAATTCACCCCCCCTTTTGGGTTGCTACATCTGTGCAACAAATGGTATCAAGCAGCGTGCTCCTGATTTCTATTGCTTAATTAGCTTGGAGCTAAAGATCATTAGCAATCCAAATGGGTTCAGTTTTGACTGAGGGACAGTCAACTAATAGACCACCTCTATTTGATGGCACAAATTACACTTATTGGAAAGCACATATGAAAATTTTCATTCAAGCACTTGATTATGATTTATGGAGTATCATAGTCAATGGACCTCACACCCACTATTAAATCTGATGGTATTGATATTCCCAAACCAGAAACGAAATGGGATGTACATGATAAGAAGATGGCTTAGTTGAATGTTAAAGCCATGAATGTATTATATTGTTCTTTGATGCCAATGAATTTAATTGTATTTATACATGCATATTGCTAAGAAAATTTGGAATAGACTTGAAGTTACTCATGAGGGTACCAATCAAGTTAAAGAATTTAGAATAAATATGCTTGTACATGAATATGAATTGTTTAAAATAGAATCATATGAAAGCATTGGTGATATGTTTACAAGATTCACTAACATTATTAATGGGTTAAAAAGCCTTGAAAAATCTTATACTAATGGTGATCTTGTTAGAAAAGTTTTGAGATCCTTGCCTAGGTCTTGGGAAGCCAAAGTTACTGCAATTTAAGAAGCCAAGGACCTCAACACACTATCCCTTAAAGAATTAGTTGGTTCATTGATGACTCATGAGCTTCAACAGCAACAACATTTTGATGAAGAACAATCCAAAAACAAGAGGATGTTGGGACTAAAGAGTATAGCCCTAAATGATGAAAATGAGAGCACCTCAAGTGAAAATAATGAGAAAAATGATCTAGCTCTCATTACAAGGAAATTTGAGAAATTCATGAGAAAGAAATTTGAAGAAAGAAAGAGGACATTAATGAAAGGAGAGCCAAGCAATGAAAAAGAATATGAAGTAATTTGTTATGAATGCAACAAATCGGGACACTACAAGCCAGATTGTCCATATCTGAAGAAAGGTCTCAAGAAATTTAAAAAGAAGGCTATGATAGCTACATGGAGTGAGAGTGATGCATCAAGCTCCGAAGAGGAAGAGAAGAATGAAGAAGAAAATCTTTGTCTCATGGCAAACAATGAAGAGGTAAATCCCAACTTGTTAGATGATTTTATATTTGATGAATTGTATGGTGCATTTTATGAATTAATTGATGATTTCGCAAATCTCAGTTCAAAAATAAAGATTTGAAAAATCAAGTTCAAAATCTTACTTTAGAAAAGGATAAACTATTAGAAGAAAATGAAGTTTTATTACAAGAAAATATGAATTTGAAAAATAAAGTAGATAGATTGAAACCTATTGTAAATAAATTTACTTTGAGCTCTACTAAACTTAACATGATTCTTGAAAATCAAAGAGCTATTTTTAACAAAGCTGGCTTAGGATATAATCCTTTAAAAAGACAAAAGTTTTTAAAAAATATTTATGTGCATGCTAATAATTCTACTGAAGTTACATGTTTCAAATGTGGTAAACCTGGACACAAAGCATATATATGTCACACACATAATGTTAGAAGGATATGGGTTCCAAAAGGAACCATTTTAGCTAACCCTAAATGACCTAAGAAAGCTTGGGTACCTAGAAGCGAGACTTGATATTATGGATGCAAGTGTGTCTTGCAACCCGCAGAGCAAAAAGAAAATGATACATGGATAGCGAGTGCTTAAGACACTTGATGGATTATGAATCTCAATACATCACTTTGAATGCAATTGATGGAGGAGCGGTTACCTTTGAAAATAATGGCCAAGGTAATATATTGGCATTGATAAAATTGGTACAACTCCTCTATTTTTATTGATAATATCTTGCTTTTAAATGTATTAAATCATAACTTGCTTAGCATTAGTCAATTTTGTGAAAAAGGTTTTTGCATAGTTACAAATCCTGTTGATGATTACATGAAAACCATTGGTCAAAGGCATAGTAATGTTTATATTGTTAATGACCAGATTATTGAATGTCTAGTTGTCATAAATACTAAAATTGATAAATCTAGTTATGGCATCATAGATTTGCTTATATCAGCATGGATTTGCTTTCTAAATTATTTAAAAATGATTTGATTAAGGGTTTGCCAAAATTAAATTTGAAAAAGATAAGATTTGTGATACATGCAAATTTTGAAAAATTAACTAGAATTTCTTTCAAGTCTAAAAATATGATTTCAACTTCTAAACTTTTAGAACTTTTGCATATGGATTCATGATTATTGATGATTTTCTCGATTTACATAAGTTTTTAGTTAGCAAAAATGAAGCATTTTCAGGTTTTTCTAAAACTCTTTAGAAGAATTTCAAATGAAAAAGGTATTCCTATTTTATCCATTAGAAGTGATCATAGAAAAGAATTTAAAAATTGGTACTTTGAAAAATCTTGTAATGAACATAGGACCTTATATTCATGTTATATTTGATGAATCTAATGATCTTCCATTAAGGAAGAGAAAGGTTTTAATTGATACAGATGAAATTAAAGATCAAGTCAAGAAGCTCACCTTAGATTCAATGATACAAGCGATATATGAAGAAGAAATTCAATATGATGAACCCCAAGGTAATGCTGAATTTGAAAGAGAATGAAGGTATGTCTACAATCATCCTAAAGAGCTAATATTAAGTGATCTATCTCATGATATTAGAAGTAAATCATGGTTTAGAGATGCATGTAATAATTTAGCTTTATAGAGCCTAAATGTCATGCATGATAAATTAAATGAGAATTTAGAAACAAATTGGATGAGCATGATAATTTCATTAAAAATAAAGCAAGATTGTTAGCTATAGAATATAATCAAGAGGAAGATATTGATTTTGATGAAACATATGTTCCTGCTGCTAGATTAAAGATTATTAGATTACTTCTTGCATTTGTTTGCTTTATGAATGTTAAATTGTATTGAATGGATGTTAAGAGCATTTTCCTTAATGAATATATTGCTGAACAAGTGTTTGTTGATCAACCACCCAATTTCAAAAATATTGTGTCTTCAAACCATGTATTCAATGGAACAAAGCTTTATATGGTTTAAGACAAGTACCCCGGGCATTGTTTGATAGGCTTATTAAGTTCTTGATTAGCAATAAATTTATTAGTGAAAATGTTGATGCAATATCAATAATTAAAAGATAGAATGATGATATATTGATAGTACAAATTTATGAAGATGACATTATATTCGGTGCTACTAATAATTTCTTGTTCTAAGACTTTGCTAAGTTCGTGTAGGGAGAGTTCGAGATGAGCATAATGGAAAAATCAATTGTTTTATCGGACTTTAAATCAAGCAATCAAAGAAGAGGATCTTCATAAACCAATTATTGTACCTCAAGAAAATTTTGAAGAAGTTTGGCGTGAAGAAATCTAAATGTATCGGTACATTTGTCGAGTGATATGGGTCGCAGGCCCATGATCAGCAACTAGTGGTATCAACTTGATCTATTTACTTCTTGCTTGATATGATTTTATTGTAAGACTTGGATTATTAAATGCCTACTTTATCAGTGGTATCATTTCTTGATCATATCTTATAATAAATTGTCTATGCGTGAAATGAAAAGGACTTGATAGAGGTGATGCATATTTTGTTGTAATATCATCTTATGTTATCATATGAAATGTGAAAATGAAATGTGGTGATTGTTATAGAATGTCTATGTATTTTTTATATACATTGAGATTAGCACGATACATTTATAAAATGTTTGGATTATATGACATTGGTATCATTTCTTGCATGAAACTTTTATTGCATATAGACCAAATTTAAAATATTAAGGGGGAGAAAAATGTAAGTATATTTGAACTCAAATATTTGATGTGGTATCTGTTAATATTGTATCTCAACATATTTTTAAATTAGTAAGGGGGAGAAGAAACTTACTTGAATATTTGGATACTTTGATGTATTAAGCACTATGATGTATTGAATATCAAATATCTTACTGTTATAAGTGCTTTGATGTATGAAAGTGGTATCTCATATGTGGCAATGATTTGAATGCATTTTCCTTTGATATCAAACTATAAAACTGCCACCTTGCTCTAATATGAAAAAGTGATATTTTGATCCTACATTCAAAGTTTTTAATTGGTATCAATTTAGTTATGAAAATTGATTTTTATTAAATGAATAATATTTTTGTATCTTATTGTTACTATTGAAGATTAGAATTTTTTTATAATATAAACTTTGTTGTGAACTTCAATATATTTGGACCTTGACGTATTTTGAACCTTAATATATGTTGTTTTTATGATTTGAGATTATGAATCTTGATAAACTTTGATGTATCTTTGTTGTATGGTTGAAATTAGATTTTGTATGATCAAGCTCTGAACTTAATAGTTTGTATTATGTACTTATGCCTTTTAATGCATTATGAATGCTTAATGTCTTTTCCTTGATGAATGCTTAATTGTGCACATTCTTTCATCTCTTTTTGATTAATGACAAAAGGGGAGAGAATAGCATACACTTCATTTACATTCATGGAAGAGAATAGCATGTAAAGAGAGAAGCACATACATTAAAAGGGAAGAGAATTTTATATATTTTCTTTTGTATGCTTAATGGTTTTGTCATCATAAAAAAGGGGAGATTGTTGACCTCATATTGATTTTGATGATCACAAAACAATTAAGTATGATACTAATGATTTTGTGGTTAAGTTAAATAAATTTCAGGTGAATCATCAAGAAGATGTTACTCCAAATTGGATTACTCTTCATATCAAAAGAAAGGTATTACAAAGGTAAAGTGAAGGTAATGTGATTGTATTTTTGCAAGTCCAAATGTTTTTGAAAAGGACAAATAAAATTTTCAAATGGACTTTTGCTTCAAAGGTATCACAAAATATTTGTTTTATAAATGACTAAAACTACTTTTGCATGAACTATTGTATTGTGTCTTATAGCATGAAAAACATTTTCAAATGAGCCAATAGATTTGTATTCCAAATGTTTTTCCTCAAGCCCAAATGTTTTATCATGGTTCTTCAATATTTGATCATTAATTTCTCAAAATATTAAATCTATATTTGATGATTTATCATATAAAAATTGTTTCTCAAAGCATTGCATGGCAATTCTGTAAATCCCACTAAATGGAGTCAATGGCATTTCTGTAAATCTTACTGAAGGCTATCAGTGGCATTTCTGTAAATCCTATTGAAGGCTATCAGTGGCATTCCTGTAAATCCCATTGAAAGCTGTTAATGGCATTTCTGTAGATTTTAAAACCGTGTGGATTTGTGAAACATTCAACTGGTTAGCTAGCTTGGCCTCCTTCTTAGCTAGCTGAGTTTCATCTCTAGTTAGCTACTTTACTCTTACCTTGTTAGCTAACTGGTTAGCTAGCTTTCCTCCCTTCTTAGCTAGCTGGATGTCTTCTTTAGCAAACTACTTTTTCTTGTAACAATGTTCGCTGAAAGTCACTTTTATTTAGCTAACTGATGAGCTAGTTGATGGTTCTCTTAGCTAGCTAGCATACCCTGTTAGTTAACTACTTTGCTTTGGAGCTAACTGGTTTTCTTTGTTAGCTAACTATTTTTTCATAGGTTCCATCAAGCCGTGAGTATAAAAATTTTAGTTAGCTGGAGAGCTAACTATCTTGTGGCTTAATTAGCTAAAGAGCTAACTGATGGCTTTTGCAATGGTTTCCTGGGCGTTTGCTTTTGGGGTTAGTTAGCTGGAGAGCTAACTACTCCTTGTTTAGTTAGCTAGGGAGCTAACTAGTGCCTCTTGAATTGTTCTCCTAGCTGTTTGAATTATGGTTAGCTAGCTAAGGAGCTAACTATCCTTCCCTGGGATGAACTTCAAGCCATGTGAATTTGTGGTTAGTTAGCTAGAGAGCTAACTAGCTTTTACCATAGTTAGCTAGAAAGCTAACTAGTGGTTCTTGGGATGAATATCAGTCGTGGACCTTTTTGCCATAGTTAGCTAGAAAGCTAAGTACCTTACTTTGTTGTGGCTGAACTTTTTCTTCCTGCTGTGTGATTTCAAAGTTAGCTAGCTGGTTAGCTAGCTTGTGGTTTTTCACTTCAACTTGCCCGAGCATCTTCAAGCCCTTCAGCTACCTGGAATTAATTCCAGTCAGCTACCTCTGGATATTTGGGCGTGCTCTCTCCTCTCTCTCTCTCTTCTTTAATTATTTTCTACTTTCAGCTATACTAACTTTTGATCTCTTGGATTATGGCAGAGTTTTTCCTTCCGCAAATGGATACAATGCATGCATTCAATGTTCAAGGGAAACATTTTATAACGGTTATATTTTCTTCTCGTTTTACTTTCCATTTATTCCAATTGAATCTAATGGATTTTTTTGATGTTGGAATGCTTTAAATAGCTGAGATTACAAGAAGAAAATGAGGTGAAAAAGAGGAGAAAATAGAGGAGAAAATTGTGTGAAAATCTTGTTGAAAATCTTTGTGAGAAGTTTGTGTTGAGCTTTCATTTGTGAATCATTTCAAGAGCTATTGGAGTGTTGATTCAAGTGGTTGATTACATTTAAAGAAGAGATCTAGTGCATTCAAGAGCTTACAAAGAGGAGTTTCAAATTTATTGAAGGCATCATCCAAAGCTTCAACAACCACAAGAAGACTTTGTTCATTCCTCAAAGCTTCATCTCAAAGAAGAAGCCAAAAGCTCCGGAATTTGTAAAGTGATCTTTCATTATTTTATCTGCTCATTTTAGGAGCTTCTTGTACTTAAACCTTGATATTTTTGTTGTAAGGCTTCATTGTGCCATAAACAAGAGGACTAGCCGGGTAAGGCTACGGGTTGGCTTCCTTGTGCCGTGAAATAAGAGGACTAGCCGGGGAAGGCTAGGGGTTTGGCTGCCTTGTGCCGTATAAACAAGAGGGCTAGCCGGGGAAGGCTAGAGGTTGTAATTGTTGTGATACGATTGGAGTGAAATTCCCAAAGGATTTTTGGAGAGTGGATGTAGTTGCTGGGTTTGGCACCGAACCACTATAAACTTTCTTGTGTTTGTGATTGCTTGCATAATTTCTGTGATATTTTTGTGTTCACATCACTACACCGCTGCCGATTAAATTTTAATTAGTGATAAGCACATATCTACGTAATTATTTTTAAAATACTTAATTTATCCTCCCTTTTGGGTTGCTACATCTGGGCAACAAATAATTTAAAAAAATTAATCAGTTTACATTATGAAACTTAAATTTATTTATTTATTTTTTTATAAGAATGGATCATTTTCTTCTTTCCTTTGTTATCTAATAAAATACCTCCAGCCCTTATAAAGCTTGCACGTTGGCGTACTCCTAATTTAGTACATGTATTTTGATAGAATTATAAGGATTGACCGTAAAAATTAGTTAGATGACTAATCGGATGTAATTAAAACTATTTGGCTTTTTGTATAATCTTTGCTTATAAAATAATAAAAAATATTGAAGTTCTTATATAATAAGAATGGGTTAAAAATATAAATGACATAATTTTATTGTTCATGAAATTTTATCATCCTAGTTACATTTTGTTGGTCCAAATAGCAACCCAAGAGGGGGGGTGAATTGGGTTTTCAAAAATAAACTCTTTTGAAGGATAACCCCCAGCGGAAATAAAAACTTAGATTCACAGATTTAAAACTAAGCAACTATAAATGAAGAGTTGAGGATAAAGAGACAATCACGGCAAACACAATAGATTTTATAGTGGTTTGGTGTACCTACACCTATGTCCACTCCCAAGTACCTCTTGGGTCCACACTATAATCAAACTGATTACAGCAGAGTTGTTTTGCAAGCTCACAACTCAAACTTATTGTTTTCCCAGGTGCACAACGAACCCAGCTGGTTTTCAAGGCTCACAGCACAAAACCTAAAACCACAAGCAATTGCTTGCACAAGGCTAACTGCCTCAACTGAATCAATCACCAGATTGACCCAGCAAACAGTATAATGAGTTTACAAAAGCAAACTGCTCCTTCAATGAGCAAATATACAACAATAAAACAATAAATAGAGATTAGGAACCAAAGCCTGATTCGAAGATCTTGGTGGCTTCTTCCTTCTCTTCCTTTGAATGGATCTTCCTTTGAATATGCTCTTGAGGTTCAGAAGATTGGAAAAACTAGGGCTTCTCCCTTGTTTTGAGATTTCTTCTAAGTAGAACAGCAAAGGCTTGGAATCTCTTTCTCTTCTCTTGGGGAATGAGTATGATCTTTCCTTACAGGTTTTCCCTCTTTTCTTTTCTGATGGATCTTAAGGATTTTCTCTATTCTTTTCTTTTTGCCTCTTTCTTGTCTTTTTCTCTTCTTTTTGTTTGGGATGCAATCACCCCTCTTCTTATAGATTCGATTAATCCACAAATAGTGCAAAACTATCCGTTAGAAGCAAGTGAAAAAGAGTTAGATCCATAAATAACAATAGCCGTTGGGATTAAAATTGATAAAGTTAAAGTTTAGAGTCGTTCTGACAGTTCTGGAGCCGTGTCTGACATTCTCGAGTCGGCTCTGGCTTTTCTGGAGTCGGCTCTAACTCGAAATAATTTAATCCGCTCGATCTGGAGTCGTCTCTGACTTTTCTGGGGTCGACACAAAATTCTTCTGGAGTCGACTCTAATAGTCCGGGAGTCGACTCTAAGTCGTGGCCTGAAAATCCATGTTCTGTTGTTTCTGATAGAGTCGGCTCTCACAGTCCCGGAGTCGACTCTAAGTCCGTGCCATTTTTCGGAGTCGGCTCTGTGATTCCATGTGTCGACTCTAATGTCTGCAGTCTTACCTTGACATTAGATTCAAACCAGAACTTGATTTTCCTTCTTGATTTTGATCATTAATTAGACTTATAATCTGAAAGACTTAATCAAAATCATTAGTAACATCAAATGTTATACTCAAATAGTTTTGTTAATCATCAAAATCCTCAATTGGGTCAACAATCTCCCCCTTTTTGATGATGACAAAAACTTTGAGTTATGCATTAAAGAAATTTATTTGAATTGAGAATTTAAAGCTTAGAGACTTTGTAATAGAGAATTTGATGCCAACATTTAAAGTGAATAAAGATAAACAAAACATGACATCAATCAAAATGATTCAACTTTTATATGGAGAAATTTATTAAGCTCCCCCTGCATTGAATAACTCCCCCTATGTAGATAGACTGCATTTTTCAAAAAATCTCTCATTCTTTCTATTCTCAGAATTGTTCTTCATTGTCTTTCTCTTCATTGTCTTTTACTTTTTATGCATTATACACTCTAAAAATTCTCTTTTTCTTTTTATGCATTATACACTCATCTCTCCCCCTTTTTTGTTATCAACAATAAGGTGAGTTTTAAAAGCAAATAAGGAATGTTATCAAAGCGAGGATGTTGGTTCGAATAGTCATAAAGATAGGAATTGACATTCATTGACATTCAATCAAAGACAAATTTGTAATAAAAGTGTAATATTCATTCAACCATTTGTACTCCAAAGCAAGATCTATTACATGAATTCAAAAAAGTATGTAAATCCTATATACATGCTAAGAAAGAAAACAAGAAATCCTAAGATACAACCTAGGATCAAATATGCTTGTACACTATTTTCTTTAGATGTCCGATCATCTCCATAACATCATCTTTTTGGGTTTTCTTAAAGCTTTCAAGACATGCTTCAATCTGAGAAACGGCAAGGTCAATATCTTTCTTTAGTTGACTTGTAGCATGAAGATACTTTCTAGAACCGTCAGCAATCCCTTCATCCTTTCAAAAATACTATGAAGATCAGTGCTAAAGGATTCGACAGAATTACTAAGTGAAAAAGAAATCATGTCGAGTCTTGAATTAATCTCATCTTTTAATTGATTGAACTCCTCTCTTAATTTACACATATCATTTGTTCTTACACTGTCATACTCAGCAAGTAAAGCCCTGAGCTGACCAATTTGCTCCTCAGAAAATCTTTCTGATGCCATTGCTGACTGATGTGGAAGTTGAGAGCTTGGTCCAGCTACTGAGGGTCCAGCAGGTGGTCTAGTAGAAGGT
The DNA here is from genome assembly GCA_900491605.1 of Calamus simplicifolius. Lineage (NCBI taxonomy): Eukaryota > Viridiplantae > Streptophyta > Magnoliopsida > Arecales > Arecaceae > Calamus > Calamus simplicifolius. Next base: position 90,473 of record UESW01004656.1, read on the forward strand.
CCAACAGAAGATGGTCCAGCAGATGGTTTAGGAATGTCTTCTCCTCTGACTTCCTCAACTCTAACCTCCTCAGCTCTGGCCTCATGTCCTCTTTTAATCCAGTTTCCATTTTCTTTTCTAAAGCCCATTCGGTGAATAGTAGAGACACTATAATAATCTGTATGTCTTAACTTTCTTAGTGGCTCATTGTCCATTATAAGAACACCTTGGCTTCTGAAAACTAAAGTTAAAACCATACCATATGGTAATGTAGATCTCTTCTTAGTAGCTGCCTCCGCCATATAGCCTATCATCATCTCAGCAAGATTTAAAGGTCTACCAGTGAGTATGCAGTCCATTAATAAAACGTCTCGCTCCGAGACATACTCAAATCTTCCAATTTTAGGAAAAAGAATCCTCCCACAGATATTGTGAAGCAGTCTGAGTTCTAAATTAAGTTGGTTTGCTAAAATTTCCTCAAACTCAGAGACTTCTCTTCCTAACATCCTTGATAGAGCTCCTCCTCTATCTTCATGATGATATTCAATAAGTCCAATAGTAGGCATTTCCAATAAATTATCAAGAAATTCGGCTATGATGACTACCTTTGTTCCTCTTACAATACTTACTAATCCTCCCTCTCCTCTACTTAAATCATTATAAAACTCTCTTACAAGGGCGGGGTAGGTAGGAATATCCAAAGAGCAGACCTTCTCCCATCCCATTTCTTGCAATAATCGCCCAATAGCAAAGCCTTCGGAAATAAAGAAGTTGAAATTGACTTTCCTTCCGGTTGTAATGGCCTTACCAGCTAATTGGTCGACTTTTGGAGAAGATGGTGAGGGTGGAGAGTCATCTTGGGTGACGAAGGTTGCCTTCGATTTGAACGGCGCTTCATCGGAATAGTCGAACCACCAATGGTAGCACGCCTTTTGGGAGCCATTGGATTCGATTGGACTGAGTAATCAAAGGTTTTGAGGGATTTGGAGGGTTTGGAATCAGTTTGGAACGGCTTGAAAATAGTTTAGGAGAAGTTAGAAATCGTTTGGGGTCGACTCCGCCCTTTTTATTTTGACCTAGTTCCACTTAGAGTCGACTCCCGAAAATGAGGTGTCGGCTCCAAACCAGAGAATCTGTCAGCGCCCGAATTAGAGTCGGCTCTACAGAAGCTAGAGTCGACTCTAATTGCCCAGACAGAACATCAAAATAAGAAGGTATCGACTCCACAAACTGAAGGTATCGACTCCACAATAGTTTCAGAGAAAAATCAGATTTTCAAGGATCTAAAACTGATCAAATTAATCATCAAACTCTAGATAAGTGTTCCTTATCAATTGGGGAAACAATAAATCAACTTTCTAGATAAATTTCCTTATTGAACATAGAGGATTTTCAAGAAATTATAGAATTCTAGATAGTTGTTGTCCTTAGGAGTTTCAGAAAATTATTCTAAAGGATCACAAACTCCTAATTCTCCTCTAAGATAGCAAAATCTCTCCTCACTCAAAGGTTTGGTAAAGATATCAGCTAATTGATCATTCGTATTAACATATTCAAGACAAACATCTTTGTTAGTTACATGTTCTCTAATAAGTGATGTCTAATTTCAATGTGTTTAGTTCTTGAATGTTGAATTGAATTTTTAGTTAGGTTGATAGCACTTGTATTATCACATTTAATAGGTATTTTATCAAGTGTGATACCATAATCTTCAAGTTGTCGCTTAATCCAAAGGATTTGAGCACAGCAACTTCCAGCTGCAACATACTCTGCCTCAGCAGTGGATAATGCAACCGAATTTTGCTTCTTGCTAAACCAAGAGATTAAGTTACTTCCTAAAAGTTGGCATACCCCACTTGTACTCTTTCTATCTAACTTACAACCAGCATAGTCAGAATCAGAATAAGCAATCAATTTTAAGGTTGAGTCTCTAGAATACCATAATCCTACATTTTTAGTTCCATTTAAGTATCTAAAGATTCTTTTAACAGCAAGTAAATGTGATTCCTTAGGATTAGATTGATATCTTGCACATAAGCAGACAGAAATGATATCTGGCCTACTTGCAGTTAGATAAAGAAGTGATCCAATCATACCTATGTAATGCTTCTGATTTACTTTCTTACCTACTTCATCCTTGTCCAGCTTGCATGAGGGACTCATTGGCGTACCAAGAGGTTTAGCAGATTCCATACCAAATTTCTTGAGTATTTCCTTTGTATACTTTGTTTGGTTAATGAAAATTCCTGCTTTTCTTGTTTGATTTGAAGTCCAAGGAAGAAGTTTAGTTCTTCCATCATGCTCATCTCGAATTCTCCCTGCATTAGCTTAGCAAATTCTTGACAAAGAAGATTGTTAGTAGCACCAAATATAATGTCATCAACATAAATTTGAACGATTAATAAATCCTTTCATTTTCTTTTTAAAAATAATGTTTTATCAACATTTCCTCTAGAAAAGTCATTTTCAATTAAAAATTTACTTAATCTATCATACCAAGCTCTAGGTGCTTGCTTTAAACCATAAAGTGCTTTGTGTAGTTTGAAGATGTGGTTTGGAAATTCATGATCTTCAAAACCAGGAGGTTGTTCAACATAAACTTCCTCATTTATAAAACCATTTAGAAATGCACTTTTAACATCCATTTGAAATAAGTTGAAATTCATATGACATGCAAATGCAAGTAGTAGCCTAATGGCTTCTAATCTAGCAACAGGTGCAAAAGTTTCATCAAAATCTATACCTTCTTCTTGATTATATCCTTTTGCAACTAGTCTAGCTTTGTTTCTAATTACTATGTCATTTTCATCTAATTTATTTCTAAATACTCATTTAGATCCTATTATAGGGTAATTTTTAGGTCTTTCAACTAGGGTCCAGACTTGATTTCTAGTAAATTGGTTTAACTCTTCCTGCATTGCTATCATCCAATAACTATCTTTTTCGGCTTCCTCTATAGTCTTAGGTTCTATATGAGATACAAATGCAAGATGATTATTGATATCTCTCATTGATGATCTAGTCCTTACACCTTGAGATGGATCACCTATGATTAGGTCCTTAGGATGACCATAAGTATATCTCCAATCTCTAGGTAGATCTTGATCATTTTGAACAGTATCAATACCATCATCCTTAGGTGAGTCATCATCCTTAACTTCAGGTTCCTGATCTGAAGGTACATTTACTTTTTCAAATTTCTTTCAATCAAAGATGTATCTTCCTCATCATCAATTTTATCTGAACTTGATGCTAAAGACTCATCAAACACTATATGAATGGATTCTTCTACAACTAAGCTTTTCTTATTAAATACTCTATATGCTTTGCTAGATGTAGAATATCCTAGGAAGATACCTTTATCAGATTTTGCATCAAACTTTCCAAGATTATCCTTACCATTGTTATGAATAAAACATCTACAACCAAATGCATGAAAATAACTTAAATTTGATTTCCTATTGATCCAAAGTTCATAGGGAGTTTTCTTAAGGATAGGTCTAATTAGGGCTCTATTTAGAATGTAACAAGCTGTGTTTATAGCTTCCGCCTAAAAATATTTTGGAAGTTGGCTTTCACATAGCATGGTACGGGCCATATCTTCTAAAGTCCTATTCTTCCTTTCTACAATTCCATTTTGTTGTGGTGTTTTAGGTGCAGAGAAGTTATGATGTATACCTTTTTCAAAACAGAATTTTTCAAATAAGTGATTTTCAAATTCAGTTCCATGATCACTTCTAATAGACACTATGGTAGTGTTTTTCTCATTTATGACTTTCTTAACAAATTTCATGAATATTGAGAAAGTCTCATCTTTGTGAGCCAAAAATATTACCCAAGTGAATCTAGAGTAATCATCTACTATCACTAGACCATATTTCTTTCCTCCTAGACTTGTGGTTCTAGTAGGTCCAAAAAGGTCCATGTGTAGTAGCTCTAGTGGCCTAGTAGTTGAAACAACATTCTTAGATTTGAAAGAAGTTCTTGTTTGTTTTCCAAATTGACATGCATCACATATTCGATTATTTTCAAAATTTAGACTAGGAATACCTTTAACTAAATCCATTTTTAATAATTTTGAAATTAGGTGTGTGCTTGCATGACCTAATCTACGATGCCATAGCCAACCAATCTCATTCATTCTAGCATTATCAGCAACTAAGCAATGATTACTTGGAGATAAATTACTCAAATCAATTAAGTACACATTGCCATAGCGTTTACCAACAAGAATAATGCTATTATCAATGGGATTAGTAACAGTGCAAACAGAAGCTTCAAAGGAGACCTTGAAACCTTTGTCACACAGTTGGCTAATACTTATTAGATTATGTTTAAGTCCATCAACATATAAAATATTATCAATATGAGTAGATGGAGTAATTTGAATCTTACCAATGCCCATGATATGGCCTTGACCATTATCACCAAAAGTAACTACTCCACCTCTTTTTGATTCAAGGGTGATGAATTGATCTTTGTCACCCGTCATGTGTCTTGAGCAACCACTGTCCAGGTACCATTTTTTTTCAGTCTGATGGCTGCAAGACACTCCTGCAAAATATTTATGTCTTAATTTTAGGTATCCAAGCCTTCTTGGGTCCTTCATGGTTAGAAGCATTAAAAATTGTTCCTTTGGGAACCCAAATCATCTTTTTCTTTCTATGTGAAGATTTACACATATATGATTTATGTCCTTTGTCTCCACATTTAAAACAAGTAATGTTTAATGATTTTTCAGCATGTACAAAAATGTTTTTCAATGATTTTTGCTTTTAAGTGGATTATATCCTAATCCAGCTTTATCAAAAATAGCCTTTTGATTTTCCAAAATCATATTAAGTTTGATAGAGCTTAGTGTAAATTTATCAACTATGGGCTTAAGTCTATCAACTTCATTTTTCAAACTTTCTTTTCTTTTATTAAAAGTTCTTTATCAATAACATGCTTTTCATTTTCTAATGATAGTTTTTGCATTTGAGTTTTCAAATCTTTGTTCTTTGAACTTAGGTTTGCAAAATCATCCATTAATTCATAAAAAGCACTATGTAATTCATCAAAAGTGAAGTCATCAAGAAAACTCGGACTTACCTCATCATTGTCCGCCATGAAGCATAGATTGGCCATTTCACTCTTTTCTTCTTCTTCGGAACTTGTACTTTCCAAATCGCTTCATGTGGCCGTCATTGCCTTTTTTTGAACCTCCGGGTGCCTTTCTTTAGTTGAGGGCATTCAGATTTAAAGTGACCCGGCTTCTTGCATTCAAAACAAATAACTTACTTTTCTTTGCCCTTGTCCTCATCTTTTCTTGCAAAGGGCTTTTTCTTTTCAAACTTCTTCTTCTTCATGAATCTTTTAAATTTTCTTGTGGTGAGTGTCATGTCCTCATCATCACTTTCATCTTCGGATTCATGAGGCTCTTCCATATATTCAGAAATCTTAAGAGCCATATTTCTTTTCTTCTTTGACTCATCTTCATCAACATGTTGCTTGATTTGAAGCTCATGAGTCATCAAGGATCCCAACAGTTCTTCTAGGGGTAGTGTACTTAGATCCTTTGCTTCTTGTATTGCCGTCACCTTAGCTTCCCAAGTCCTAGGCAAGGAATGCAAGACCTTTCTCACAAGATCAGAATTATTATAAGATTTACCAAGACTTTTTAAACCATTAACTATGTCAGTAAATCTTGTAAACATATCAATAATAGATTCACATGCATCCATTTTAAACAATTCATATTTATGAACTAGCATGTTAATCTTGGATTCCTTGACTTGATTTGTTCCCTCATGGGTAACTTCAAGTCTATCCCAGATTTCCTTAGCAGAAATGCAAATAGATATGCGATTGAATTCATTTGCATCTAATGAGCAGTATAAGACATTCATTGCTTTGGCATTGAGTTGTGCCAATTTTCTATCATGTTCATCCCATTCCGTTTCCGGTTTAGGAATCTCCATGCCATTAACTCTAGCAGTGGGTGTGTGTGGTCCATTGACTATAATACTCCATAGATCATAGTCAAGTGCTTGAATGAATATTTTCATTCTAGCTTTCCAATAACCATAGTTAGAACTATTAAATAAGGGTGGTCTATTAGTAGATTGACCTTCGGAAAAAGATGAACCAGCTTGAGTTGCCATGTGGATCTTTGACTCTTGATCGTTAGATCAAATCAAATGAGCACTAGCTCTGATACCAATTGTTGGTCCAGATAGCAACCCAAGAGGGGGGGTGAATTGGGTTTTTCAAAAAATAAACTCTTTTGAAGGATAACCCCCAGCGGAAATAAAAACTTAGATTCACAGATTTAAAACTAAGCAACTATAAATGAAGAGTTGAGGATAAAGAGACAATCACGGAAAACACAATAGATTTTATAGTGGTTCGGTGTACCTACACCTACGTCCACTCCCAAGTACCTCTTGGGTCCACACTATAATCAAACTGATTACAGCAGAGTTGTTTTGCAAGCTCACAACTCAAACTTATTATTTTCTCGGGTGCACAACGAACCCAGCTGGTTTTCAAGGCTCACCAGCACAAAACCTAAAACCACAAGCAATTGCTTGCACAAGGCTAACTGCCTCAACTGAATCAATTACCATATTGACCCAGCAAATAGTATAATGAGTTTACAAAAGCAAACTGCTCCTTCAATGAGCAAATATACAACAATAAAACAATAAATAGAGATTAGGAACCAAAGCCTGATTCGAAGATCTTGGTGGCTTCTTCCTTCTCTTCCTTTGAATGGATCTTCCTTTGAATATGCTCTTGAGGTTTAGAAGATTGGAAAAACTAGTGCTTCTCCCTTCTTTTGAGATTTCTTCTAAGTAGAACAACAAAGGCTTGAAATCTCTTTCTCTTCTCTTGGGGAATGAGTATGATCTTTCCTTACAGGTTTTCCCTCTTTTCTTTTCTGATGGATCTCAAGGATTTTCTCTATTCTTTTCTTTTTGCCTCTTTCTTGTCTTTTTTTCTCTCTTCTTTTTGTTTGGGATGCAATCACCCCTCTTCTTATAGATTCGATTAATCCACAAATAGTGCAAAACTATCCGTTAGAAGCAAGTGAAAAAGGTTAGATCCATAAATAATAATAGCCGTTGGGATTAAAATTGATAAAGTTAAAGTTTAGAATCGTTCTGACAGTTCTGGAGCCGTGTCTGACATTCTGGAGTCGGCTCTGGCTTTTCTGGAGTCGGCTCTAACTCGAAATAATTTAATCCGCTCGATCTGGAATCGTCTCTGACTTTTCTGGGGTCGACACAAAATTCTTCTGGAGTCGACTCTAACAGTCCGGGAGTCAACTCTAAGTCGTGGCCTAAAATCCAACGTTCTGTTGTTTCTGATAGAGTCGGCTCTCACAGTCCCGGAGTCGACTCTAAGTCCGTGCCGTTTTCCGGAGTCGGCTCTGCGATTCCATGTGTCGACTCTAATGTCTGCAGTCTTACCTTGACATTAGATTCAAACCAGAACTTGATTTTCCTTCTTATTTTGATCATTAATTAGACTTATAATCTGAAAGACTTAATCAAAATCATTAGTAACATCAAATGTTATACTCAAATAGTTTTGTTAATCATCAAATTCCTCAATTGGGTCAACACATTTGCATTGATATTTATATTTATATTCATCACATCTAAACGCTAAGTAACAAGAAGGATGGTTAGCTTAGATGGTGAAAAAAAAAATGAAAATTGTTTAAATTTTTTTGAATCCTTTAATGCTCAAGTTAATTCAAACAAAAGAGCAAGCACATAGAATCTTTTAGATCAAGGCTTTAGGATTTTAGTTTAGATTTAAAACTGACTTTGGTTTATTTACGAATATAAGATTACTTATATAAGTATTTAAAAAACTTTTTCTTGCATTGGTTTATCCAATGATGAATGGTTAGATGAGTTAAAACCTCAAATTGGACGGCATGATTGGTGGCAACCGCTTCTAATGTCGTTATCTGCCCGACCATCATGTATCACCATGTAACTATCTATCATCATGACATCATTTTGTCAGCTCATATCATGCCAATTTTTATTTTATCCGGCATCAATCCCAGTCAATTTGAATCTAATAACACGGCGGTTCAGGATTTTATTTCAAAGAATCCAAGAAATTGAGGCTGAAATCTTCAAAAAGTTATGAATACCTCTATTTATGACCGCATGATCTAAACATTGAAGTTGACATCGTCGTCGTCGTCTTCTTCTTCTTCTTCTTCTTCTTTTTTTTTGGAATACACGGGCCATCACACAAGTCTTGTATGAATTAGTCCAGATACATCAGAATACAAAATTTGAATCAAAACGGGGGGACAATGATCACCCAGCCTCCAAAGCCAATGTCCAAAGTGTTGAACCACTGAAGCCGCCACCCAGTCAGCCGTCGAGTTTACTTCACGAAAATATGACATATCTGGGCTGAGGTCATTTGTAGAAGAATAGGCCAGATGTCCCGAAGAATCGGACTATTAGGGGCAGCAGGAACATCCTCCTTCCGTAACCATCTAATAACCGTTAAAGAATCACCTTCGATAACTAATCTATGGGCATGAAGAACCTTAGAAGCATAAGTAATACCAGCCCAGGCCCCATAAAGCTCGGTCATAGGGACCGAAGAATCAAGAGTACCAAAACCGCCCGCTACCAGCATATCACCCTGCGGCCCTCGAATGATAAAGGCCAAACCAGTAAGTCTGCCACGGACACTACCATCAAAGTTGATTTTAACAAACCCTGGAGGAGGGGGCTCCCAGAAAATGAAAACCGTATTTCGGTTCGCTGCCAAAGCAGCAGGGGAGCCCCGGAGGCCAGAGGAGTCATGATCAACAACTTGGGTAGCATGGGCATAGTCAGCAGACATAGCTCTAATCTTCCTAACAAGACGATGGGAAGAAATGAAGTCCTCTGTGAATATTAGCTGGTTCCTTGATAACCAAATCTGGTAGGCCGTGACCACCCAGAGACCACATTGATGCTTCGGGGCCCTTCGAAGATTTTGAATAAAGAGGGAGCGAGGGGAATCAGTAACATGCGCTCTGCAATTATACCTAATCAAATGCCAAATACGTCTAGCACGAGGGCATTCGAATATAGTATGGTCAACCGTTTCATTCTCCAATCCACACAGAGGGCAAATAGCCTGAATTGAGACACCCCTACGAGAGAGCAGGGCACTAGTCGGGAGGCAATTCCAAAGGAGCTTCCAGATAAACAATTGAACCCTGGGAAGAGTGGGGAGCGACCATATCCAAGCAGCCTCCTTCGTATACTGGGGCTGAGGCCTAAATAGATTCATCAAGTCCTTGAGGGGGGCCCTTGCCAAAGCCTGATGTCAGCAGAAGGATTAGAGATAAGGGGAATCGAGAGGATCCGCTGAGAGAGTTCCACACCAAAGAAATGGGACACCAAATGGCTATGCCAGGTGAGGGGATCAGATGAGATCAAATCCTTAACCCTCAAATCAGAAGGGACATCAACACTAATGAAAGAAGGCCATCGAGATAGAGAGAGCTCAGAAATCCATGAGTCCTGCATCACATCAATAGAGTGACCATCACCTATCATCCATGAGATATTCTGACGAATAGAATCACCATACTGACACACCTCTTTTCAAAAGGAAGAACACCCCCGAGGCGGAATAATATTCACCCCAGACTGCCAGTCACCAAACTTCCCACGCATCACGGAGCTCCAAAGACATTGTGGTTCCAGGAGGAAATGTGATGTGCCTGGCCAATAACGCAGTCCGCCTAACTATCAGGGATTGGATCCCGAGACCACCTTCATCAATAGGCATACAGATTGCGTCCCAAGATAGAAGGTGAATGCCATAGCCATCTTGCATTGAAGCCCATAGAAAATCACGAAAGCATCTCTCAAGCCTCCGAAGACAGGTAGACGGGATGGCCGCATTCGAAAGCAAATAAAGAGGAAGGGAAGAGAGGACCGACCAATAATGGTAACTCTAGCTATCATCGATAATCCAGTGACATTCCAACCCTCAATACGTTGTCGAACTCGTCTTTCAAGATCCACAAAATCATCACATCTAGGTCGTCTACCAGTTATGGGAATCCCCAGATACATAAATCGATCAGTCTGAGTAGAAATACCCAACAGATTAGTAATAGCTTCTTTGGTGGATCTAGGAGTCTTCGGACTGAAACAAATTGAAGACTTTAGAAGGATGACCTTCTGACCCGAAGCATGGCAATAATGCTGAATAATGGACTCAAAGGAAGCCGCATTAACAGTAGTAGCCTGGCCCAGAAGAATACAATCGTCAGCAAACAGAAGGTGAGAAATGGAAGGGCCCCCATCTCCCGCCACAAAGGGGACAATCCTCCGATTAAGCTGTGCCTGATGGAAAGCACAGGAGAGATCATCCACAGCCAGAATGAATAGAAGGGGAGATAAAGGGCATCCCTGACGTAATCCCACAGAAGAATGAAAAAACTCAGTCAAACTCCCATTGATAATCAAAGAGAACGACAGCCTTTGAATACAAGCCAAAATCCACTCAATAAATAGCTCATCAAAACCAAACTCCTGAAGAGAATGGTGCAAGAAGGCCCAACTCAGTCTATCATAAGCTCTCTCCATATCAAGCTTAACTGCCATAAGACTACGTCTGACATGAGCTCGATGGAGATCATGCATAAACTCTTGAGTGATGAGGATATTATCTGAGATAGATCGACCTCTAATGAACGCCCCCTGCTCCACAAAAATAAGAGGGGAATGACCCGACTGAGATGGCTGGCTAATAGGCGGGTACACACCTTATACAAAGTAGTACACAAGCTAATCGGCCTGAAATGTTGAGGTAGGGAAGCATCCGAGCGCTTAGGCACAAGAGTAATAAGGGTCCGATTCCATTCATCAGGCATGTGCTTTGATTGGAAGGCAATCTGGATAGCCTGAACTACCTCCTGCCCGACAATCTCCCAGTAGTGTCTAAAAAAGAAGGGCGGAAATCCATCCGGACCCGGGGCCTTGTCTGGACCAAGCTCCCAAACGGTCAGACGGACTTCCTCCTTACCAATCGGCCTGGCAAGCATGGCATTCTTCGAAGAGGAGACCTTCCTGGAATCAGAAACCTGGAAAACCGAAGCCCCATCACCCATGGACTCAGACCATCTGGACTAGAAGAACTAAAGAAACCGAGTCCGAATAGAGTGACTATCCTCATGAAAATTCCCCTCAGCATCAGCTACCCTTCGAATCCTATTAGCTGCCGCCGCTTCAATGTAGCCTGATGAAAGAATCTGGTATTACGATCACCTTCACGAATCCACTGAACCCTAGACCTTTGTCTCCAATATACCTCCTGCTGCCGAAGAAGGGAATGGTGATGAGCAAGATTCTCGCGCAGCAGGGATAGATCAGAATCCAATAGAAAACCATCATGGTCTTCTTTCGCCTGGAGGGCACTCATAACAGCTTCAGCCTGCTCCACTTGTCTCACCAGATCCCCCACTTCCAATCTGTTCCACGTGGAAAGTCTGCGTCTGGCCATCATAAGACGATGAGATAACCGGTAGACAGCATTACCCCTAATAGAAAGGTGCCAGATCTGAGAAATTATAGTTCGAGCAGAAGAATGGAAAGTCCAGAACTGCTCGAATCTAAACTGTTTCCTCTGACACTGATCAACCTCTGTAGAAATCAAAATGGGACAGTGGTCCGAAGCAATTCTCGGAAGGTGAGTAACGGAAACAGAAGAGAACTTTTGAAGCATTGGGCAGTGGCCAAGGCTCTATCAAGTCTCTCCCAGACCCGTGCTGACCCCTAGCGGTTATTACACCAGGTGAATTGAGGCCCCGAGTACCCCAAATCCATCAATCCAGAAGACCCAATAAAAGCCCTGAATTCAATAATATCAGCAGTGCCAGTGACTCTTCTGCCCCCCCTCTTCTCACTAGCCTCAGTGATATAATTAAAATCACCAGCAATAATGGATGGAATCCCCTGGTCCATGAGGGAGAGTAACTCAGACCAAAGGGCCCGTTTCTCGTAATAATACATACTAGCATAAACTGCCGATAGAAGCCAGGGATCAGAAGTACCTTCAGTGAAAACAAGACCAAGTTGCTGATTAGATTGATGAAACACATCAATCGTAACAGCTGATTCATGCCAGATGGCCAAAATATCTCCCGATAGCCCCTCAGCCTCCACAGCATAAGAAGACCAAGAGCGGGAAATCTGTCTCCGGAGCCTTGTCAGACTATCACCTGACAGCCTGGTTTCCAACAAAACACATATATCAAAGTTGTGTAAATACATCAATCTACCAAAAGAGGAATGAAATGAGGGCTTATTAGCACCTCTAACATTCCAAATTAAGATCTTCATAAATTAACTGGAGGTAGATGGATCCCTCCCTGGTCCCCTGACATGAAACTAACATTGTGGCATCCAATAGGCTGAGAACTACCCACAAAGATCTGAGTAGATCCAGCCTTCAGCGCAACTGAGTCAACTTCAATGTCAACTGACCCATGTCCCACATAGCCACCAGAAGACACCTCACAGTTCTGATCATTCTGCCTTCCCGGATTAACCATAACCACCTCCTGGCCAATCGTCAGACAGCAAGGGGGCTGGGTCGTGCAAGCCAAGGAAGGAATGATATCCACTCGACTTTTGATATTTGTGTCCTTGCCTTTTCCTTTCCGCTTCTCCGGTTTGGAAATGGACCTTGGAGGCAGGCTATCAACAAGTCTAGCCGTCTTGAGGGGACCCGACCCTGAGAACTATGGTCCAAGTGGCCCCCATCATTCGCATCCGAACTCAAAGAGGCAAAAGGGTTAGACAGCATCAAGGATTGGGACTTAGAAGAATCCAGGACCCCAGCCTTAATCCCCTGAAACTTCCCCTTTGCTGACTCTTTAAAAACGGCACGTGCCTAAAGAACCGGCACGGCCACCATCTCATCAACACCCTTCTCCCCCACCTCCTTAACCAGTGGCTGCTTACCTCGATCAGGACCCCTCAAATCATCCAACACGTGTTGAATTGGAACAGCTACGGAAGCAGAGGCACCCTGAGAAGAAACCTGAGCTTCCATTGATGGTCCCGAAGGGCACCTACGACGCATCTTCATCGCGTCTTCCAGCCCGCATCATCGCTCGGAACAACAGTGGCTAGATGTGGAACAGGGCCCGAAGCAGAAGCTGACGGAACGACGTACGGCTGAGGATCCACAACACTCCGCCGCTGCCGGACCGCCACCATCCAAGGCCCAAAAAACAGAGCAACCATCTAGATTCTCCCCCGCTGCCATGGCCGCCGCAGAGCACGAACCAGCCAAGTGTAAAGATCCACAGTTGGAGCAGATTCCCTCCAGTGATTCGTAGATGAACTGCTGCCAGAAGGGTCCCTGGATTCCCTGCACTTGGGTCCTAGGCCGAAGAGGTTGACGAAGGTCAATTCGAACTGCCACCCTAGCAAATCCGCCCTAGTTCCTTGACATCATGGCGGGATCGGCACAGCAGAAGACACCTGCTGGCTCTGAGATGGCACGGAGGATATCCTCCTTCCAGTACTCCAAGGGAAGATTTGGCATCCGCAACCAGAGCAGAGCCGAGGCAATGGAATCCTCACCCGGAAAAAATTCCGAACGCCAGGCTTCCACTGCAATTACTTGACCATTGATCACCAGGGGCGGTTGAGCACTAGGTCGCAAGCCGCCGGATCTTCAAAATGGAAAATGTGACAACGGAAGGCGAGACTGACCAGTTGAATCTCACCTGGAATTCCCGCACGACGAAATTCTCTGATGAAAGCTTCAACCGGCACCCACTTGAGGAAGGAACGGATGAGAACAGCTCTGTGCTGTCATTCCATAATCTCCTCCTCCAGCAACGACACAGCCACTCGAACGATCTCAGGAAACCTGCTCTCCAACCGAGCCACCTCCGCCGGAGACGGAGACGACGAAACCCATTTATATCCGGAATCCACTGACCTCCTCCGGGAAGCATGGGCCTCCGAAGTCCCATCAGACGCCATAGGGCAACTAAGGGCAGCAGAACAAAAGCTTGGTGAGGAGCAGAAAGCCGGGCGACAAAGATCGCCGGAGATCAGGGACGAAGAAGGCCGGAGCATGAATCTTAAAGCAGACAAAAGAGGACGCGCCAGAGAATAGTTTGCATGATTCTAAAAGCACCTAATGCACTGAATCACTTGTTGACGTCTTCTTCATTGAAGTTGATCTCTTCGCACACGCGTGGTGCCCCATTTTCGTCTAATACCTTAAAAATAATTTTATATTAAATTAAAAAGAAATAAAAAAATCATAACTCAAATCAACTAATTTTTATTTAAAATTTTGAATCATATAGTTTTAATCCACTAACAAGTTAATTGATTCAACAGATAAACTTAGAGCCGTATAAATGGGCAATGATAGAGTTTCGGTACAACGGATGGACTTGAGGCATGAAGCCCTTCGTTCTCGCACCATCAATGATTTAATTCAAGATAAATTATGGTTAGCTTATGGAGCTTTACGAGAATACCGCATCATAAAGAAAGAGATTAAAAATAGCCCTATGAGAAAGAAAAAATTCAAAGACTTATAATTCAAATTTATTTGCTACTAATTAACTTTCACTTGAATTTTTAACTCATATGGTTTCGATCCGTTAATGAGTTAATTAATTCAGTAAATAAGCTTGGGACATTATAATTGGACTAAAAAAAAAGATTATGCCACATTTTATAAGCAAGAAAAAGTTTTTTCTGCACTGCATACAATGTAGGAGCACATGCATCGCGTACTGATTGATAGTCCACATGCAAGTTACATATACAATACATGAAAGGATGAAATTATCACCATATACGATGAGTGCGATCTGAACCACGTCTGATGCACAAAGTCCTTTCGCAATCTGGAAGTCCACTGCATCAACTGAAAGCAACTCCTCGTTAAATTCATGGGCTGACTCCTAACCATTTGTCATATTTTCAAAGGATGCTAGAAGGAAGACAATGAACTGGACTCAAATACTTTTTGTAGATGAGTTCAGGGTTGATGCGTCCCATTTTTAGGGAACATGGAGTGCCGTTCTGCAGCGGTTTGGATAAACAAAAAGGTTTATCAGAAGTCAGTAAGAAATTTTTGAATAGATGATGTAAAGAAGGTGGTGGTGCGACATTTGGCTTTGTAAGCTGGTAGGTAAATAGAAAATTTTCTCATGCTACATGGCATTGAGGGAGTTTCTTGACTTGTTACGCCAACTTTATAGAAGATTGTTTGGTACCCAACCATCTTTCATCTCATGCAGACAAATGAAACAAACTTTAGGAGGGGGACATTAGCATCAATCCAAAAGATAGGGCTAAGGTGGGCATGATGATGGCAAGCATGGGGCAATTTAGAGCAAAATGGATGATGACCTCCCTAGTGGTGGAAAGTTGTCACTAGATGCGCTCAAAAATATTGAGAGTAGCCAATCTAGTGAATTAAGTTGCATGTATAACTAAGTTTCAATGGCTATCTCACTACTTCTTCTCCTTCTTTTGAAGTATAGCAGTTTGGAAGAAATATGAAAAGATGACAAAATTGGACAGACACATAAACATAACTCAAGCCTAATATAAAATAAATAAATTTGGATTAACCTTAAGTAGACAAGTGTCATAATCAGATTAACATAATTGTGACACGAAATAATAGTTTTGTGTCAGGTATTAACCCATTACTTGAAAAATAAAATAGTTATGGTCTAATTAATTTAAAGTTGATTATGCTTTTATTTGTTTATATAACTGGATTCCTTATTAACGATAAAATTTAAATTGTTTAGTTTAAATGTTTTAGTGCAGTGAATTTTTGATACGGTTAAGTATTATATTGATATTTTATATTAAAAAATAAAATAATAAATTAGTGTTAAGTGAATTATTAAATAAGTCATGTCTATTTATAAGTCAATTAGCTTTGGTCAGTGGTTCTGCTCATGGCTAAGCCTTGTGAAATCATGATCACCCATTTTCTCTTAATCCAAGGCTGATCATGGCTGGATGAACAAAATAATGCATCATTTTACTTTGTTTCTTTGTCAACCCCAAACATTCTATTTCCATGCCTCATCTCTCAAGCCATGTTACCATACATTACAACAACCCTTAATGGAGAACTCACAGCATGCATAGATTGTAGGATTAGAGTAATCTGAATAGCTTTGTTAAGGCTTGACTTAACCAACATTCTGGCCCCTCATTATAATTACCACTAAATTTTATGTGCATTTGTTAATCCCTAAAGGTCAAGAAAGCATGTGCTAGGAGGAATAATATACTTGAACAAAAGCTTCGACTCTATTCAATATTTATGTCCTCAATTTGTGGTACTTCTAATGACATTATATAATGATGTCACAACCTAGCTGCTGAATTAATTAATTATCATCGATTTAATTTCTTCTTCAGGGTCATTATTGGATGGTACAACTAATGGACCAGCCGAGGTTTCCATAGAATCTAAAGCAGTGATGCCTTGGTGGACAGAGATTGCTTTAATTATGGCTTTCCTCCCATTTGTATATCTTAATAACATTAAATGTGATGCGTAGTACACGTGCTAAAACCTTCAAAATAGTAGCCATGGCAGCAACAGCAGCACATCTAGATGACATGAAATTATAATTCATATATATATATATATATATATATATATATATATATATATGTTAAGGATTTTTCTTTGAGTAAAACGTTGTTAAAGAATTTAGATGAGGACTCTGTGCCCAACCAACATGTGGAAGCCGCTGGGTGAGTGCCTAATAATGATCAGGAGTTGGTCTGGTCAATGGTCTCCAACCCAATGGATTCATCAAAGCGAGGGCTAACGAGAAGAAAGATAGCAAAAAAATGGAAGGTTATGGCGGAAAAGAAAGGAGTTCTCGTTGGAAAAAGTTTTACTGCACCGCTCTAAATTCTCATGGAAAAAAGTTTTGCTGCACCGCCAAAAATATCTTTACCCTCACATTGGTTCATCGAAAAGTTTTGCTGCGACATCGGCCTCGATGATTGATGAGCATCGCATGCATGCATGCATACCAAAAAAAAAGTTTTTTTGCATCGCCCTACACCGTAAAGAATTATCATGAAAAAAAGTCTTGCTGCATCACCGAAAAGTCTTCCTGTACCGCCCTCATATTGATCCATCAAAAAGCCTTGCTGCACCGTCCTTACATCAGCTACAATGATTGATGAGCACCGCATGCATAACAAAATTTTTATTTTTTTTTATTTTTTATTTTTTTACTTTAGCATGCACACATGGCGTGCACCGATCATTGGGGACGGTGCAGCCCAAGACTTTTCCTTCCTGTGGTTAGTGCACTTGATGGGAACGCTCACATTCAACCCATCAAGGCTGGCGTCCATGGCCTACTAATCCAACCCAACATCGGATTGGACCATGAACTCTGCCAGATCTGATTCAATTTGGATCTGAACTTAAAATTAAAGCATAAAAAAAATAGATTGAGCTTAGATCGTTACTCTGCTTCAAATCTGATCCGAATCATGAGGCTAAAGAAGATCCAAAGCAATGAACCTTAGTTAGGCTTGAATTTAGCCCAAATCCAATTCCTTGTTGGAGCTTTTAAATTTTATATTAAATTTTATATTAATTATATGAATATAGTTGTTGTGAGTTGACTTAATTTAGTTTTGGGCTGGTCCTAAGCTTGGGCTTAGGCCTTATATATATATCATTAGTGATGACGCCAAGTCACCTTCTTCAAGCGTCAGGGAAGACAGACGTCCTTCTCTTCGAACTCCTGCAAGAAAAGTCTCCGGAGACCGGATGCTCCGGTGGGGACCCTCTGATACTCAAGTTAGTTACTTGGGATCAGACAAGAACTGCTCAGCAGAAGGGAGTTGAAACAGTTAGGGTTTTTGCTAGTAAGAAGAAAACTAGAAAACCAGAGTTCCAGGATTCTTACAGCGGGCGCGTGCTTTTATACCTGTTCGAATGTCCCCTTTCTATTCCCACGATCACTGATTCTTAGGAGCCCAGTTCAATAACGGACAAAATACGGGGCCAACGATGACAGGTCGTACTATCATCGTACACACTGGATGCATCATGAGTTACCTGTCAGTACGGCCTCACAGGTGTCTCGTGTCTGGGGTCGTGTCTGGTGCGTGCCACCACTGGATATGATCGTGCACAGCAACGAGCAGCTGGTGATCCGCATACCGTAATGGGGTATGGCCATGCACAGTGACAGAGATACAACGGATCATACGCCGTTATGAGGTATGGCCACCTTCTGCCATGGATGTGCGGTGGATTATGTGGGCACGCCAGGTGGCCTAAAACAACCTGACCATGCGCCGGGGATTGAGATGTCGTTCATGTGCCTCGAGACCGAGAGGTAGGTCTCGGAGGTTGATATACTGTTCATGTGCCCCGAGACCGAGAGGTAAGTCTTGGGGGTTGATATACTGTTCATGTGCCCCAAGACCGAGATGTAGGTCTCGGGGGTTGATGCACTATTCATGTGCCCCGAGACTGAGAGGTAGGTCTCGGGGGTTGATATACTGTTCATGTGCCCCGAGACCGAGAGGTAGGTCTCAGGGGTTGATATACTGTTCATGTGCTCCGAGATCGAGAGGTAGGTCTCGGGGGTTGATGCATTGTTCATGTGCCCTGAGACCGAGAGGTAGGTCTCGGGGGTTGATATACTGTTCATGTGCCCGAAGACCGAGAGGTAGGTCTCGGGGGTTGATGCACTGTTCATGTGCCCCGAGACCGAGAGGTAGGTCTCGGGGGTTGATATACTGTTCATGTGCCCCGAGACCGATAGGTAGGTCTTGGGGTTGATATACTATTCATGTGCCCCGAGACGAGAGGTAGGTCTCGGGGGTTGAGAGGTAGGTCTCGGGGTTGATACTGTTCATGTGCCCCGAGACCGAGAGGTAGGTCTCGGGGGTTGATGCACTGTTCATGTGCTCCGACACTCAAGTTAGTTACTTGGGATCAGACAAGAACTGCTCAGCAGAAGGGAGCTGAAACAGTTAGGATTTTTGCTAGTAGGAAGAAAACTAGAAAACCAGAGTTCCAGGATCCTTACAATGGGCGCGTGCTTTTATACCTGTTCGAATGTCCCCTTTCTATTCCCACGATCACTGATTCATAGGAGCCCAGTTCAATAACGACAAAATACGGGGCCGACGATGACAGGTCGTACTGTCATCGTACACACCGGATGCATCATGAGTTACCTGTCAGTATGGCCTCACAGGTGTCTCGCGTCTGGGGTCATGTCTGGTGCGTGCCACCACTGGATATGATCGTGCACAGCAACGAGCAGCTGGTGATCCGCATACCGTAACGGGGTATGGCCATGCACAGTGACAGAGATACAACGGATCATACGCCGTTATGAGGTATGGCCACCTTCTGCCACGGATGTGCGGTGGATTATGTGGGCACGCCAGGTGGCTTAGAACAACCTGACCATGTGCCGGGGATTGAGATGCCGTTCATATGCCTCGAGACTGAGAGGTAGGTCTCGGGGGTTGATATACTGTTCATGTGCCCCGAGACCGAGAGGTAGGTCTCGGGGGTTGATGCACTGTTCATGTGCCTCGAGACCGAAAGGTAGGTCTCGGGGGTTGATATACTGTTCATGTGCCCCGAGACCGAGAGGTAGGTCTCGGGGGTTGATGCACTGTTCATGTGCCCCGAGACTGAGAGGTAGGTCTCGGGGGTTGATATACTGTTCATGTGCCCCGAGATCGAGAGGTAGGTCTTGGGGGTTGATATACTGTTCATGTGCCCCGAGACCGAGAGGTAGGTCTCGGGGAGACCGAGAGGTAGGTCTTGGGGGTTGATATATGTTCATGTGCCCCGAGACTGAGAGGTAGGTCTCGGGAAGACCGAGAGGTAGGTCTCGGGGTTGATATACTGTTCATATGCCCTGAGACCGAGAGGTAGGTCTCGGGGGTTGTTGCACTGTTCATGTGCCCCGAGACCGAAAGGTAGGTCTCAGGGGTTGATATATTGTTCATGTGCCCCGAGACCGAGAGGTAGGTCTCGGGGGTTGATGCATTGTTCATGTGCCCCGAGACTGAGAAGTAGGTCTCAGGGGTTGATGCACTGTTCATGTTTCCGAGACCGAGAGGGAGGTCTCGGGGGTTGATGCACTATTTATGTTCCCCGAGACCGAGAGGGAGGTCTTGGGGGTTGATGCACTGTTCATGTGCCTCGAGACCGAGAGGGAGGTCCCAAGGGTTGATGCACTGTTCATGTGCCCCGAAACCGAGAGGTAGGTCTTGGGGGTTGATGCACTTTTCATGTGCCCTGAGACCGAGAGGTAGGTCTCGGGGGTTGATATAGTTCCCGTCAGCTGCCGCTATCTTTGCCGTTCATTCTAACGGCGTAGGATCAACTATATCAGATGCCCCCTCACCCCTGAGATGGAGTAGGCTCGTCCTAGTAAAGTGAAAGGGGTGTCACCTCCTAAATGGCTGATCCTCATCCCTTGCGAACCGCCTCCAGACGAGTGTCTATAGGCGCTGCAGCGACTTTATGCAGGCAGTACAGGGATGTGATAGGGCGGCCAATGCTGTCCACTCGATTTGCGGTAATCATCCTCGAAGCAGGGTTTATCCGTCGAAGTCCGTGAGGAAAGTTGTGCCATTATTACCCATCATAACGGCGACGTCATCGGTGTCCTACCATTGGCCGGAAATGAATCGTATCCCGCGCTCAGCGATTACCTAGGCAATCCAGCTCGCTGTGGGAGCCCGCGTAGTAGTCAAAGCGCGGCGGGACAATTTGAAACTGAATAAAATCTGAGTAGAGGGTCGAAAGCAGTCATTCTATTCCTGGGATCATCGTCTCCTTCCCCTGCTTTCTGATTTTCCGCTTCCTGGTTCCCTCTACAACTCGAGAGCTCGCATTCGTCACCTTCCTTTCTAGGTTAGCTCTTTGTTCCTCCTAGGTTTCTTCAATCTTTCGCCTTGCAATGAGTTCCCAGTCTTGGTCTGCGGAGGACGATCCGGAAAATCGTTCTTCGCCTGAGAGGCCTCAAGCTTCTCCTTCTCCTCCTTCTTCTCCCCTTGAGTGGTCCTCCGATCCAGAGGATCACGTCCCTCTAGCCCAACGGCGGGTCGCCGGGGAGGCTTCCGCAGGGAGGCACCCGGCGGCGGCTGGCTGGAATCCACCGAGAGGTCACCATGCAAGGGCCGATACCTCCTTGAGTGCAGGGGCGGAATCCCCGAAAGGGGCTGCCTCCTCGGTAACGGGCAACGATTTGGCGAACATCCAGGCCCGTTACCAAATTCCTCATGATATTGAGCTCTATCTCCCGACCCCTGACGACAGGGTGATCTCATCCCGACCGGGCCGGGTGGCCATCTATGAGATTTCTCTGAGAGTGGGCCTCCGCTTACCCTTCCATCCTTTCTTCGTTAACCTCCTTAACTATTATTCCTTAACTCCTTCCCAGTTGGTCCCAAATTCCTTGCGTGTCATTTGTGCCTTCGTTATCCTTTGCCATCACTCCACATCACCCCGCGAGTCTCTCTCTTCCATTCCTTTTATATTCTCCGATCTCAGAAAGGCTGGTGGTTGTTCCAGCCCAGGCCCCACCGCGTCCTTAAACTCCTTCTCCCTTCTTCCGTTAAAGGCTGGAAATCCCAGTTTTTCTTCGCAAACATTGGCCAAGTAAAGTCTCGGTGGGGAGACCCTGACCCCCGAGGTAATGCAAACTCCACTGTCCACCCTGGAGATAGAGAGGCGCTAGGGCAGCAGTTGTCCACCGAAATTCCTCGGTACAACCTGCTCCTGACGGAGGAAAACCTCCGGTCGGCGGGACTTATCTCCCAGTTTGGTAAGTCTCCCTGTACTTAACCAAAGTCTTGCCCTTGCTCTCGCTCATCGTTTTTTTTTTTTTTTTGCTGACCCTGGTCGATACTGCGCAGCTATGAAAATCCAGCGCACCGACTCATGAAGGCCGCTGCCAAAAGGAAGGCCCGAGAGGAACCGAGCGAGGGGCGGCGAGCACCAAATTCAAAATGCCCGACAGTGCGGGCACTCGAGCCATCCGCACCGCAGGAGCCTCCGGTCGCCCCGGAGATAGACTTGACGGCCGACACCCACCCGAAAGGACCGCGAGTGATGGAGCGGCCACTGAGGTGCCGGCCGCGGGGGAGCCGGTGATCACAGGGGAGTCGGCCATGGAGGCGGAGCCGGCCATGGAAGAGCCGGCCACAGAGGAGCCGACGGCGGTGGGGGGGGTCTCCTGCCCCCTGCGAACCAACCCCCACCGAAGCTGCAAGGGACTGGGGCAAGGGACCATCGCAGACAGCAAACCCACCCCCGGAGAGGACGCCAGCGAGCAGCTCTCCATGTGTCGAATCCGAGACCGCCGGAGCTGCCGAAGGGAGCAGGGCCAGGCGGGGGTTGTCTCGGGACTCTGTCCTAGACGATGGGCGCCGGGTGGAGCGGCTCATCTCGTCAATCCTCGTATCGGAGGTTCAGGAGGAGCTCAGCCATCTGAAGGCGACTACCTTCTTCCATGAGTCCTACGCGGCCTTAGTCAAGGTAGTTAGACTATCCTCTCTCTACTTTCGAATTTCTTTTTGCTCTTCCTTTTCTTTTTGACATGGGGCTTGCATGTAGGTTGCCAACTCTCTGGCTATCGCCAGGGAAGTTATCCACAGCGAAAAGACCATTGTGCGGGAGGCCCAAAAGGAGGCCGAGGACGCTCGCGCTCGAGCAGAAACGGCAGAGAAAGCCTTAGAATCAGCCAAGACTGCCCGAGCTAATGAAATAAAAGCGGCTGAGAACTGGGCATAAATTGAGTCCAACTGCCTGCAGGCGGCCCTCAACCAGCTCATGGAGGCCGAGAATGTCGTCGCGGCCAGGGACCTGCACATCTCCGAATTGGTCGCAACCATCCAAGCGATCGAGAGTCAGGTGAGTGAGGCCAGAGAATTGGCAAGGACGGCAGAGGAAAAAATGAGGGAGGCCGAAGAAAGGGCGAAGGGAGCAGAGGAGGAAAGGAATCTAGCCCTGGAGGCCGAGAGGATAGCAGTGGCAGCCCTGGCTACTGAGAGGGGGGCTCTAGCAGCTGAGGTGGAGGCAACTGTCGAAATCATGACCGCCAGAGTTATTGAAGAATTTCAGGCGTCCGAGCATTTCATGGAGGAGCTGACCGAAGCTTCGACGGGGGCATATCTTCAAGGGTTCCAGTATGGGAAGGAAAAGGTGGCCAGAGACTTAAATTTTCCCTAGGCCCTTGAAGTGGAGCCGGACCGCCTCTCTGAGATGGGCTCGTCTGATGATGAGGATGCACCTGCTGACTCATGAGCCCCATACTGTATTTTATTTTTGTGAGCCCGACATGGTCGACATTTTGTAAACACTTTCAAATTAATGAAATACACTCTTTTCAATCAAATTTGTCTTCGCTTGATTGCAACTATCACTTCAAACTCTTTGGCAGCCGACGTGGGATCCTTAGGGGCTTCGTCGGTGTCGAGCAATCCGTAACTTACCCTTAGATAGCCTCAACTTAGCTTCGTAGGACCGCATCTTGGGGTCGGGAGGTACGAACTTCGAGTTCCCAACAGAGCATAGGAATCGAAGGTCAAGATAAAATCGAGCCTCCCGAGCCACTTGCACATTGCTTTGCCAACGGTATGCAAGGTTTTGTGCCTGGCTAGCCCAGGGTTTTCATGGATTGGGGTCGGTCTTAAGTTGCTAAGAGCCGGCAGCACGCCACTCTACCAGTGGTACACTTGGCTTTGTGCCTGCCTGGCCCAGGGCTTTTGTTCCGATCGGGGTCGGGCTTAAGTTGTTGAGAGCCGATAGCACGCCGCTCTGCCAGTGGTACACTGGGCTTTGTGCCTGGCTGGCCCAAGGCTTTTGTGCCGACTGGGGTCGGGCTTAAGTTGCTGAGAGCTGGCAGCACGTCGCTCTGCCAGTGGTACACTGGGCTTTGTGCCTGGCTGGCCCAGGGCTTTTATGCCGACCGGGGTTGGGCTTAAGTTGCTGAGAGCCAGTCAGCACGCCGCTCTGCCAGTGGTACACTGGGCTTTGTGCCTGGCTAGCCCAGGGCTTTGGTGCCGACCGGGGTTGGGCTTAAGTTGCTGAGAGCCGGCAGCATGCCGCTCTGCTAGTGGTACACTGGGCTTTATGCCTGGTTGGCCCAGGACTTTTGTGCCGACCGGGGTCGGGCTTAAGTTGCTGAGAGCTGGAAGCACGCCGCTCTGCCTGTGGTACACTGAGCTTTGTGCCTAGCTGGCCTAGGGCTTTTATGCCGACTGGAGTCGGGCTTAAGTTGCTGAGAGCCGGCAGCACGCCGCTCTGCTAGTGGTACACTGGGCTTTGTGCCTGGCTGACCCAGGGCTTTTGTGCCGACCGGAGTCAGGCTTAAGTTGCTAAGAGCCGGCAGCATGCCGCCCTGCCAGTGGTACACTGGGCTGTGCCTGGCTGGCCCAGGGCTTTTGTGCCGACCGGGGTCGGGCTTAAGTTGTTGAGAGCCGGTAGCACGCCGCTCTGCCAGTGGTATACTGGGCTTTGTGCCTGGCTAGCCCAGGGCTTTTGTGCCGACCGGGTTGGGCTTAAGTTGTTGAGAGCTTGTCAGCACGCCACTCTGCCAATGGTACACTGGGCTTTGTTCCTGGCTGGCCCAGGGCTTTGGTGCCGACTGGGGTCGAGCTTAAGTTGCTGAGAGCCGCAGCACGCCGCTCTGCTAGTAGTACACTGTGCTTTGTGCCTGGCTGACCTAGGGCTTTTGTGCTGATCGGAGTCGGGCTTAAGTTGCTGAGAGCCGGCAGCACGCCGCCCTGCCAGTGGTACACTGGGCTGTGCCTGGCTGGCCTAGGGCTTTTGTGCCGACCGGGGTCGGGCTTAAGTTGTTGAGAGCCGGTAGCACGCCGCTCTGCCAGTGGTACACTGGGCTTTGTGCCTGGCTGGCCTAGGGCTTTTGTGCCGACCGGGTTGGGCTTAAGTTGTTGAGAGCCGGTCAGCATGCCGCTCTGCCAGTAGTACACTGGGCTTTATGCCTGGCTGGCCCAGGGCTTTGGTGCCGACCAGGGTCAGGCTTAAGTTGCTGAGAGTCAGCAGCACGCCGCTCTGCCAGTGGTACACTGGGCTTTGTGCCTGACTGGCCTAGGGCTTTTGTGCCGACCAGGGTCAGGCTTAAGTTGCTGAGAGCCGGTAGCACGCCGCTCTGCCAGTGGTACACTGGGCTTTGTGCCTGGCTGGCCCAAGGCTTTTGTGCCGACCGTGGTCAGGCTTAAATTGCTAAGAGCCGGCAGCACGCCGCTCTGCCAGTGGTACACTGGGCTTTGTGCCTGGCTGGCCCAGGGCTTTTGTGCCGACCGGGGTCAGGCTTAAGTTGCTGAGAGCCGGCAGCACGCCGCTCTGCCAGTGGTACACTGGGCTGTGCCTGGCTGGCCCAGGGCTTTTGTGCCGACCGGGGTCGGGCTTAAGTTGCTGAGAGCCGGTCAGCATGCCGCTCTGCCAGTGGTACACTGGGCTTTGTGCCTGGCTAGCCCAGGGCTTTAGTGCCGACCGGGGTCGGGCTTAAGTTGCTGAGAGCCGGCAGCACATCGCTCTGCCAGTGGTACACTAGGCTTTGTGCCTGGCTGGCCCAGGGCTTTTGTGCCGATAGGGGTCGGGCTTAAGTTGCTACACTGAGGTACTAGAACCCATATTCATTAATACGAAATGACGGGTGAAGACCCAGAAGAATACAAGCAAGATATTTAATGTAAGAAAGGGATGTACTACTAATAATAGCGACGGAGATTGTCAGCATTCCACGTCCGGAGAAGTGGTTTCCCATCCAGCTCTTTAATCTTGTATGCTCCATGGCGGAGTGCTTCGGTGATCCGGTAAGGTCCTTCTCAGTTCGGAGCCAGCTTTCCTCCTTCCATCAGCCTTGAGACTTCAGCTCGTCGAAGGATCAGGTCTCCCGGTAGGAAAGTCCTGGGACGCACACGGGTGTTGTAATATTTGGTGGCCCGTTGCCGGTAGACTGCTATGCGAAGTCAAGCTCGGTCTCGCATTTCTTCCACCAGGTCGAGGTTGGCTCGCAGCCGGTTTGGGTTGTCTTCCTCATTGTACAACTCTACCCGAGGGCTCGGTGAGCCAATCTCTACCGGGATGACAGCTTCGGACCTAAAGACTAGGCTGAATGGGGTCTCACCGGTGGGGGCTCGTGGCGTTGTGTGGTAGGCCCACAGCACATTGGGGAGCTCCTCTACCCACCATCCCTTACAGTCATCCAGCCGGGTTCTCAGTCCTTGGAGAATGATTCGATTAGTTATCTCGGCCGCCCCATTGGTCTGAGGGTGCCCAACGGAAGTGAATTTCTAGCGGATGCCCAGTTCGGAGCAAAATTCCTGGAAGGACATGTTGTCAAACTGCCGGCCATTGTCGGTGATCAGGGTGTGCGGCAGTCCAAACCGGCATATAATGGACTTCCAAAAGAAGGATCTCACCTTGCTTTCCGTGATCTTAGAAAGGGCCTCAGCTTCAATCCACTTGGTGAAGTGATCAATGGCCACCAGGAGGAACTTTCACTGTCCGAAGGCCGGGGGAAATGGTCCTAGGATATCCATACCCCACTGGGCGAAGGGCCAGGGTGCCACCAAGGGGGTTGACTGAGACGTCGGCTGTCGCTAGATATTAGCATGGCGCTGACAGCTATCATATCTCTTAACGAGCTCGGCTGCATCCTCCTTCATGGTCAGCCAAAAGTATCCCTACCATAGGGCCTTGTAAGCTAGGGCTCTGTCCCCCAGATGACTTCCACAGATGCCTTCATGGATCTCCTGCAGGATGTAGTCTGATTCTGCTGGTCCCATGTACCTGAGGACCGGGTATGAGAATGATCTTCGATAAAGCTTTCCATCCATCATCAAGAACCTCGGGGCCCTCCGCTTGAGTAGCTTGGCCTCAGCGGGGTTCTCTGGGAGAGTGACGTCTGTCAAATATCGGACGTAGGCGTCCATCCAGGAGGGCTCTTGCTCAACCGGCAGCGCTTCATCCGCAACTTCAATGCTTGGGGCCTTGAGGTGCTCCATATATGTTCTTCCCAACGTCCCGTCGGCCAAAGTGGCTAGACAGGATAATGTGTCGGCCCTAGCATTCTCGCTCGGGGAATGTAGCTGACACGGAAGTAAGAGAACCGAGAGGCTTGGGATTGCACCTTGCTCAGGTAATGGGACATGGTCGGGTCCCTAGCTTCGTACTCCCCAGTGATCTATCTAGAAATAAGCTGAGAGTCCGTGAAGGCCCTTAAACGCCCTGCACCTAACTCCTCAGCCAACCTCATTCCCGCTAACAAGGCTTCATACTCTGCCTGGTTGTTCGTTGCCAGGAACTGGAATCTAAGAGCATACTCCACCACTTCCCCTTCAGGGCTCGCAAGAATGAGTCCGGCTCCGCTTCCTTGAGAATTTGCTGCCCCATCCACATGCAAAATCCAGTCATCTTTTTCTGCCTCCTCGATCGAGGGAGGGTCCACACACTACTCCGGGTGCATCTCCTCCAAACCCTTCTCGGTCCAGGAACACTCAATCAAGAAATCAGCTATCACCTGAGACTTCATGGTCGACCTTGGTCGAATGGATATGTCAAATTTACTCAGTTTGATGGCCCATTTGGCTAGCCGACCGGAGGTGTCAGGGCAAGACAAGATGGTCCGAAGAGGTTGGTCCGTGAGCACCACGATGGGATGAGCTTGAAAGTAGGGTCGGAAGCATTGGGCAGAGACCACCAGGGCAAAAATGATCTTCTCGGTTCTAGAGTATCTGGTCTCGGTATCATGAAGTACCTTGCTAGTATAGTAGACCGGCCTCTGGACTCCATCAACATCCATGCGCACGAGCACAGAGCTGACAGCTTCTAGGGAGGCTGCGAGATACAGGAAGAGCTCCTCCCCACTCTTTGGCTTGGACAACAGCGGGGGGGTGGATAGAAATTGCTTCAACTTTTCGAAGGCATCCTGACACTCCTTTGTCCACTTGAAGCCATTGACCTTGCGCAGCGCCTTAAAGAAGGACAGGCACTTTTTTACCGATCTTGACATGAAGCGACTCAAAGCCGCCACCCTCCCGGTTAGGCGTTGCACCTCCTTCTTGTTAGCTGGGGGCCTCATATCCAAGATAGCCCTGATCTTGTCAGGGTTGGCTTCAATCCCTCGCTGGGTTACCATAAAGCCCAGGAACTTGCCTGTCGCCACTCCGAAGGCACACTTGTAGGGGTTAAGCCTCATCCGATGCCGGCGCAGGTTGTTGAAGGTATCCTCGAGGTCGGTGACATGGTCAACAACACTGGTGCTCTTGGTCAGCATATCATCTACGTACACTTCCATGTTATGCCCGATCTGGTCCTCAAAGACCTTATTCATCAACCTTTGATAGGTGGCTCCGGCATTCTTCAGCCCAAACGACATCACCTTGTAGCAGTAAATCCCTTTTTCTGTAACAAAAGAGGCGGCTTCTTCATCTGCCAGGTTCATCCTGATCTGATTGTACCTCGAGAATGCATCCATAAAACTAAGGGTCTCATGCCCGGACGTGGCATCCACTAGCTGGTCGATCCGAGGTAACGGGAAGCTATCTTTGGGGCATGCCTTGTTGAGGTCGGTGAAGTCCACACACATCCTCCAACTCCCACTGACCTTGCGAACTATCACGACATTCGCCAGCCAATTCAGTAGTGCACCTCGCGGATATGACCGACCGTCAGTAGCTTCCGCACCTCCTCATCCACGGCCTTTTGTTGATCGAGGGCGAAACTCCTTTTCTTCTGCCGGATAGGTCGGCACTTTGGCCGAATGTTAAGTTGGTGGGTAATCATCTCTTCTGGAATTTCTGGCATATTGGACGCCGACCAGGCGAAGACATCTGCATTAGCTCGCAGAAAGGTGAGGAGTCGATCACGAGCCTCCTCCGGGAGTAGGGCTCCAATCTGGATTGTTCTCGTTGGGTCCTCCCAAGGGGGAAAGTAAGCAGGTGCTCGGCCGGCTCTCCTCTTCTCTCCAGGTCTCAAGGATCCAGCGTCTCAGGTACCGGCGCGGGTGCCGCCCCCTATGGACTAGGGGCCATGTGGTAGCAGAGTGAAGGTGGATTCTGCTCTCCTCGCATCTCCCCGACTACTTCGCTGGTAGGAAACCTCACGAGGAGCCTCTTAGTAGATATGACAGCATCCAAAAGATTGAGCCCGGGTCTCCCGAGGATTGCGTTGTAAGCAAGGGGTACACAAACCACCAAGAAATTAATGAAAACCGTACTTTGACATGGGGTTGTGTTGGGAATTGTATCCTAAAGCCAATCATTTGATGATTGTGCTAATGTAAATTGTATATAAATTGATATATTAATAAAAGTTATTTGGTAGTTTATTCATTACAAGAACATCTTCTTAATACTCCTGATTATAATGAAGCCCTCAGGATCTTCCTCCACGATAAAGATGATTTATCTTTGAAGGTCCTTAAAAGAGTTCGCGACCAAATGATATACTATGATAGGGCCATAGTACTATCAATTATAGGACGTTGTATATCATATTTATTGGTTGTCCTCTTAACCAAAGAGTGTAGAGACACTGGTATGACATACAGGTGAAAGTGTAGAAGTACATTTTACCGAACGTGACTCATTTCCGGATACTCTACTGTCAAGAGTTAATCCGAGAAGATATAGGTATAAGTATCCTTCAGACCTGAAGATCACAACCAGTGGCTTACAAGTAACTCATTGTACTTAGGTGCCGGACCATCTGGATTTCTAATCCAGCTACGAAAGGTTACTGGGTGCAGTCAAGTACTTATGGTAGTCAATTGTGGATCAAGATGGAATTTGACCTATCTCGTTAAAAGAAGAAATGCTTGTGTTTCAATTTAGCAAGACCTTGGCCAAGGCACTTCATGTGAAAGTCACATGATCACTATAGTTGAAATCACTTTATGGATTTGCTATTTAGAGTTGACAGGCTCTTAAGCCATCCTTAGCATTTATGGTCAAGAGGATGAATTATACGGTAACTGTTTCTTAGGGTTCTTAGAGTTTGCTCGGCAACTCTTCGACCTATCCGGACGTCGGGTTCTATTGCTAGATGGGCACATCGATTAGTATAGAAAGTTGTTTCTATGCTACCGGCTTAGGTTCAAACCTAGAGAGTCACACGCATAGAAGTTTTCTAGGATGATCTATTTGCTGATCAACGATTGAGAATCGTATATGATTTAATTAATCAATTTGATTGATTGAATTATCTTAATTGGGTTAAGTACAAGTGAATAAGATTCAATTTGGTTTAAGTCCATTAGTAGGACTAGTCAATTTCAAATATTGATTTGAAATTAGACTTGATTTGGATTTAAATAGATTCAGGACTAGCCAAATTTGATTTGAGCTTGGACCATGATCTATGTGGGTTCAATCAAATAAATTCAGATCAGATTAAACCATCACCTAAACCCAAACCTCTCGCATAAGGATCTCATATGATGAGATGGCTAAAATCTCATCTCATGAGAAATTAAATTCTCATGTAGAATTTAATGCCTAACATTAATTTTCACCGAACGTTGGATTTAGCCACGACTCTTTGGTTTTCACGGAACGTCGGATTTAGCCACGTCTCTTTGGTTTTCACTCGGAATTAAACCAAGCGCTGAGTTTTCACCGAACGTCGGATTTAGCCACGTCTCTTTGGTTTTCACTCAGAATTAAACCAAGCGCCGCGCCTTCGACGTCTCTTCGCTCTTACCAAACGACGGAATTCTTAATATTAGAATTCAATGTTAAGGCTAAATTGAGACTATAAATAGAGGGCATTCCCTCACCAGAATACACAAATAACAATACATGATATGTCGTAAATTGTAATTCTAAAAAGGTTAGAATAAAAAATTCTGGTGATTCTGGTGTTAGAGGAAGCGTAGTGGATCTTAGAGAAAGATTCAAGTGGGAGGATTCAAGATCAGCAAAGCTGTTTTTCTATGAGCACTCTCAGAAATCCGATCATTCGGGGCTTCGCATGAACGATACTAGAGGCCGAACGATTGAACGACTACAAAGCAATAAGGATTTACCTACTATTCTTAAGGTAAGCGATTTGATCCCTAGATCTTAAGGCAGGCTTATAAGTAGTATGACTAGTCATCTTGAAGATCAAGATATAATCTTGATATTTTTATTTATATGCATATTTTGGATCAATCGATCCTATATACAAGGCAAAGATATGATCTTGATGCATGTTAGATAGATTAGTATATAATCTTTAAAATTCTGCAATGATAATTGTTATCAAAATTTTAAAATATGCATGCCTCGGGGATTGTTCTCCCTACAAATGGTATCAGAGCTATAGTTTCGAATTGATCTAATTTATTACATGTAAATTAATGCTCCTATTAATTGTGTAATCAAGGCTAAAACAAATCTCAGGTCTATTCGGTCACAGATGGATTGAAAATCCAAATTACCCATTCAACGAGGTATTCTGTGATATATTGTCGTGATAATTGATCTTTGGCTTTAAAACACTGATTACACACTCTCAAAATATGTTTTATATTTGATACATGTTGATGTTATATAAAACATGATATTTGCATGTTTAGTATAAAACATAGATATGATATATGATGGCATGATATCTATGTTATGAAAAATACAAGTATTTATGAGAGTCTAATTTGAATGTCAAATGTTAATTCATAATCTCTTTAGATATAATCTAAATATAGGAATTATGAGTAGTAACATAATACATATGATGCCTGATTGAAATATATGACATGTAAACATGAAATATATTTAATCCTTTGGGTTAGCTAAATCGGGTCCATAAAGGGTTAGACCCTAAGGTTTAAATCAACTGGACTGTAAGAGTATTTGATCAAATCTAATTAGATTAGGTTAAGAATGCTCTAAATCAAACAATAGTTGTAGTTGATCATGCCCTTCTCTTTGATTAAACCAAATGGAAGTAGATTAGGCTCCGTGGTTGAGCATGAATCTCTTAGATGGTCAAATCAGAATTGGTTAACCATATGATGTCAAGGTGGGTTGGCAAGTTGCTCTAGGATCAACGATCGAATGGTTTTTAATTGGGAGCTACTCGTATTGATGCGTCTTTAACGAGTTAATGGCATATCCCTCCCATCGATCTTACTCACCTGGTCAATATGGTGAACAATTTATGATTCAGATCATTTACCTGATTCGGGTTGACCCATGCCTGTAAGGAAATTAGTCTGACTGATTTAGGTGCCACTTAACCTGACTTAATCTTGTTTTATTCTACCGATTTCATAGATTCAGTGGGAGAACTTGATTAGTCAATTTATCTTCATATTATTAAAATCCTCTAAAATTATTAGGTCCTTAAAATGAAATAGTTATATGATAACTAAATCATAGCCTTCCATTAAGGTGGGTGATAATGAGTCCGATGTCTTGATAATCATTGGAGGCACTCCATGCCTGGTACTTGTTAACCATCGGAATTATCATTCATTATATGATAAGTCAGCGTAACTATTATATAACAGTCAGGTGAGCCGAGCTTCATTCGGGCTTGGTTGTCTATTGATAGGTTACACTGATTATATCATTTAATGGTTGGACCTAACCAGAACTTTTAGTGGAGGCACTTCATGCCTGCTGAAGAGGTATATGGGGCAAAACTGAACACTAAGAATTGTTTGGGAAAATAATTGGTTTTAAACCTACTCTTAGATTCATATGGGTTAGCCAAGCTTCACTTGGGCCTGTATGTAGTTTATGTAGATCTTAGTGCCCGCTAAAGAATAAAGAATAATTCTTTGAATTGGGGTGTAGAGGCTGCCAATTTGAACAAAATAGTGGAAGAATCTTTAGACTAAAGTCCAAGTCTTTAGAATGAATCAATTTATATACTAATAAACTTTAGTTTTTCTTATGCAGAAAATGGCCACTAATTTATCATTAAGGTCCCTATTGGATAGTGACAAGTTGAATGGTTCCAATTTCAATAGCTGGTTCAGAAAACTTAAGATCGTCCTTGAGCATGAGATGATTCTATATATTCTGAATAATCCTGCACCAAAGATACCTAATGCAAACACCTAAAGTTCTGAGAGAGACACTTATCAGAAGTGGCTCAATGATAAAACTAGCATGCGTTGTATCATGCTAGCAGCAATGAACGATGAATTCGATCGCCAGTTCGAGAATGCTCAGTCAGAAGAAATCATTCAAGCGTTGAATGAATCTTTCGGCACACCCGACGATGTTGAAAGGCACAAGACTAGTTGTGCAATTTTCAATGCTCGAATGAAGGATGGATCTCCTGTCACTGATCATGTATTGTATATGATCGAGAAGATAGAACTCCTAAGCAAGCTCGACTTTCCTTTACATGAGCAGTTGGAAAAGATGTGATCCTGAATTCCTTGCCTCCATCCTTTCTACCTTTCCTTACTCATTTTTGAATGACAAAGCCTGCAGTCAACTACCACGGTTTGTTGGGGTTGTTACAGAACTTTGAGAAGGATAACCAGCTCTCTAAGGGTTTGGTTAATGTGGTTGAAGGATCTAAGGTAGGGCGTAAACCCTTTGGAAAGGGAAGAAGAAAAAGAATAATAAAAAGGTGCAACATGCTAGGACATCTATAAGGGGTCAGATGCAGAAGAAGAAAGTTGATAAAAGTCAAGCTGAATGCTTTCACTGCAAGATGCAAGGGCACTGGAAGAGGAACTGTCCTCTTTACATTGCCACACTTGATCAAACAGGCCAAAGAAGAAAAAGGAGCAAGATGTTGCTCAACAAGGTATTTATATGATAACACCTTGTAATTTTTCTGTATATGATAATCAGACCTGGGTATTGGATACCGGGAGTCCTTTTAACATTTGCAATTCATTGCAGGACTACAGGTCACCAGAAGATTTGAGGACAATGAAAGATTCCTTAATGTCGGCGATGGAAGATTAGTTCCAGTTCTGGCATTAGAGTTCTTGAAATAGTTTTCAATAGAAATGTCATTATACTAAATGATTATCATTTTTGCCCAACGTTCTTGTTGAACGTAATTTCTGTAGGCCTTCTGGCCAAAAGTCATTATGAAATTTCAATAAAGGATGTTACTTTGAATATCATTATGAATGGAGTCACTGTAATGACTGGGCATTTATCTAATGGCATTTATATATTATCACAGCCTGTGAATGTAGTGTACAATTCAAGTAAGCGCCCTAGAACAACTGATGTCACAGACATTTATCTTTGGCACCATCGGCTGGGTCATATCAATAAGAACAGATTAAACAGGTTAACTCAGGAGGGCATCCTTCGAGTTGATGATTGTGAATCATTAACTACCTGTGAATCATGTCTTCTTGGTAAAATGACCAAGTCATCTTTTACTGGAAAAGGTGAAAGAGCCAAAGAGCTATTGAGTCTAGTACATACTGATGTATGTGGACCAATGAGCACTTGTGCCAAAGGTGGATATTACTACTTCATTACTTTTACAGACGACCTTTCTAGGTTTGGTTATGTCTATCTTATGAGACATAAATCTGAGTCGTTTGAAATGTTCAAACTATATCATAAAGAAGTAGAAAAACAAACAGGAAAATGTATTAAGACCCTTCGATCAGATCGAGGAGGCGAATACCTTTCCAATGAATTTGTGACATATTTAAGAGAGAATGAGATTCTCTCCAATGGACTCCTCCTGGAACACCGCAGCATAACGGTGTGTCGGAAAGAAGGAATCGAACTCTGTTAGACATGGTTCGGTCCATGATGGGTTTTGCAAGCTTGCCAATATCATTTTGGGGATACACATTAGAATCAGCTTGTCATATTCTTAATAAGGTTCCAAGTAAGTCTGTTTCTAAAACTCCACATGAGATGTGGTATGGACATAAACCGGTTATTACCTATCTGAGAGTCTGGGGGTGTCCGGCTTATGTGAAACGTGCAAAATCAGACAAACTTGAACCCAAATCTGACAAATATTTTTTTATCGGCTATCCGAAAGAAACCAAAGGATATTACTTCTACAATACTGAAGAACAAAAGTTGTTCATTAGTAATAGAGCAGTTTTTCTTGAAAAGGAGTTCCTTAGTGAAGGAACAAATAGCTCTAATGTTGAACTTGAGGAAGTTCATCAAGTAGAAGGAACAACACAAACCAGTGAACCCTTAGAATCTGAGTTGATTAGATCAAACTCAAAACCCATTTTAGATGCACCATTAAGGCGATCTGGTAGAGTACCACATCAACCGGACAGATACTTAGGTTTCTTGGTCCAGAACGATGATCCTGTTGAACTCGATGAGAACAACGAGGATCCGATCACCTATATGGATGCTATGCAAAGGACTGACTCTAATAAATGGCTTGATGCCATGAAATCCGAACTTGATTCCATGAAGGACAATAATGTATGGACATTAGTTGACCCACCGAAGGGATAAAACCCATAGGGTGTAAGTGGGTTTTCAAGAGGAAAAGAGGCGCAGACGGAAAGGTTGAGACCTATAAAGCACGTCTGGTTGCTAAGGGGTATCGTCAACGTTATGGTATTGACTATGACGAAACGTTTTCTCCTGTGGCAATGCTGAAATCCATTCGGATTATGCTAGCTATAGCAGCACACTTTGATTATGAGATTTGGCAGATGGATGTTAAAACGCTTTTCTAAATGGTGATTTAGAAGAACAGGTGTATATGATACAGCCTGAAGGTTTTATATCTGAAGACGAGTCTAAAGTGTGCAGGCTACAGAAGTCTATTTATGGACTTAAGCAAGCATCTAGGAGTTGGAACATACGATTTGATAAAGTGATCAAATCTTATGGCTTTATTAAAAATAAAGAAGAACCTTGCATTTATAAATGGGCTAACGATTCCGTTATTGTATTTCTTGTATTATATGTGGATGATATTCTCTTAATCGGGAATGATATCCCTGCATTACAAGGAATAAAGACATGGTTATCATCACAATTCTCCATGAAAGATCTGGGAGAAGCATCATACATCCTAGGGATGAAGATCTATAGAGATAGATCTAAGAGGATGCTTGGTTTATCCCAATCTACGTACATTGACACCATGCTAAAAAGGTTTAGCATGGAGAATTCCAAGAAAGGCTATCTTCCGATAGGCCATGGAATTCATCTTTCTAAGAAGGATTGTCCGACAACTCCTAATGAAAGAGAACGTATGAGTCGAATTCCATATGCTTCGGCAGTGGGATCGATTATGTACACCATGACATGTACAAGACCAGATGTGGCATACTCACTAGGAGTAGTGAGTAGATACCAATCTGATCCAGGAGAAAAACACTGGCAAGTTGTTAAGACAATCCTTAAGTATTTGAGAAATACTAAGGACCAGTGGTTAGTCTATGGAGAGTCTGATTTGAAACTTGTTGGATATACTGATTCCAGTTTCCAATCAGATCATGATGATAGCAAAAGTGTATCGGGTTTCGTGTTTATCCTGAATGGTGGAGCTGTTTGCTGAAAAAGTTCCAAGCAACATACAGTGGCAGATTCGGTGTGCGAGGCAGAGTACATCGCTGCATCAGATGCTGCGAAAGAAGCTGTGTGGCTGCGAAAGTTCATCTCCGAGCTTGGAGTGACACCTTCCATAGATGGACCAGTCCTGTTGTACAGTGACAGCACTGGTGCCATAGCTCAAGCAAAGGAACCACGAGCACATCAGCGCACCAAGCACATACTGCGCCGGTTTCATCTTATTCGAGAGATTGTAGACCGAGGTGACATAAATCTTCAGAAGATTGATGGAAAGGAAAACCTAGGTGACCCATTTACTAAAGCACTCAGCATCAAGGAGTTTGACAACTATAAGTTGAAGATGGGTATTAGATACTGTAATGAGTGGCTTTAGGCTAAGTGGGAGTTTGTTGGGAATTGTATCCTAAAGCCAATCATTTGATGATTGTGCTAATGTAAATTGTATATAAATTGATATATTAATAAAAGTTATTTGGCAGTTTATTCATTACAAGAACATCTTCTTAATACTCCTGATTGTAATGAAGCCCTCAGGATCTTCCTTCACGATAAAGAGGATTTATCTTTGAAGGTCCTTAAAAGAGTTCGCGACCAAATGATATACTATGACAGGGCCATAGTACTATCAATTATAGGACGTTGTATATCATATTTGTTGGTTGTCCTCTTAACCAAGGAGTGTAGAGACACTGGTATGACATACAGGTGAAAGTGTAGGAGTACATTTCACCGAACGTGACTCATTTTTGGATACTCTACTGTCAAGAGTTAATCCAAGAAGATATAGGTATAAGTATCCTTCAGACCTGAAGATCACAACCAGTGGCTTACAAGCAACTCATTGTACTTAGGTGCCGGACCACCTGGATTTCTAATCCAGCTACGAAAGGTTACTGGGTGCAGTCAAGTACTTGTGGTAGTCAGTTGTGGA
Source organism: Calamus simplicifolius (assembly GCA_900491605.1). Lineage (NCBI taxonomy): Eukaryota > Viridiplantae > Streptophyta > Magnoliopsida > Arecales > Arecaceae > Calamus > Calamus simplicifolius. Next base: position 127,946 of record UESW01004656.1, read on the forward strand.
TCAAGATGGAATTTGACCTATCCCGTTAAAAGGAGAAATGCTTGTGTTTCAATTTAGCAAGACCTTGGCCAAGGCACTTCATGTGAAAGTCACATGATCACTAAAGTTGAAATCACTTTATGGATTTGCTATTTAGAGTTGACAGGCTCTTAAGCCATCCTTAGCATTTGTGGTCAAGAGGATGAATTATACGGTAACTATTTCTTAGGGTTCTTGGAGTTTGCTCGGCAACTCTTCGACCTATCCGGACGTCGGGTTCCATTGCTAGATGGGCACATCGATTAGTATAGAAAGTTGTTTCTATGCTACCGGCTTAGGTTCGAACCTAGAGAGTCACACGCATAGAAGTTTCCTAGGATGATCTGTTTGCTGATCAACGATTGAGAATCGTATATGATTTAATTAATCAATTTGATTGATTGAATTATCTCAATTGGGTTAAGTACAAGTGAATAAGATTCAATTTGGTTTAAGTCCATTAGAAGGACTAGTCAATTTCAAATATTGATTTGAAATTAGACTTGATTTGGATTTAAATAGATTCAGGACTAGCCAAATTTGATTTGGGCTTGGACCATGATCTATGTGGGTTCAGTCAAATAAATTCAGATCAGATTTCCCAAACCTCTCGCATAAGGATCTCATATGATGAGATGGCTAAAATCTCATGAGAAATTAAATTCTCATGTAGAATTTAATGCCTAACATTAATTTTCACCGAAAGTCGGATTTAGCCACGACTCTTTGGTTTTCACCGAACGTCGGATTTAGCCACGTCTCTTTGGTTTTCACCGAACGTCGGAATTAAACCAAGCGCCGCGCCTTCGGCGTCTCTTCGCTCTTACCAAACGACGGAATTCTTAATGTCAGAATTCAATGTTAAGGCTAAATTAAGACTATAAATAGAGGGCATTCCCTCACCAAAATACACAGAACAACAATACACGATATGTCGTGGATTATAATTCTAAAAAGGTTAGAATAAAAAATTCTGGTGATTCTGGTGTTAGCGGAAGCGTGGTGGATCTTAGAGGAAGATTCAAGTGGGAGGATTCAAGATCAGCAAAGCTATTTTTTTGCGAGCTAGCACTCCCGGAAATCCGATCATTCGGGCTTCGCGTGGACGATACTAGAGGCCGGACGATTGAACGGCTGCAGAGCAATAAGGATTTACCTACTGTTCTTAAGGTAAGCGATTTGATCCCTAGATCTTAAGGCAGGCTTCAAGATAAGTAGTATGACTAGTCATCTTGAAGATCAAGATATGATCTTGATATTTTTATTTATATGCATATTTTGGATCAATCGATCCTATATACAAGGCAAAGATATGATCTTGATGCATGTTAGATAGATTAGTATGTAATCTTTAAAATTTCGCAATGATAATTATTATCAAAATTTTAAAATATGCATGCCTCGGGGATTGTTCTCCCTACAGGTTGTGCCAGCCGTAACAGGGAGTGTGACCTCTCCCTCGACTTTCATAGAATCTCCAGTAAACCTCATCAGGGGCATGACGATGGGCCGGAGCAGATCGGGCGACAGATTCATGCGAACAAAAGCATCATAGTTCAAAACATCCACAGAGCTCCCACTATCAACTAGAATTCTCTTTACAGGATGCTTAGCGATCGTCATGGATACGACGATGCTGTCATCATTTTGGTTTACCACCTCCTCTAAGTCCTTTTTAAAGAAAGGAATTACAGAATCCAACTCCCCCTTCCCTCTCGGCCTCTTTGACGAGCCTCCTGCCCCCCAGGAAATCATTGCCACCGTCTTCTCTGTTGGGGCATTGTCGATCATCGGCGGTGGGGCGCTGACGGGCCAGGAGCTCCCGGGTTGTTCTTTTGGATGAACTTTCTCAGGTGGCCTCGTTGGATAAGGTCTTCTATGTCTTCTTCAGCTGACGACATTCATCAGTATCATGGCCATGATCCCAGTGATAGCGACAATAGAGGTTCTTGTTGCGGGGGATCTTTGGGTTTATTGGAGGAGGGCGCTGGAGGTAAGACTCCCCTTCAATCTTGAGGAAGATCTGCGATATCGGGGCGAGCAGTGGGGTGTAGGGTCCATCTCTTGGCGCAGGGGATCGGGGACGGTTGTCTGGCCAGCGAGGAGGCTCAGGTCTTCTGGGGCGAGCTTCGACAGGTTCCGGTCGGGCCGGTTTCTTGGAGACGTTCTTGCCAGCCTCGCGCCAGGAGAAGTCAGCCTCGTCAGCTCGAATGTACTTCTGGGCCCGGGTCAAGAGCTCGGCGTAGGAGCCGGGTGGTTTCTTGTCGAGGGAGTACGCGAAGCGAGACGAGCGAAGCCCTCGCTTCAAGGCCAAAGTAGCCACTGAGTCTTCAAGATTGTAGACCTCCAGGGCCACTTCCTTGAACCGAGCGACGTAATCCCGTAAGACTCACCGCTCTTCTGCTGGACGGCGAAGAGGCTATCTGCTACCCTTGGAATCTTTCGGCAGGCATCAAAATGAGCCAAGAAAGCTCTTTCTAACTGGCGGAAGGAATCAATACTCCGTGGCGGGAGACGGGAGTACCAAGCTCGGGCAGCCTTCTTCAGGGTGGCTGCGAAGGCGATGCACATGAGCGAATCGGTGGCCCTCTAGACTTGCATGAGAACTTTATAACTTTCCAAGTGGTCCAAGGGGTCCGTGGTCCCGTCATAAGGATCTAGCTGGGGAAGGCGGAACCGGGTGGAGATGGGCTCTTCCATGATGCGGCGAGACAATGGAGGCCGGCTGTCGTAGTCCGTCTCTGGCAGGTGGGTGATCCGACGGCTAAGTTCCTCCAACCTCTGGTTATACTAGTCGAGTCGATGCTCGACTCGATGGGCCATCCGACCATCAAAAGACCCCTCCCTCGAAGATTCAGAGGATGGAGAATGGGGACGGCGATGTCGGCGGGGGCGCTCTGCCTCCTTCCCATGCCGCCGCTTAGGAGAGACACTGGCGTGATGGGAAGGCGACCGGTGTCTCTTAGAGGCTTCCCGGTGGTGAGGCTTGGGCGGAGCTTGATGGTGGTGATCCCCGGCACCGGTGATCTCCTTCGTGAGGAATGCTGGCTGGGTTGCACCACCCCTGGGACTGATGGGTTTGGCTCCGGCTGCTGCGCGGCTGCCTGTTGGTGCTGCAGGCCTTGAACTGCCGCTGCCAAGGATTGGACCTGTGTGGCTAGGACGGTGAATCGATCTTCTTGGAACTACTGCGGGGGAGGCGCAGGGACATCGACCAGAGGAGCGGTAGGTCCAGCCTCCTAGGGATGCAGCGGTGCCAGAACGCTGGCCGGGAGAGCCGAGGGGGCCTCCGCGGGTGGACCGGCTCCGCGGCGCTGCCCCCCAGCGCAACTGGCAGAAACTCCCTTCGTTCGGGTCATCACTATGGCTTCAAGAGCTTGAGGAGAGAGATTGCAGATTGCTGGTTCGATGTCTTTCTTTTGACCCCTACCTGGCGCGCCAATCTGATGACGCCAAGTCACCTTCTTCAAGCGTCGGAGAAGACAGACGTCCTTCTCTCTGAACTCCTGCAAGAAAAGTCCTCGGAGACTGGATGCTCCGGTGGGGACCCTTCGATGCTCAAGTTAGTTACTTGGGATCAGACAATAACTGCTCAGCAGAAGGGAGCTAAAACAGTTAGGGTTTTTGCTAGTAGGAAGAAAACTAGAAAACCAGAGTTTCAGGATCCTTACAGTGGGCGCGTGCTTTTATACCTGTTCGAATGTCCCCTTTATATTCCCACGATCACTGATTCTTAGGAACCCAGTTCAATAAAGGACAAAATACGGGGCCGACGATGACAGGTCATACTGTCATCGTACACACCGGATGCATCATGAGTTACCTATCAGTACGGCCTCACAGGTGTCTCGCGTCTGGGGTCGCGTCTGGTGCACGCCACCACTGGACATGATCGTGCACAGCAACGAGCAGGTGGTGATCCGCATACCGTAACGGGGTATGGCCATGCACAGTGACAGAGATACAATGGATCATATGCCGTTATGAGGTATGGCCACCTTCTGCCACGGATGTGCGATGGATTATATGGGCACGCCAGGTGGCCTAGAACAACCTGACCATGCGTCGGAGATTGAGATGCCGTTCATGTGCCTTGAGACCGAGAGGTAGGTCTCGGGGGTTGATATACTGTTCATGTGCCCCAAGACCGAGAGGTAGGTTTCGGGGGTTGATATACTGTTCATGTGCCCCGAGACCGAGAGGTAGGTCTCGGGGGTTGATGCACTGTTCATGTGCCCCGAGACCGAGAGGTAGGTCTCGGGGGTTAATATACTGTTCATGTGCCCCGAGACCGAGAGGTAGGTTGATAAATGCATAAATAATTATCATTAAACCTATTAATTAATAATTTAACGTACCTATTATTATTTAATATTTTAATATTTTATATAATATTTTAGATAAAATCTTATCAACTTAAAGAGCTCGATTTTAGAGATTTAATGACGCAAACGACACTCAAATCGGATTTAAGATGAGCTCGAAATTGATTTTTCATTGATTTATCTGTTTTAGCACGGATTTTAAAGTGAAGTCGGCAAACCAAGTGCCGACTTCATCGTTTTCTCCATTCAATTTCTAACAGTTTCCTCCACCAATTAAGGAATAGATTAGATTGGAAGTTATCAAATTGAGATAATTAAATTCCTTTAAAAGGAATTTGAATTTTATTGGTTATTTATCTAGATTTCTCTTGTTATTTTCTTGCTTCCGCTGCGTTCTCTGTTTTGAAACAGACTCCTCGCCGCATCAAGGCCGCGTCCGGGGCCTCTACAAATAGCGCAAAGGGGGTCCAAGGAAGCTGTCCATCCAGCACGCTACATCTGGGAGAAGAATCCGATCGTGCCGTGGTGAATTCCAGGAGATCTGTTTTTGTGTTCGTCCGTCGGAATTCTGCTTTGTTCTCAGGAGCTCTGTTCGTGCCGTTTCTGTCCGTGCCGTGGAGGAGGAGGCCGTCCGTGGTTTGTGGAGATCGGCTGTTCACGTCCGGCTGTTCCCAGGAGCTATGGATCGTGGGTTTATTTTATTGCTATTTATTGCCTTCTTCATGTTAGGAATTAAAACTCTTCTATTTTAGATTTTAATATGCACTCTTGGATGTTATTGAAATAAAATTTTTATTCATGTTAAATTGTTATTAAATTCTATTTAAGTGAAAATAATTTAGACTGATTTATTCTTAAAAGAGACGGGCCATGATCTATGGGTACGAGCCGTGCTCTAATAAGATAAACCATATCTTATTATTTTACACTATTAATTATCTACTTAGTTATCTATTTAGTTAAATTTATAAAATTATTTCAAGATAATCGCTAAAGTCCATATGGAATCGATCCCTTACTCTCGCTATCCTAATAGTGAAATTAAGGTGTTTAAATCGTTGCGCTACGACACACATCATAGGTCTCGGGGGTTGATGCACTGTTCATGTGCCCGGAGACCGAGAGGTAGGTCTCGGGGGTTGATGTACTGTTCATGTGCCCCAGACCGAGAGGTAGGTCTCGGGGGTTGATATACTGTTTATGTGCCCCGAGACCGAGAGGTAGGTCTCGGGGGTTGATATATTGTTCATGTGCCTCGAGACCGAGAGGTAGGTCTCGAAGGTTGATGCACTGTTCATGTGCTCCGAGACCGAGAGGTAGGTCTCGGGGGTTGATATAGCTCCAGTCAACTGCCGCTATCTTTGCCGTTCATTCTAACGGCATAGCATCAACCATATCAATTAGGTTGATCTTCGGCTGGGGCATAGCCCAATCTAATTTAGCCCACTTTCAGCCCTATGTATCGACAATCCTAATTTATTATTTTTTGAAATGAACATATCCACCGTTCAATTTTAACATTAGCTGAAATAATTTAGATTTTCATAAAAAAAAAACTAGCTAAAAAGTTATTGTTTGAGCTCTTTGTACTTAGACTCCATTTAATATATTGCTAATATAAAATTAAATACTCACTGGCATTAATTCTCGCATATCTTCTATTCAAGTTCTATGTATTTTGTAAGTTAAAGATTTATATTTAAATCCATGCTTAAATCCAATTATAAATGCATAACGCTTATTTCCAGTATTCTTTAATCCAATGGGCTATGCTTTTGGTCCACTCCAATAATACTTACAATATTATATCAAAAAATTTTAGCCAAGAAGCCAATATTTTTGGCTCCTTAATCATGTATAAATATGTAATAAATATGTAATAAATTTGACTTTTTGATAATACATAAATACTTAAGATTTTTTTAATATAAATTCTCGCTAGCATGAACTCTTATATCAATTCTAAAATCTTGCAATACTCCGTATAATGAAGTAAGATCCTTATTCTCAATGGCGTTAAAGTTTTCATAATTCTATTCCTTTGATAATGGTTTGGAATTTTTGTTCTTACTTATTAAATATATTTTCTCAAAAATAATAAATAAAAATTCTTAATAAATAAAAATAAAAAATAAAAGTAAAAACACCTGACTAGATGGTGGCATAATATTGTTACAAAACATGACAAAAATACATATACTAGAAATAAATAGGCTTATAATTGATAAGGAATCTAACTACTTACATGGCTCTAATTCTTTTTTCTTTTTTTTTTTTGGCTTAGCCACATAAATTAATAAGTTAGTCTCCTCATGATCAATGCTTCAAACTTTTTTCGAACTACATTTAGACTAGCTCAAGTGACGATCCAATCTTAATTAGTATACACCCAAATTTTAAGCTCAAATTCAATCTAAATTAGCTTGGCTCAAATGTATGACTCGAACTAAAATCAGCCAGCCTAACAAGCTGTTGGCCAAGCCTCCTAATCTCCACAAAACACCAGTAATAAAATGCTATTCAATTATTATTGAATTATTTAAGAATCTTAAAATTTATTTACAAACTGTTCAAGATTAATTCAAAGATACTAAAAGTTAGGGAAAGATTTATGATACTTCATCGTTTTATTTTGCCAATAGTCGTCTACAAACATTCAACCGTATCTATTTATGTGATAAAAATAAATATTTTTTTAGTTTTATTTTATATTTAATTCTAATTTTCTTATTTTACCATTCAAGTTCTTTCCAAACTTTTATGGTTTATTGTATCTTTTGCATTTTTTTTTGATTACATATGGATGAACACATCATTCTAGGATGAGTCAAATCCGATATATTAGAATATAAAATTGGGTAAGAACCTAAAAGGCACGAATCACCTTACTTCAAGCTTCAAAATTCGAAATTGTGAATCATTCGGGCAGCTTACTGGATTAGCTTTTCGATAGATATGCCGAATCTAGACACTATAAGCATTATGAAGCATAGTTCAAATATGATGGATCAAAAGGTTAGTAGGCAAAAGATCGTTAGAGTCCTATCGTAGTGAGCGAATAATAATAATAAGCATGCGGGTGTTTAGACCAAAGTTGTCAATTTCATTTCGTTTCGACCGTTTTGGCCGAGACGTTTCTTTTCGGTAGCTTATTCAAAAAGATAAGTACTATGTTTCGTTTCGAAAGATTTTTCGGCGGTTTTGTTTCGGCGTATTTCGACCGTTTCGGTAAAATATGTTTTGAAGACCAATTTATGAATTATTAAACCTTTCATAACCATTTTAAAAAAAATATATATATAATATCAAAAAAAATCCTAGTTATCCTATCCCCATTTTAAATATATATATATAATAATAAAAAAAATTCTAGTTATCCTATCCCTACGGTCGCATCTCTTAAAAACTCAAACTATTTATTTTTATATTATTATTATTATTTATGAAGAATATAAATTATGAATAAATTTTTTATAATATATATATTTTAAACTCTTAAAATTTAAACTTTTTATTTTTATGTTATTATTATTATTTATAAAGAATATAAATTATGAATAATTTTTTTTATATATATATATTTCGAAACGAAGGATCAAAAAAAATATTTTATAAACTAAATCGAAATCTAATCTAAAACGAAATTGATAATTTTAGTTTAGACTACGAATGATATAGTTATATCAGTCCATGCGGTATAGGCACAGAAAGATCAAAAAGGTTAAATTTATCGGTCAACTGGTATAGATTCATCTGATTCACAAATCACAAAAAGTCAATTTAATCGGCCTATTTTGAATACTCTCGTCAAATTATTTTTGTCGCCAAATCTTTCACATGTTGCCGAACTATGAATTTTTGAATCCCAGCTGCGTGTGGCGAACGCTGTTCCTTTTCGCTAAAACCGCGCACTGCGCTCGCGCGCTCTCTCTCTCTCTCTCGAGCTAACCACTATATGTGCGGATAAAATATTAAATATCTTTAACGACCAAGTAAAAGGACAAAAAAAAAAAAAAGAGTGATTATTTTAATTAACAAAAGATCAAGATGCTCGTTGGCGTCGCGAAGTAGAGTTCGTGCCAACCCCCATCAGAACGCACCGCACCCCTTCGACGGTGGAATCCCGCGACCCTGCTCCCCTCTTCCCAAACCCTAACCCTAATCCTAGAAATCTCGATTATCGAAATCCTAATCTCTTCTCCTAGCTGTTCTCTTCTTCGATCTGGTCGTGGAACACTGCAAAGACCTTGCGCAAGGAGGAGGAAGGGCGAGAGCTTCCTCGATGGCGGCGGCGGCGAAGGTGGACGGTCAGGAGAAGGTGATCGCGGCGGCGCAGCATATCGTCAAGAGCCTCGCTACCTCCAAGAACGCTGCCGAGGACATGATACGCATCCTCTCCGGCTTCGACAACCGCCTCTCCGTCATGAACGACGACCTCTTTCCTCCCGCCCCCGACGAGTCCCACCGCTCCGGCGAGTCATCCGAGGTGGAGGCCCGCCTTGACACCGCCGAGAAGCTCCTCCTCCGCTGGGACTCCGCCTCGTGTGAGTCCCTCCTCTGGGAGGCGTCCCCCGAGGAGATTGCCGAGTTTCTCGCCGCCGTCGACGAGGTCATCTTCCTTGTCGCCGACCCCCAGGCCTCACCTTCCTCCGGTCCCGGCGGCGACTTCCTCTGTCGCGCCGAGAGCGCGCTCCAGATCGCCATGACCCGCCTTGAGGAGGAGTTCCGCTACCTCATGATTCAGAACGCCGTGCCTCTCAACGCTGATGGCCTCCACAGTTCCATCCGCCGCCTGTCCCTCTCCTTCGCCTCCGACAGCGGCGAGAACATCGAGGACTTGGAGAGCTCTGTCGAGGAGGAACAGCAGGAGCAGCCACAGCAGCAGGAAGGCAGTCCTGAGGAGAGGGCTGGGAGTAGCCTCTTGGACGATCGGAGCGTCGATCTGATCCGCCCGGAAGCCATTTCCAGTCTGAGAGAGATCGCCGACCGCATGATATTTGCCGAATATGGGAGGGAGCTTCACCAGGTCTACTGCACAGTCCGGCGTGACATTCTCGATGAGTGTCTTGCCATTCTCGGCGTTGACCGGATGAGTATCGAGGAGGTGCAGAGGCTTGAATGGAAGATGCTCGATGACAAGATGAAGAAGTGGATTAAGGCTGTTAAGATTGTTGTCAGGGTTCTTCTCCTGGAGGAAAGGCGGCTCTCCGATCAGATATTTGCTTCCTGCGAAGAGCTAAGGGAGGAATGCTTCGTGGAGACTGCCAAGGCTTGCGTCATGCAGCTGCTCAACTTTGGGGATGCCATCGCTATCTGTCAGCGGACTTCGGAGAAGCTTTTCCGGATACTGGACATGTATGAAGCTCTTGCTGATGCGATGCCAGACCTTCAGGCGTTGTTCTTGGCGGACTCGAGGGAGCTTATATGCTTTGAGGCCGATGAGATTCTGAGGAGGTTGGGATATGCTGCAAGGGGCACTCTTTTGGAGTTCGAGAACGCAGTCAAGCGGGAGGCATCTCGAAAGCCAATGCAGGCAGGTGATTTACACCCCTTGACACGCTATGTGATGAATTATGTGAGACTACTGGTTGTTTATAGCGACACACTGGATTTGCTTCTGGATGATGGTGGGATGGGGGGTGGTGCTAATCAGGATCATTCTGAAGGGGGTGGGAGTGATGATAGCATGTCTTGGAGAGTATGACTCCATTGGGCCGGCATTTGCTACTGTTGATCAGCTATTTGGAGTCTAATCTTGAAGAAAAATCTAAACTTTATGAAGATGGTGCCATGCAGTACATATTTTTGATGAACAATATCCTTTATATAGTTCAGAAAGTTAAAGATTCTGAGCTTAGGAGGCTTTTAGGAGACCACTGGATACGTAAACGTCGTGGCCAAATCCGGCAGTATGACACTAGCTACCTTAGAACTTCCTGGACCAAAGTGTTGTCTTATCTAAAGGATGATGGATTTGGAAGTGGGAGTGGGAGCTCTAATAGTGCTTCCAAGATGGCTCTCAAGGAAAGGTTCAAGAATTTTAACTTGGCATTTGAAGAAATATATAGGGTCCAAACAGCTTGGAAGGTTCCTGATGCCCAGCTCAGAGAAGAACTGAAAATATCTATATCAGAGAAGGTCATCCCTGCATACCGCTCATTTTTGGGAAGGTATGGTGGTCTACTGGAGGGTGGGCGGAATGCAGCAAAGTACATAAAGTACACCCCAGAGGATTTGGAGAACCTTCTGCTGGATTTGTTTGGAGGGTTGCCTGGCCCAGCAAACCATCCAAGGAGAAAATCTTAGTTGGTGACAGGATTCTGGTATCTGGTAAGCTCTAGTTTTTATCAGCGACTTGTCTTTTCCAAGTTCAGATGCCTCAGTCAATGTAAGCTTGATAATTTTGTGCCTGTTTTCTGCCCTTTTTAAGTTACTGTATTATGTTATGATATAGATACAAAATTATAAATACTTGCCACCTTGACTTCTTGTATGTATTGTAATAGTACATTTGTATATTACTTCTCAAGGAAGAACCTTTAAGAAATTTACCACATTGTGAAGAATGACTATTTAGGCCATTTGACATTGTGCTTATGGCTTGTCTGAATTGTGTAGTCCTTTTTGTATGCCAAAATAAGCAGGCATTTTTTTTCTTTCCTCTTTTTTTTTTCTGCATTAAGATATTGATTTTTTGCATGGTGAGCACTGAATTTTAGCTTTTATTTTTGTGTCCCATCTTTTGGGCAGGAAGACCATTTTATTTCTCCATTATTACTGAAATTTTATTTCCATAGCTTCTGTTGCGTGATTATGAAGTTTTGTACAGGTAGGTCTTTTTATTTTTTTTGCTGAGAAATGTTGAACATGATTGGAACTTGTAGTTATTTGTTAATTTTGACGGTGTCTTTGACAAACATCAAGGAATTGTTTTTCTCGAAGATCTCATCATTTATGTGTAAATTGTACCTCTAGTGTATCTGGTAAGCTGGCTTTGATTTTAATTTACCTCAATAGTTGCTTAAGTTATTGGATGTCTTTGCACTAAAGTTGCATAAAAACCTGTCCTTTGTTATACATGAGACTTTACAAGCTACCCCTTAGGTGCTTCTAATGCCTACACTATTTTAGTTTCTTTTTAAGTGAAAGTGCAACAAAAATAAAAATATAATGTTTTGGTTGACATCAGGCTTAAGCCTTAATTTTTCATTATCATAATCAATCCTTAGATACAAGAACCCTGCAATTCCCATCAGACACTTAGAAAACAATTTGCTGCCTTTTCTAAGATTAAAACATAATGTGCCTGGTAACAGGGGACATGCTTGTAGCCTTAGGTGTCAGATATTTATAATATTCTTATACCATAATCTCTGTCTCTTCCTTTATTTGATGCTTAAGTAGATGTATGTTCACATATGTTGTAAGAACAGTATGATTTAATCTGATGTTGTATAATGCAAGTAGTTTTCAACATTGTGCCTGAGAATACTTGTACATATCTGCCCTAAAAGCACTTGTACAAATCCCTCTATGCAGTGAGGCAGTGATAGTCATACCCATCAAGCATTTCCTAAACCCTTAGTTAGTCATTTTTTCTTTTTGTCATCATTTGTTTTACGCAATAAAGGATATGACTTATCTAATGCTAGGCCTCAAGCATATTAACTTCTATTTAACTTAATGCTGTATGTGGTTGTAGAGTGATGCGTATTGAGAGAGAATGGGCAATTTTGATTTCCCAAACAAATATAGATTATTTATGTGACTTGATAAATAATGCCCTGCTCTTGGCTGGTGCACTTCTTAGTTACAGGGCAAAAATAATAAAAGTTTGAGCAAGAGGGTGCAGTCAATTGAGATATGAGTGTGTAAAGAGGGGGGAGCTCTGTTTTGATGGGAGGTGGTGTGAAAGGGCAGGTCCTAGTCACTTAGTGTTGCATAGGATGATGAAAGGCATCATGCCAGTCTCCTATGGCTGGATGAAGAGCCTTTTGTGTTATATAGGATAAGATGTGGTGTTGTGGGAATATATTTCTTTTGTGCAATTTTTGATATTCTTAAAATTGATGCTTTTTTCTCACTATTCTTGTTGTCTTAGATTGTATATTGAAGAGCCAGTTAATAATCAGTATGATACTTGACCATTGATGTTCCTCTAATGTTTTATGAAAATGAATATCTAGAGATTTTAATCATTCTTTTATTACTTGGTTCATGGAGACTTTGGGAATTAGAAGAGTGATAAGTTGGCATATAGGCATATGAAAACCACAAAAAATGCTTGTTGATAGGCGAAAAATGTTGAGATTTTGTATGTTTTGGTGAAAGAGACGATGGGCATCCTTAATTGGTAGGTCAACTATTTGGTTAGAAGAATTCATTCTTCTATCCTCAAAATTTGGGGAATAAAAATTCTACTGAGTGAAATTAGGCCCTTTTTTCTCTTGATAACAAACGGAGATAATTCGCCTTTTGACTATCATATTTTGGATATTTATTTAACATTGAACAATTTTCATTGTCTGTGTGGTGCCACTTTGTACCACTTACCCTCAAAAGCATTATGTCATTACCCATCAATTGTTGAGCGTCATTCTTAGTCCTTATTTGAGGGTTTTTGTTATATTTAATAGGATATTGTGGTTAACATGATGCCAGATAATCATGTTCATGCAATAAAAGAATGGCATACTGTTTTCAATGCTAGAAAGAAACAGCTAACACAAATGCCTATGACTTCACCAGTAGAATTACCTAGTCTAGTAATTTATTGGCATCATAGCTTTTTATTCAGGGGACCATTTTCTATTCACCTAATATGCTTGCTATCTTTGTCAACACCCAAATTAATGATGGTCTTGTATAATTGGTAAACATAACCACACCAAGTAGTTCCTACCATTTGTTGTCTTATGAATCACTGTTGCCCTGATTCCTTTGTCATGGATAGATCTGCAATTTTAGATATAGCTCTATTTATTCAACACAACTTTCAGACTAAAATATATTGTCCTCTGTATTATGTTAAAGGTCAATGCTATGCTAGGTATCATAGAATATGGTTTTCCTGTATCAGTTTTTCATTCTTAGGTTGATACATTACATCATATGCACAAATTAAGAGAGCCTAACTGTGTTGTTCATGCGTGTAGATTATCTCCTCACACTAAATTAGTCATGTTTTTCCTCAAAATTGAAATTTGTTGTTTTTGGATGTAACATTTGCTCATGGCAGTTTCTTTATTAGGTCAGGTTAGTATCTTCATAAGGCTTTTCAAGAAGGACAGCCAGTGCACAAGGCTCCATCATTGTGAATCATAAATCCAGCATTTATCAATTATTGGCATATAGGTTTAGTGTGACTTAGAATGCCATATTCGTTTAAATGGTTCAAAATTATTCACATGATCAATACATGAGTAATGTCAGTCAGTTTTAAGTCCTTGTAGGGCAAGAGGCTTCCCAACCGTCTCGTCCTGTTTTTATGGGAAAATGGAATATGGGATAAGGGTGAGACATAGAAACTAGGCTGAAAACGGATCGAATAATAGTATATCCATATTTTTCAACGGATACGAATACGAATACGGATATTAAATGGATATTAAATTTTATTTTCATATTTATTTTAAACTGATACGGATACGAATCGGATATCAAGCATATCCATTATTTGTTATATACGGATACGAATCGGATATCATCTAGTCTATTTGTTATATACAAACATGAGTCCCTCTTTTACCTAGGCTTCCCAAAATCCTTACTGCATATGCTTACACATCATCCAGTCACTTCTCTCTGAATGTACTCTATTGGAACAAAAACATTGAAATCCACTTTGATATGGTTACTAGGGTAAAATTGAAAACAAAGGATGAAGTTACAATTTTTTGATTAGATATCTGAATCCGCATCCGAATCCGATTAATTTTTTAATTAGATATCCAAATCGTATCCATATCCGATTAATTTTTTGATTAGATATCCGAATCCGTATCCGGATCCGATTGAACTAGAAATAAATATCGAATTTAATATAATTCGAATACATATACGGATGCGGTCGGAGTTTATCCGATCCGTTTTAGCCTTAATAGAAATCCATCCATGCTGAGAAAGAAAAGAAAGAGGACAGAAAGGAAGGGAAACAAGAAAGGAAAGAAAGGGAAAAGAAAAAGAAATAAAGGATGGAAAGAATGGAGTAAAAGAAGAAAGAACGAAAAGAAGGGGAAGAAAAAGAAAGGAAAGGAAAGAGGAAGAAGGAAAATAAAGAAGAAAAAAAAGAAAGGAGGAGGAAAAAATAAAGAAAAAAGAAATAAAGGAAAGAAACGGAGAGAGATGGGGATATGCTCTATAAGGACAACCATTGAGATAGGATAGGATAGCGAGATCTCCCATTTTAGAAAGAAACTGGGACAAACCTGTACTACAAGATTCAAAACCTTGATTCTAGTAGAACCGATTGGAAAAAAGGTTGTTTGTCTTGTAGATGTATCTTTTTATATCTCTATGTTGTGCGTAAGGTGCAGTACAAGTATTCTGCTATTTCTTGATCGCCTTGAGAGGATATAGAATAGTTTGACCTCCAGCCTGTTCACATCTTGTTTCATTCATACAAAACCGTTTTGGTTGAATGGCACTGTTTCTAAAGGATGCCATATTAAATGCAGCTGTAGCATTGTTATTAGTACAGATATCTTGGAACAAACATCATTATGGTTCATAGCTGACATGAAATAGTTGGGCTAAGGCTTGTGTGTATGCACAATTTGTATGAAATACAGTCCATACATACTGTCATACTTTCACCCTATTATAGAACTCAAACTCCTGTACAAGTGCCAGCAAATAACCTAGCTTAGATGATGACACAAGCAATAATGACTGGAACTGACCAATTTTTAGAATACGAGCAATATCTTAGAAAAAGAAAATCTAATCCCTAGATATTACTTCGGATGAGAGTAGAGATATCTGTTTAATATTGAGCTGTAGAGCGGTTGGTGACTCCTTTTGACATGAATGCTTTGGATTTCCTGTCATAGGTCTCCCTAGGTTCACTTGAGGTGGCATGGCTCACATCTTGTGCATAGGTAGGATTGTTATTTACTGAAGATGTAGTTATTACAGAAGTTTACATGTGGATGGTTTTGTATCAGGGATTTAAGTTAATGATTATTATGGTGCATTTTGGATTGTTCTTAATTCTTTTTAGTTCTGATAAGGAGTGTGATTTTGTTCAGATTAGGTGGATTGGAGTTATCCTTCCAGTTTTCCTTTCACTCCTGTGAAGGGCATATGGCTGGGGATGCAGATCAAGTAATTTTCCTGAACATATTCTGGGTTGCTGGTGTTGCAGAATGGCCTCATTATTGACCTATTTTGGAACATGTGGAAGAAAGGTTTACTTATCACCGATATGACTTTTTGTTTCAAATGTGAGGTTGTAGGAATAGAAATGTTGGGGACTAGGGAAGACTTGGATGGAAGCAATGAAATGTGATATGAGCACTGCTGTTTTGGTGTCATGGTTTTTTGGTATGAACAAAATTGATGGGGCAAGTTTTATTGTTTGGATTAGTTTAGAGGTTTGTCTTAGTTGGTATTATTTCTCCTGCCCCCTGTATGACTTTATCTTAAGTAATTTAATTAATACCGCTCAAATGCTTGTTATTGAAAGTCCTTACTGTATTAGTTAGAGAAAGCAAATGATAAGGACTTTATGCTTAAATGAATTCCCATCTGGAGCTGGTATTGAGAAAGGAAACTAAAATTTGAAGTAATTAGGCAGCTTCTGTGTTTCATTGTTTTGATGAGGAAGTTCTGGACCATCACTTCATGCAAAGAATGTAATAAAATAGCTGTCTTACAACTTGATGGATGTCTTGGGTAATGGTCATGAATAGAAGATCTGAGGTAATGGATAAGATTCTTTAAACTGCTGTGCCAGAGGAAATGGCTTATGACATGTTTAAAGGAAAAAAAAAATAGAG
Organism: Calamus simplicifolius; assembly: GCA_900491605.1. NCBI lineage: Eukaryota > Viridiplantae > Streptophyta > Magnoliopsida > Arecales > Arecaceae > Calamus > Calamus simplicifolius. The sequence continues at coordinate 144,288 of UESW01004656.1, forward strand.
CTTATGTTGTTCTGAAACTGAATTTTAGTGTAAATTGGAAAACAAGGAAAACGTGATTGAGTTTAATTGGAAAGGGTAAGTGCAGAGATTGATCATGCAAGCAAAATCCTTTTATCCTAGTTTGTGAGCTAGCTAGCCCTAGTTGTTATTCTTGGAGGACCATGAAATTGTTGAAAGGAAAAAGATGCTTTAGGATTAATAATCTAGATGCTGACATATGCAATCATTCAACTAGGAATTGAGCAGGAGACATTGAACTATTTTTCCCATTGTTAAAGTATGAACTCTGAAGGATACGAGTGATAAAAGGTTTTCCCTTCTTAGCGTACTAAAGTTTTTCAATGGATTAGTACACATTGTTAGAGACAAGTGGATGGAGAAGTGCATATATGCTAAAGGATATTTACCATATTATGCTGCTGATTTTTGGTCCATTTATTTATTGAATGGTAAATATATGGTGAGGAATAATGAAAAGTTAATATTGTGTGATTGTTCTTGTCCAATTTTTAAAGAAGTGAAAAAGTATTGATGCATATAATTTCAAAAGGCAAACAATATCTACACGAAGTTGTGTGCAACAAAAGTGCAATTTACTAGCTCCTAGAAAGCGCATGATCTGATTGTCGTGTGAAGCACGCACATCGTTGTGCATATGTTATTCTAGGTTTTTTCTCATCTTCTCTACCATATGATCTGTCATGTTGTCGTTGATATATATGTTGCACGTTCATTGCTTATGGTTTCCATGGATTAAATTAGCGTGGGTCATTGGGCATAGTGTATCTTTCAACAGACCAACTGTCCAATATGCTTGGATGAGATATTATAGGAAACTTTGAGTAGTTTAGGTGCATCATGATAGAGATACAGGAATCATCAAGACATACCACCGATGAGATCAAAGAATTCTAGGACTATGAATCGACAATGTTGGTCATAGTGCATTAGATGTTTAATCAGGTTTCGTTATTGGGTGTTTTTTTTTTTTCTTTGTTTTAGGTGTACTCTTTTATGTCCTTATTGGAGCCATTGCTTTGGTTTTTAAGAAGGGCTGACGACTAGTTGAAATTTCAGTGTTTTAAGGCTGCACATGCATGTGCTGTTCCCTGACCGCACATTGCACCATATATGCATATATGCAGTTACTATATGCCTTGAGCTGTATTTGCAACCTGTTGAGATTGATAGTATGGTCTGGAGGCTTGGTTTATTGCTGAAGATTGAATTCTTTCATTCTTTCTAAAGCATTTAAAGGATTGTAATGGTCAATGAGGCCCAAGCCTGTTCAGAGGATGGAGGTGCAACATGACTGTGATAGGATGGACTTGATATCGACAGGCTTGCCTTGCTTAAACACTGCTGAAAAGCATTCGGCTTCTGTAGCTTAGAGGCAGGTGCAAAGAGGTGCGCCTCCTGGTGAAAATTGCAGAGGACACAAATATATGAACTATCGACCGGCTTGTATCACGTTCCTAAACACTGTTGAGAATCATTCGGTACTTCCAAAGCATTCTGGCAGGTAAGGAAGAGGTGCTAACGTTTCTCAACCATCCCTGGATGTAGAATATTTTTTTTGAAAAAAATCAGATTTTAACAAATATATTTGCTTCTTGGTTTTAACTTGACAAACTCCAGTATCTTTCTTTACTTTTTTGATGTACCTTGCTAAATCTCTGTGCTTAATGATTGTTAGTGATAAATAAATAATTCTAAAAACTATGTAGTCCAATAATAATTCTAAAAACTATTCTGCCAATTGTGATGCTTATATTCCTTGTATTTTGCTTATATTGTTGTGTTTTGTTTTTGAACGCACAAGATGATAGAAAACTTGTCTTACTCTTTGATTTTGTAATAGCTGATAATTCAGCGACTTATTCTTTGTGCCCCTTTCAAGTGGCTTCTTGCAACTGCAAGATTTCGCCAGCGTAAAATGGGGTTTGTTGCTTCACTATAAAGCGTTTGGTTTAAAGATATATCAAGACATAACAGAGATGAGAATGGTTTTAGGGGTAATTATTGTCTCAGATTCTAACTAACAAATCCCTTTTTGTCCAGTTCTTAGAAAGGCTCCTGTTAAGTGAACTGGACTTCAAGTATTTCTTTTGGGTAGAAAAATGGAGATCACGTCTTAAAACCTTGCTTCATGTATCGCAATGTGCACGCTTAAATGATTTTTTTTTTCCTGCATGTTTTTAGTCGAAGCATCATTTTGGAGACCGTGAAACTTTCAGTTCAAGCCTGGACTTTGTGAAATAAGTACTTTTAACATTATCTTGGCATGATGGCATTGCGCCCTGATCTACATTTTCTGCATTCCTGATTTATAGAACAGATGATTAATGAAATCAAGCAATTGTAAAATATCGTTGTCTTGGCATGATGGCATTGCGCCCTCTGATCTACAATTTCTGCATTCCTGATTTCTAGAACAGATGATTAATGAAATCAAGCAATTGTAAAATATCGTTGTCTGGATTCCATCAGAGCCTTGCGATAGATTAAAGCATCATGTACATCAAGCAGTTTAAAGCTTCCGGTGGTGCATGACATTTGATTCAGGCTAACAGGCAGAATTGTGTATGCTGCGCCCCCAGAGTTTGAAAAACCGGAGCAGCATTTCTTTCCCTGGTATTATTTCTTTCATGTCAATGGGAAACTGTTTTTTTTTTTTTTTTTGCCTTCTTTTTTGTTTTTAATTTTTTCCTGGGGCAACTGCGTTTTATTTTATTTTCTTGGCATTTGCGTGACTATACATTGATGCATCATGTTGGACCAGCTTAACTAAATTTAAATGCTGATTCTACAATTTATGTGATCAAAATCAAGGCCGGCAGTTCTTTTGCCCAAATATCACCTGTTGTTTTCTCCTGATGGACCTCTTCCTTCAATCTTGCATCCGTGATTTTATTTTGCACTCTGCTTAAAAGGTGATTTCAAATTTTTACTTTTGAACTTTTCTTACATAACGCGTTCATTGGATCCTCCATCACTGTGCTGCTACCCCGGTGCATCTCTAAAACTAGAGAACTTTTAATACGAAGAGAAAAATAGAGGCGAGAAAGGCACAGTATAGCCAAAATAAACGTGTTTTCCTTCTTCTTTTTCCATAACCTCTTTTAATTTCAAATCACTCTGATTTTTTTTTTCGAACTTTTCGTGCATGGAGAGAACTGGATTGTAAGACGTCCTAATAGCTGCTCCTAAAGAAAGAAAAACACTATTTCCCTTAGACTAATTTTTCGCGAGATTGGATTGATGGGTGTGCTTGTGCTTGATGGTCCTACCTACCGCGTGGCCCTTTCAACAGGGGATGAATGTTTAAAAGATTAGGCGGATGTGCAAAGCTGAAAGGTACACCATCTTCTTCAGTTTTAACACTGCATCAAGGCAGGTCAAGCCAGCCTACCGAATTCATTTCTGCCTGCTCGTCGTCACTGAAACTAGGTTAAGATTTCTTGGATTTTTCACGATTAGCGTGGCATATTCCTTTAAAGCCGAAACTTGCCACAATGTGGTAAAAAGAGTTGGAAAGAATCACAGAAGTCGCATCATCGAATAAATTGGTTAGGGTTTGTAATGAAGTATCTTAATGAAGCAATATGATGATATCGCCTTCGAGAGCTAGCAGCTGCCACAGTTAAAGCCCAACCCAGTCAGAAAGGATAGCCAACACAACATAAAAGTGGGCTGAAAATGAGGAAAAAGAAGAAAGGAAGTACGCATAATAACAAGGTGAACAACATACAACAGTAAATGGAAGCAGCACATGACAACATGAGCAAGCACCAGCTTACAATGGTGAGACAAAGTCAGGAGTTCGAACTCAACAAGTTTGGTTAGCTCTCAAACCCTGCTATTCTGAGGTAATGGAACAACACCATCAAAGAAATCCCCAAAGTAATTGTGTGGCTCATGAACCAATTTGGATATTATGTCTCTGAGTGTGATCACCCCCTCCAAATTGTCCTCCTCAACGACGTAGATACGGTGTATCTTTTCAGAGTCTAATCTCAGAATTATGTTCTTAAGAGTGTCATCTTTTTTGCATGTGATCACACCTCGCAACAAAGCTGACGCTTCTTGTTGCTCCTCCAAAAATTTTCGCACTGCAGTGAGGAAGTTCTTAGCTGTGATGGACCTGCATGGAAATGTGAAAGACTCATTTTTTATATTGATTACTTAGTTCAGATTCCCAGCATTAATAGGAAACAACCAAACTAGACAAAAATAATTTTGGATGGGCATGGTCAAGTCCCAGGAAAGATAAGCCAGAACAAAAACAGTATTAGAGCAAGATGCAAACAGGCACCATTTAAACTTAATTTCAGATGTAAACATGCACATAATAGGGAACTTGGTCTTTTGATTGCCAAAAGTGACTCAATGGAACAATAACCGAACATGCCATGCATTAATAGAAAACAACTAAACTGAATATAAAAACCAAAATAACTTTGGATGGGCATGGTCAAGTCCTAGGAAAAAAATAAATAAATAAATCAAAACAAAAACAGCATTAGAGCAAGATGCAAATAGGCACCTTTGGAGTATACAAACTTAAATTCAGATGTAAAACAAACTAATCAAAATTGTGTGTGTGTTTTTTTTAATTAAGATGAACATTGCATTTACTAACCTGTAATCTTTGTATATCTCAGGGGCTGTTAAAAGATATTGAACATCTCTGATGCTTATGTTTCCTATAGCTTTTTCCCACTTCCATCAACAACTGGAAGTCCACCTATTCCTCTTTTACGCATTAATTGAAAAGCATTTAAGACTGGTTCTTCCTCCTTCACCTGTGAAATAGTAAACAGGCATGACAGAGATTCTTAGGGAGTAGAAAGAAGGTAGTATTACATTAATATATGATATATCTTCAAAGTGTACTAGCCACCCCACCAACTCAAATCAAGTTTTCAATGCTTGCATATCATTCAGTTTCCTTTGTTAACATTTATGATTTTGAAGCCAAAATGTCTGGTGAAAGTTGCACATTACAAAAGGTGAAAAGACTCTAAATAGTAACAAGGTCAGAAATGTTTTATAGCCTCAAAATTTTGCAATTAAAGGGGTCAAGCACATGAATGCAGCAGCAATGACAGAGCACAAAGCATGCTAAACTAAAAATAGTTAGATAGACAGGCAGGGCAATAAGCACAGGAGAGGAAGAATGAAAGTGGGTGAAGCAACTAGATCATGCAGGCATTTGAAACAAAATATAAGGATTTTGATAATAATAATAATAAGTGGTGAAGAAGATTCAGGAAGCAAGCCTTAAAATTGTGACAAAGCCTAATGTAGTTTCTATTTGCCTTGCCTCGGAGGCCTATTTAAATAGTTTGTGCTTTAGTTTTTCAATAGGCAAATAAATCAATAATATTCAACTCTCAGTTTTCCAACATGACATTAGACTCTGAAGATAACCAGAACCATTAATGCAGCACTCAACTCTTATTTTTATATCCGGATCTTTCCATGCGAAGATCCAAAGAGAACCTCATCAAGATTTAGTCTTGTATAACTCACATCGAGCAAGATCGAATAATCTATGTTCCTTAACTGAAATTTGTAAATGCAATCATCTATGCCTGGTTGATCAAAGTGATGATTCAAGAAGTCAACCATATGAATAGATGAAATTAAGTAGCAGCAAAGCACCTTGATAAGCCTATCAGGCTTCATGATAGGGAGGCCCAGCTCAAAAAGTTTCTTGGTTCCCCAATTTTCAAACCAATGAAGTCCAACACATTCTGCCAGCATGTGAACGACTGCAGACTGTGTGATGATGTTCTCAATTTTTCCTTGACCCAGATCAACCACAGGAAGGCTCTTCATTCGATACTTGGATAGCAGCAACAGCAAGGTTAGGAGTGTGTCAGAATTCTGCAAAGCAAGAAATGGTGCCCAGCGGAAGGACCCTGAGATGTCTTGAACCTGTCTAAAATTAGGAATTGTCACAATGATAGAAAGAAGGAAAAACAACACTAAGTATTAAAAGAATAATTTGTATTATGCCAAATCAAAAGGAAAGCAACCTTTGTATTCTTATAAAAATCTGATGATGTGAGAGTTTCAAAGAAGCTTCCACCCATTGAAGCAGCTGCTTCAAGGCCTAATTTTGCAGGGCCAGCAGCAGCAGCTGCTGAGACAACAGCATCGCCACCTATTTCTGATGCAGCAGTAGCCATCATCCGAAGGGCTGCAATTTCAAACTGACAAAAAATAAAGGAATTACTTGTAGAAGAAAAACTAGTAGTATACAGGTCAGATGCCTACTAAATTTTAATATTAATGGAAAAGCTAAACAAATATACCAGATATCTGCACTCAGAATCTCCTTATGGAATGGTTGCTGATCCATCTCAATCCAGTTCAACAAATAACTATTGTCGTTTGGCCATTTCAAACAACTAACACCAACTTTGTATAGGAAATTATTGAATAATGGGTGTGCATATGGTATGAGATAAAAAAGCAAGCATTTTTTACTGCATAAATGGAACAGAAACAAAGCTTGCGTCATGTGAGGCCTCTGCTTGCAGGCTGCCTTGTCAGGCTGCATAAAGGTGAAGAAAACTAAAGACAAGTTCATGGGCCTCATTTCCAGCTTCTACAAAATCATCTCCAGGATCTTTAACACCTAAGGTTGCCACTTGATGCTTAAATAATCTCTTCAGATGTTTTTTGGGAGAAAGGCAATATGCCCAAGATGTTCTTGATGCGGACTGGTGGCTAGAGAGAGAGAGAGAGAGAGATAATTAGGAAGTATACATGAACAAGGCTTCCAATTGTGCTGATTGATCTTTTTGGCTTATTTGTAAAGAACAACAAAATTTAGGACTAGATAAACTATTCATTGAGAAGGATGAACTTAGGAGTAGATAGAAGATTAGCATCTTTTCTTTCCTAAGAGATTATGTCTTTGAACTTCTCAATGCCTTGCAATCTTAAAGATTCCTCTATGGGGTTCTAGAGATGTTTAATACAAAGATTTACTTCCCCCTACTTGAATAAGTATGGGATAATGCTCTCAAATAAGTATGGGATAATGCTCTCAATAGCACTAATATTGTCAAAAGTGACAGCTTGATTTTTTTTTTTGAGTGAGAAGCAACATGTGAAACTTTGACACAACCAACAAAATAAGCTGCTAATCTAGCAAAACCTAACCCATTTCCAAACCAAACAAGCAAACAAACAAATTCATACAATATCAAGGTCTCCATTTTTGTTAAGAGGCGCGTTGCATCTGCATCCGGATGTTTCAAAAAATGGGCAAGGGGCACTGCACCAGCATCCGAGTACGATAAAGAAGTTAATCCATAATAGTCAGCTTAGAGTAGCGACTTGGAACATAGGAACACTAACAGGTAAAGTACGGAGATAGTGGACATTATGATTAGGAGAAAAGTAAATATAATATGCTTACAAGAGACTAAATGGGTAGGTCAAAGATCTAAAGAAATAGAGAATACATGATATAAATATATTACACTGGAAAACATAAAAATAGAAATAAAGTAGGAATAATTGTAGACAAGAATTTTAAGGAATATATTGTTAAGGTAACCAGGAAAGAGATCGAACTATATCACTAAAACTTATAATTGAGAATAATATAATTAACATAATTAGTGCATATGCACCACAAGTAGGATTAGACTAACAAACTAAGACACAATTTTGGGAAGACATAGATGAAGTAATACAAGAAATACCACAAGAAAAAAAAATATTTGAGAAGATTTAATGGACATGTAAGTAAACAAGGGATGGATACGAAACGGTACATGAAGGATATGGATTTGGAGATAAGAATGAAGCGGGCATGAGCTTATTTGATTTTGCAGTGGCGTATGATCTAACAATAGCAAACACTTGTTTCAAAAAGAGAGATGACCATTTAATAACATTTAAAAGTAGATCTAATAAAGCCAAATAGACTTTTTCTTAACTAAAAAGATAGATAAAATAACATGTAAAAACTATAAAATTATTTCAGAAGAAAGTTTAACTTCACAACATAGGATAATGGTAGCAGACATACGAATAAAAATGAAATTTAGAATAAAACGTAAAACTATTAATTCAAAAATTAAATGGTGAAATTTGAAAGGAGAAAAACTAGAATTATTTAAAGAAAAGTTAGTAAGAGATTTCTATGAATATAAATAGTGATCCCAATTTAATGTGAAAAAAAGCAACTAAATGCATAAAAAATATAGCAAAAAAAGTTTTAAGAGAATCAAAAGAAGTAGAACTAGTATAAAAGAAAACTTGTGGTGGAACGAAGAAGTTTAAGCTGCCATCAAGCTTAAAAGGACACTATAAAATTTGGCAAAAGGCTAGGGACGAAGAAAGTCTTAAAAAGTATAGGGATGCAAAGAAAGAAGCTAAAAAATGGTAAGTAATGCCAAACTTAAAGCTTATAATGATTTATATAATAACTAGATATAAAAGGTGCAAAGACTATATATAAACTAGCAAAACTAAGAGTAAAAAAATAAAAGATCTTGACTATATTAAATGTATTAAGAATGAAGATGAAAGAGCCTTAGTAAAAAAAGAAGAGATAAAAGAACGATGAAAAATTATTTTAAAAAATTATTAAATAAAAATAATTTAGTAAATTTAAGATTTTAAGGATATGATAACCTAAAAGTAATAAATGAACATAAATTTTTTGTAGATTTAGCATGCTTGAGGTTAAAAAAGCTTTGAATAAAATGAAAAATACAAAGGCATTAGGACCATATGCGATTCCTATTGAAGTTTAGAAAGGTTAGGAGAAATTAGATTCACGTGGTTAACCAAATTATTTAACAGGATTGTAGCAACTAAAAGAATGCCGGATGATTGGAGAAAAAGTATATTAATACCCATATACAAAAAAAAAAGATATTCAAAACTGTGCAAATTATAGAGGGATTAAGCTAATGAGTCATACAATAAAATTATGGGAGAGTAATAAAAAATCAAATAAGAGCTGAAACTTTGGTGTCAAATAATCATTTGGATTTATGCTAGAAGATCGACCATGGAAGCTATTTATTTATTAAGAAGATTGATGGAAAGATATAGGGAAAAGAAAAAAGACTGTTCAATATTTCAGTGTTATATGTCATCCATGAATAAACAAATGAATTATTGAAAATTTTGGTACTTAAAATCTATCAGATGTCCATTGTAATGAAACACTGTTCAATATTTCAACTACATATTAGCTAAAATTTTGATCAGTGGTGTCCCAGGCAAGAAAAACTACTGCACAAATATTGACGTTTCACCCAATGCCACATAAAGCTGGTATGATGCTTCTGCTAAGAAAATTAAAACATTGGCAATTTATCTGTCAATCCAACTGCACGAACCTGATGTAGAAGCCACACAGAAATTCCAGCAAATTCTACAATGCCAATGTATCTGTCAATCCAGCTGGCATCTTCCGGTGCATCAACATTCCTCACAGGTGCACTCAGGATCTTGTGTTTGGATAGAATTTCAACAGTATCAGCCAGACTAGAGTCCGAGGGTATCTCAATTACTGGACACAACATCCCAACAAATGTCATTGTCACCATCATTTCTTTTAGTTTTTGAGAAACTTAAGGAGAACAAGAACATAGAAAAATGCACAATTGGAAAAGCATATTGCAAAACATATTAAGGCACCATAAATAGTAGCACTTTTGCTACCTAATGTAGGATTACTACAGCAAAGGTAAAGACTCAGATTTAGATGTCATGCCAAAGAAAAAAAGTTGGTCAGAGGTTGGACTATTATAACTAGGAAAAAGGTATCAGCTATGTTCCAAAAAATCATATGCCAAAACATATGATTTGTACAATAAAATATCTAAATTAGATACGATTCTAATTTCCATATGCTTCATTGAATCGATAAGTTTGCATTCCAAACTCGGCTCTTTTGTATTAATACCACTAAAAAATTTTCAACCTTCAGGAAGCAATTTTCAACCCCTAAGTTTCTAGCAGAAAGCAATATTATTTTGATCAATTTTTCAAGGGTATCGATGCAAAAGGGTAATAGAACCATTTCTATTTTGCTAAAGACCAGGGCTACATAGATCAGCAGCTCAAGCACAAGATTTTGTAAGAAATGGAAAATCAAGAAGATTTAGCTCATGGACAATAGCTTTGTATTTTAAAAATACTTTTTGGTTCCCATATTTATGGGAAACAGTTTGTGACTTGAACTCCTTGACTCATATCTGATATGTCACCTACAGGTCACCTATTATTGTACAAATCATATGTTTTGTCAGAATCTATTTTGTGGGTTAAAGATGTGGGGATGTATTACAGCAGGATGCTGCAGGGTCTCATATAGGTGCAGAATATAAGTTTGCAAATGTTGTTTCTAGTATCTTAATATGGTGTTTGTCCACTAATTTCTTAAGATTTCTTGCTTGATAGCTTATATAACAGCGCAATTTTAAAAAGAAAAAGTGAAGCCAACTAGAACCTGAGACCTAGGACCAAGAACTCTCTAGATTACTTGCCACGTCCCCTCCTCATCACGTAAGCCTTGGCAGCCTTCCGTCTCTCCTTCTCTTAACATACATACACATGCCCCCCTCTCTCTCTCCTCCTCTCTCTTATCTCTTATTATCTCTCTTGAGACCAACCCAATCTAACTCGAGACTCCAATCAGCCTCACCTTAAACCTCTCATCTGCTCTCTCTCTCTCTCTCTCTCTCTCTCTCTCTCTCTTCTCTTTCTCCTCTATCTCTCTTCCTTTTTCTCACATGTCTGCCCTTACAAATTAATTGGTATTGGACTCCCTCGTAGTATGACTATGATATGGACCATCTCAAGACAGCTAATCATTGGCAACCTAATCATCATGAGGCTAGGTTCATTCTGGACCTCCAACTAAAGGGTTTCAACGTGGTTCTGCACATACATGGGGAGGGGGGTGATTAAATGTGGTTCTAGGTCTACACCATAGGGGTCAAATGTGGTTCCAAGCTTTATCCCCATGATACAAGTGGGCACCTTCATATAGACCAAGAGAGGGTGATTGATATGTAAGAATGCTTTGCTGCGAAGCTAATTAACTAATTTGTAAGATTGAATTTCAGGAAAGCTTATTGGTTGTGCCCATTATGAATTGTATTTTTGGAGAACTCATTCATTAGGTTTTGTATAATTTTGAAGATTGCATTATTGTAAAGCTCGTTGGTTTGCATAATAATAGTTTTATCACTATCTATCTATTCTATCTCTTCTACAAAATATGTATTGTTAAATATTAAAATTATCAATTATTTTCAAAACTGGATTGTAACTGCTTAAAGATTTTACAAATGTGATTCTAATGCAATTTGTGGAATCAGTGTCCAATTAATTCTTTTTTTCATCCATACATCATACATAGCTATCGATTATTTCAATAATTTTACCAATCAACATTAAATAGAACATATGTCTACTTAATGTTCAAGGGACCATTATGTCCCCTCATGAACAGAAGTTTACACTTCAAAGACTAATGGCAGCAATATAGGAAGGATATCTATCACTCCAACAATAAGCCATGAGGTAGCAAATAATAATTTAGGTGATTCAATTTTGAGCCTTGTTAAAGACTTGATATGCAATGGAAACCATGCAACATAAGCACAAATTCTTGAACATGGAATATTACATGATTCCTAACCTCAGCTCTTGCATAGAGAAGGTTCCTTTTTTAAATAATAATCCCTTGATTATATTATCCCAATATGCTAGCATCTCTACACCTTCATATTTCCTTCTTTTAAAGCTTAATTCCATCAAATGAGAAGAGGTGATTAATCTCTCAAGCAAAGTCGTGCCAAACATTAAGAAATGTCATAAATTTCTTTTATCATTGGTTACATTTGTTTTTCCATTATTTATTCATAAACATGTAATTTATTTCACTTTGGTTTGGGGTTCTACAATTTATTTTTGACCTTACATAAATCACTTTTCACCATTCCTGTAAGAGTGTCATGTTCACATACAAGTGTATGAATGAAAAAAAAAAAAACAGTGAAACCTGATCTTCAATGTCTAAATACCTCAACTCAACTCAACTCATCTAAGCCTTTTCCCAACTACATGGGATCGGCAACATGAATCTGCTTCCTCCACTTTGTTCTATTCAGGATCAATGTTTAAATACCTAGATATTAAAAATCGAATGTTCTCAGCATTTCCTACATCTACATCAAGTGGTCCCAATATGGCAAATTTAACATCATGATGATGCTTTGTTTTGATCTTTGGTTTAAGAGCAACAAAACGTGTAGTTCTTGATCAACAGCTTGGATTCTTAATCTACATGGCCTATAGTATATCTTAGCGCACTAGCCCTATTGGTACCATCCATTTCATGCCCAACTAATGCACAGGCAGAAGACCTGTAAAACACACCATTTTTGGTTTACTTGGCATACTGAATATAGTAATTTATAGTCAACAGCTGGATCCTCTCTTATATTGTTAGGAAAAAATGGCAGTGTAACTCTTCAAGAGAGTTGAGATACCATATTCTAGTTAGAGTTGAAGCCTTGATCCTAATAATGTAAGATTAAGAGTATTCTACATAAGCTATTAGAGAGTTTAGTTGAAGCTTTAAAGCATCGTTCATAATGTCCTCTCATGTTGGTGCATATTGTAAGGCAAATACCATGCTAGCCTTTTACTGAAAAAGGGCAAGGTGTGAATTGGCATGCCTATGTAGTTGGTTCATACTGGTCCATATTAGGTCATATTGAACTAGTACAAAGCTAATTCCACATGGTCACCACAGGCCACTTTGCATGGGCGAAGGCCCAAAGTAACTTCCTTTATTTCCTTCCATTCTATCCCCTTTTTTCTCAATTTGGGAAGCAGAAAGTTTTATTCTGATGAAGAGAGAAATCAATTACATCGGATAAAATGCATTTTGACACTAAATCAAAATGCTTTATGAGATTTGTGTTGTCATGTATAATATTTAATTATGGTATCTACAAGATAGTCAAGGATAGTGCTACAATAAATTAGAATTCAGTGACATAATGTACTGATGCTCAAGCAATTATAATCCTATTTTCAATATGATTCATTGTTTTATATTTTTAGTAATGATTACTATGTATTTTATATTATATTTCAACCAGGTGAAATGGAGGAAAAGATTTCATGTAGCCAACTCCACTAGTTTGGGATTAAGGCTTATTTGAGTTAAGAATGATTAGTATGTATTATATTAACCCAAAATCTAATTTTAACCTAATGTATTAATAGGGTGTACTATTATGTCACATTACATTAATTAAGACAGTCACATGTAAGGTCCGTAAAATCAGTATCAAGAATCATATAGGCACATTATCAGTTTGGTACGTACAATATGCCCTCAGTAATGAGACGAAGTGCCAACACTTTCTCTCTCCCAACCATAGTACCACTCAAAATTGGGCAAAACAGATCCGTACTGGATGATACAGGGTGATTCTACTCAATTTGTAATGTTTTAATTCATACCAAATCAAACTTCAACACCCTACTAGTAAGACATTATTATGATATAGTATGGTTAGCACTAGGATCTACAAAATTAGTACCAAGAATTGTACCAGCATTTTCTAGTTTGACACAGTATAGATCAGCATGATATAGTATGCACCATGTATTGAGATAAGATGCCAATTATTTTCTTACTCTTAACCATAATATTACTTGAAATTGAGCATTACAAGTCCGTTCCACTCAGTTCAGACGAGTTTAATTCCTATTGAATCAAAACTCAGTACCGTACCGGTGCCTTAATAATATGGCATGGGACGGATTGGTATGCAGATCTTAATTGATATGGATCAATATGGAAAACGTTGGTTACATATTTCAATTTCTGCTGATAAGGTACCATTGTTGATTTTAATACCTTTTATATGTTTAGAACAACTAAGAGCTTTAAAAAGAAGTTTTGAATGGTTTGACTTAATAAAAAAACTCAAGAATGTGTGTCTCTCCTTGTTCCCTTGGAAAATATACCTAGGGATGGGATTCAAATAAATTATCAAAGACTTCAGACAATTATAGGTCATGGACCATACTTTGGAACATAAGATTTTTTCCCCCTGATTTTTTTTTAATAAAAATTGAATTTGAAAAATAATAGAAAGAAATTAGAAAAAAAACAAGAAGCCTACTTTTAGCCAATGTAAGGCTATAGTTATAGATAGCATGTCTGAAACAAACATCATGCCCAATTGTTGCAAATATATCATCACTTCAAATGTATCGAATTGATCCTTTGAAATAGAATATTTTAGGAAACTAAGAACCATATTTGGTTGAGTTATAACAAGAATATAAAGAGTTGTCCCTTGATTTTTCATGCCATGAAATCCAAATTTCTATCTCTACTTTTTACAATCCAATCCATAACAGGATTGTGAAAACTATGTAGTCAGGCCTATTAGAAAAAACTAAATAACTCCAAAAGCCAATAAGTCAAATATATCATCTGAAATAGACTTTCAACTTTGCTTGGTAAGCAAACAACATGATAACTGGATCTTATTATTCAAGCATTAATACAGATCAACATCTTACGGTCCTCTCTTATCTTGATCCAATAACGAGATTCAGACAGTTTAGGGCCATTTGGATAATAAGAAAGAATTAAAATAAAGATATATAAATAAAGATGTATAAAACAATATAATAATAATATAACATATATACTAATGCAATATCTGGATCGTAGGTCATAAAATTCTGAAAACAATGCCCCTGTTACCAGTGAAACTGGATGTCAGCCCATTACTACTTAGAACTTGCACAATATGAGGTGCAGCAATTGAAACTTTGAACTGAAGTGAGTGAGTTAGTAGAACTTCTATCTTGCGATTTATAGAAATTGAAAGTTTGTAAGTACAGTAACTTTTTGAATGACCTTGGTTTTCTTTCTCTAAATGTATGTATCACAATTGCTTTCTGCCATTCTGGATTACTCGTTATATACATGTGCCAAAAACCTGCCTAACAAATCTCCAAAGAAAATTGCTAACATTAAGTAAATATGGCAAATTGCAAGAATAACCTGTCTTTTTAACAAGCAATTTTTATAGAAATATTTGATAGAAAGCTAAATTGTGCAGGAAAGTATTATGTTTTCAAAACGTCCAACCTTGCTACCTATTGGTTACATAAGTTTCATTTCTCCATGTATTGTTCCATATCAAAACCGTAAGGCATCTCTGCACCCAAAATTCATTCATTGCATGCTATTCTTTTCAGCATGCCAAGTCTACTAATATTACATCTATCAAAAAGGATACTTCTGCTCTTCACTACCATCCAATAACAGAGCACACCATCCAAATTTCAAGCATCTTTAAAATCACACCTCTAATTTTCTTTTCCACTAAAAGCCTAAATGGCGCCCATCATCCACTCAAAGCCAAGACACCAATGTCAACATGGAAAAATCCCTGTGGCTTATGCATCGCAGCACTTCCCTTTGGCTCACCATTAACAATCCCAAGACCCACAAATGATCTCTCACTCTGACGACCATCCGACAACTTACCCACTTCTTTTCAATCGAGCCTTCATGCTCCACCAAGCTTTACCGACTATTTGTTTTATAATATAACCACAGATCCCCATTTGTCAGTTACCACAGAAAAATCAGACCTCGAATTCCTCAAAATCAACACGAAAAACGTTTAACAAAAAAAAAAAAAAGATAGATAGAGAAATTTTATGTGATTACTACCAAGCCAAGCCTGCATCAAGAACTGGATTTGGTCAACTCCGGGTCCACTTTCCCATCAGTCATGAGTAAGAAAAGTGAAAGCAAGAGCATCATTTAGATAGAGGATGGAGAAGAAGGCTCAGGGTTAGTGTTAGGGTTATAGGTCGTCGCACCTTGGGAGGGAGGGGCGGGGGGGAAAGAGGACACTGGGACGCCATCGAAGCAAGAGTTGAGCTTCTCGGAGGGGCTGAGCAGCGGCTCCTGGACTTCCCACAGGTCCTCCAGTCGGTGCCCGATCTCCGACTCCGTTGACCTCGCGCTCCCCGGCGGGCTCTCCATTCCTCCACACGCAAGCGCGCGCGCGCACACACTCTCTCTCTCAGTCTCTCTCACGGCGAGGCCGGATGAGATCGGCTCGATCAGCTTCGTTCTTATCACTACGAACTGTTATGGCATCCGACACGACAAACACGTGATCCTTCGATTTAACAATATTTGTCATTTTCGGACCTTAGAATCTTTCCGTGTCCCAGGCTTGGGTCAACCTCTAGTCCAACCCGGGCCTTAACTTGGTCGGCCTCATCGGACCAACTCTATACAGACCCAACAACTCAGCACTAGACCAAACCAACAACCATCGCGCCAGACCTCTAGAGCTGCACCAATTAATTAATGAATTAATTTTTTTTTTTTTTACCTGCGCTGGTTTTTGAATCCATTTGCAAATTCCATGATGAAATTTATGTGCAAATGGTAAAATGAAGTTTTATATTTGGCAAAATAAAAATAAAAATTAATATTTTATTTTTCTAAATTGTCTCTATTTAATAATAGGCTATGTTCATCAGCAGATCTACCCAGAATAAATGAATTAAAAAGAGGAAAAAAATAAAGATTTCTCCGCTAGCCATGCGGAGGACAAAGAGCGAGGTGGAAGGGCATATATCAGTTTTAGCGAGAGAGAGAGAGAGAGAGAGAGAGAGGATCCAAGGCCAGTGAAAATGAAACTCAAGAGATTTCTTTCTTTTTTTTATTTCGTACAATTTGTTGGTAAACCTATTAAAATTGATAGAATTTGAAATAAAAGAAAGTAATTTTATAATTTAGTTGTTAGGATTTAAAATGTATGATTGGTTATGATTTTAAACATAGCAAATTATAGGTTTGTAAATGAATCTCAGAAAAATATGAAATTCATTTGTTTCCGTGTAAATCCACTATCCAAGGCAAATATAAAATATCACCCAACATCCCATGGTCTTCATCATCCAAGAATTTGCTCAACTTGTAACTAACAAAGTAAGAATCACTCTTCATGTAAATTGTTCATGTGAGGATTGGGAGTTCTAAAATGAATGCCCATACAAGTTTTGATTAGCGCATGGAATTGGGCAATGATTGTTTTGTTGATGAGGTTCTATCTTAACGTGTCCTTTCCCATTGTTGCGTTGTTTGGATTGGAGGGGGCTTAAACCATGAAATACCAAAAAAAAATATTCATATTTTTAGGATGTATTTAGTGTAGAGTGTTCTGTCATGGACTGCCAATGATCCATGGGATAATAATGAAATCATTCTATTTAGTTGCACTAAGATAATCCTATTAGTATATGCCCTAAATCTAATTGGATTGAATGTTGTATACATTCTATAAATACAAATCAAATAAAATGATTTTTTTATCTATCCAGATGTCTTTTATTTGATATATTTATCTGTGAGACAAAGTCCAAAAGAATATGAACCGTGCATATAGAATTTGTAATAGAGATTATAAATTGTGAGATCCAAATTGCACGTTATGGTTTGATTCTTTAAACTTTCATAGTCGATGTGTAGATGGGACTGGACACCATCGAACACCATGAGACTGGCACACATTGCATATCCTCACCCTAGGGGTAAGCAGCTGATTTCACAAGCTGAAGTATGAAGATACTTGGATAGGTGTGTGGATGCTCGTTATTGTAACGATACATTGGATGACTCGTACATAGATCCCATATGGATATTCTATATAGTGTCGATGGTTGATCTCTAATGACGGTGGTGTGAGTGATCCTTTGACTTGAGATCTTCATTGCAACTTATGTATGGAATGTCATGCTTTAACGACATTCAAACGTCGTTCTAGCCACGGGTGGCAAATATGGTGTCAGTTGGGTATGACATGAAGCACATGAAGATGGTATTTGATCAAGATAAGATTCGTCTTCTGTTGATCCAATTATTGATTTTGATGATTAATAAAAGACTTGAGTATATTCACTATGTTTATGATAGATTTATTAAGTGTTTCTGGGATTAAAAATGTTTAATCAATCAAAAGGAATAAAGGAATAAGTTTTGAACCAAATTTTAAAGAAATTTTTCAAAGTTCAGAACTTAGAGTCGACACCCAAATAGTCAGGAGCCGACCCTAAGGCGTATCAGAAGATTTCTGGATTTTTGGCACGGTCCGAAGTCGATACCCAGAGTTTCGGAGCCGACTCCAACCTGAGATACAGAGAAGTGTATTTTGTTTCAGTTTCCAGAGCCGACACCTAGAATTCGGGAGTCGACACCTAAGAGTTCGGGAGCCGACACCTGAGTTTCTGGAGCCGACTCTAACCTGAGAACAGAGAACGTGTTTTTATGAGCATTTCTGGAGCCGACACTCTTGGATTCCGGAGCCGACTTTCGAAAGCGACGAGCCGACACTTAACTTTCTCGGAGCCGACTCCTCAACAACTTTTTATTTGCTATTTTTGGACACCCGATCTGGAGCCGACACATGAAAAGTTGGAGCCGACTCCAACCTGTCATGAACGAATTTTTAATTTTCAGAACGGACTCCAACGGTAATATTTTTTCTACCTAATCTCTAATGGCTATTTTTCTTTGTGTGTAGAAGTATCCAAGCATCTCATAACGGCTATATTTTTCACCTAAACTTGGATTAAGAGATCTATAAAAAGGAGAAATTGTCCGTTTGAAAAAGAAGAGAATAGAGAGAGAAGAGACTGAAAAAATCCAAAGAATCTTAAGAGAAAAAATCAAAGAGGAAAAGACTCAGAGCTCAAATCCATCAATCCCAGAAAGTTCAAAGAGAAATCCACAAGCTTCTCAAGATCAAATCAAAGAGATTTTCAAGAAAGAAAGCAAAAGCCCCAAATCCTCAACTTCTCAACTGCAACTTTCAGTGAAGAATCTGAGCTGAGGTCCTGATTCAATCTTTCAAAGGAGAAGAGGAAAAGAAGAAAAGCTTGCTTTCAAAACACTTCATTCAGGCTTTCCTATCCTTGTTTATTTATTTGCATATTTGCTCATTTAAGGAGCTGTTTTGTATTCTAAAACTCTATTTTCCATTTGAGTTTGCTAATTCAATCAGGGGATTAAAATAGTGGAGGTAGTATACCTCGGGACAAGCTAAGGATAGCTTGTGTTTGGGTTTTGTGCTGGTGAGCCCGGTAAAACCAGCCGGGTTCATTGTGATCTCAGGGGAAACAATAAGTTTGAGTTGTGAGCTTGTAAAACAACTTGGCTATAATCAAGTGGAGTATAGTGTGGGCCCAAGTGCTACTTGGGAGTGGACGTAGGTGTTGGATATACCGAACCACTATAAAATCTTTGTGTTTGCCATGCTTTGTCTCTCTCTCACTCTCTTTCTATCTCATTATTTGTGCTTAGTATTTATCTTGCATTTAATCTCTTTTATTTCAAAGCACATAGTTTTAAAGAGCTAAATTTTTTTAAGAACCCAATTCACCCCCCCTCTTGGGTTGTCATCTGGGCCAACAATTGGTATCAGAGCTTATGCTCATTATTTATTTGATCAAGCGATCAAGGGCTAAAGATCCAAATGGCAGCTTAAGCTGAATCTTCATTTGCTGAAGGTCATTCTACAAATAGACCTTCTTTATTTAATGGTTTAAACTATTCTTATTGGAAAGCTAGAATGAGAATCTTTATCCAAGCTTTAACTATTAACTTTGGAGTGTAATCACTAATGGACCAAGTACACCCACACACTTAGTAGATGGTTCAATGGTTCCTAAACCCGAAAGGGATTGGAATGAGAACGATAGAAAATGACTCAGCTCAATGCTAAGGCCATGAATGTTTTATATTATGCTTTAAATGCTAATGAGTTTAATAGAATTTTTATATGTATTTCCGCAAAAGAAATTTGGGACAGATTAGAAGTTACCCATGAGGGTACTAATCAAGTCAAAGAATCATAGATTAATATTCTTGTTCATAAATATGAATTGTTTAGCATGGAACAAACTAAATCTATAACCTGCATGTATACAAGATTTACTGATATTGTGAATGGTTTAAAGAGTCTTGGCAAGACCTATACTAACTCTGAATTGGTTCGTAAAATTCTTAGGTCTCTTCCAAGGTCATGGGAAGCAAAGGTGACTGCAATCCAAGCAGCCAAGGACCTCAATACCTTACCTTTGAAGGAGCTACTTGGATCACTAATGACCCATGAGTTGACTATGAAACATATAGAGGAAAACATCAAGAAGAAGAAGACCATTGCACTTAAAGCTGCAGAAATTAAGGAAAACAATAGTGAGGATGAAGATGATGATGAGACAACTCTTCTTGCTAGAAAGTTTAAGAAATTCATGCAAAGAAGAAGACCTTTCCACAAGAAGAAGTATGGAACAAAAATAGATGGAGAAAAAGAAAAAGTGAAGGACAAGGACAAAGAGAAAGACCCCCTCATATGCTATGAATGTAAGAAACCGGGGCATTTTAGATATGACTGTTCTCAATTGAAGAAAGCCTCCAAAAAGAAGAAGAAGGCTTATGTTGCAACATGGAGCGATAATGAAGAATCCTTATCCGAGGAAGAACAAAAAGTAGTTGCAAACATTTGCTTTATGGCAAAAGAAGATGATGAGATAAGTACTGAAACTTATGACTTTACTTTTGAAGAATTATTTAATGCATTTAATGAATTAGTTGATGATTTCAAAATTTTGAAAAAGAAAAGCAAATCCTTGAGAAATAAAAATTTAAATCTTATCAAAGAAAAAGACAAACTAATTTATGAAGTTGAAAAACTGAAATCTGAAAATGAAATTTTGATAAAAGAAAGAGAATCGATTTCCAATGAAAATGTTAGTTTAAAGAAGGAAGTTGATAAATATAAAAACATAGTTGATAAATTTACATACAGTTCTGAAAAACTTAATTTGCTATTAAGTAATCAAAGAGTTGTATTTGACCAAGCTGGATTAGGTTATAGGCCTAACAAGAAACAAAAATATATTAAAAATTTCTTTAGAAAGGAACAAGATAAGAATGATATTTCATGTTATTGCTGTAACAAGAAAGACATAAATCATATGAATAAAATCTCAGAAAAATTAATAAGAATTTAAATATAAAAGGAAAGAAAGTATGGGTTTCAAAAGGAACAATCTTCATTGCTACTAACTATGAAGGACCCAAGAAAGCTTGGGTATCTAAACAGAAAGTTTGATCACTTTGCAGGAGTGTCTTGCGGCCAAAAGATCAAAACGAAAGTGGTATCTTGATAGCGGCTGCTCAAGGCACATGACGGGCGATAAGGATCAATTCATCACCCTTGAGGATAAAAGAGGAGTAGTAACCTTCGGAGATAATGGCAAAGGCCAGATTATGAGCTGTGGTAAAATTCAGATAACTCCCTCCACTTTTATAGAAAATGTTCTTTATGTAGATGGTTTAAAGCATAATTTAATTAGTATTAGCCAATTGTGTGATAAAGGTTTCAAAGTTTCATTTGAAGCTTCTATTTGCACTGTTTCTAATCCTATTGACAATAGCATTATATTTACTAGAAGTAGAAATGACAATATATATTTAATTGATAGATAATCTGTCTACTAGTAGTCATTGTTTAGTTTCTGATAATGCTAATGTAAATGAGGTTGGATGGTTGTGGCATTGTAGATTAGGTCATGCAAGCACACACTTAATTTCAGAATGGATTTAGTTAAAGGACTTCCAAAGTTAGATCTTAAAAATAACATAATTTGTGATGCATGTCAATTTGAAAAACAAACTAAAAACTCTTTCAAATCTAAAAATATTGTTTCCACTTCTAGGCCACTAGAGCTACTTCACATGGATCTTTTTGGACCTACTAGAATCACTAGTTTAGGAGGAAAGAAATATGGTCTTGTGATAGTAGATGATTATTCTAGATTCACTTGGGTATTGTTTTTAGCTCATAAGGATGAGACTTTCCCTATATTCATGAAGTTTTTCAAGAAAGTCATTAACGAGAAAAACAACACCATAGTATCTCTTAGAAGTGATCATGGCACAGAATTTAAAAATTACTTATTTAAAATTTCCGTACTGAACATGGTATTCATCATAATTTTTCTACACCTAGAATACCACAACAAAATGGAGTTGTAGAAAGAAAGAATAGAACCTTAGAGGACATGGCCCGTACCATGCTATGTGAAAGCAATCTATCAAAATACTTTTGGGCGGAAGCTATAAACACGGCATGTTACATCCTTAACAGAGCTTTAATTAGGCCAATTCTTAAGAAAACTCCTTATGAATTATGGAATAATAGGAAACCTAACATTAGTTATTTTCATACATTTGGTTGTAAATGTTTCATTATAATAATGGTAAAGATAATCTTAAAAAATTTGATGCAAAATCTGATGAAGGCATATTCTTAGGATATTCAACAACTAGTAAAGCCTTTAGAGTATTTAACAAGAAGTTATTAATCGTAGAAAAATCTATTCATATAGTTTTTGATGAATCTCTAGCATCTAGTTCAGAAAAGGTTGATGATGAGGAAGATACAAATTTGCTAGAAAGAGATATTAAAAAATTAAATATAGATGTATCTTCAGATCATAAACAAGAAGCTAAAGATGATGATTCACCTAGGGTTGATGTTATTGATACTAATCATAATGAGGCAGATCTTCCTAGAGGTTGGAGATATGCCTATGGTCATCCAAAGGAACTGATTATAGGTGATCCATCTCAAGGTGTAAGAACTAGATCATCAATGAGAAATATCAATAATCATCTTGCATTTGTATCTCAAATTGAACCTAAAACCATTGAAGAAGTTAAAAAAGATAGTAATTAGATGCTAGCTATGCAAGAGGAATTAAATCAATTTACTAGGAATAATGTATGGTCCTTAGTTGATAGACCTAAAGGTCATTCAGTTATAGGATCTAAATGAGTATTTAGAAATAAATTAGATGAAAATGGCATAGTAATTAGAAATAAAGCTAGATTAGTTGCAAAAGGATATAATCAAGAAGAAGGAATTGATTTTGATGAAACCTTTGCACCTGTAGCTAGATTAGAAGCAATTAGATTATTGCTTGCATTTGCATGTCATATGAATATCAATTTGTTTCAAATGGATGTTAAAAGTACATTTTAAATGGTTTTATAAATGAAGAAGTTTTTGTAGAACAACCACCTGGTTTTGAAGATCATGAATTTTCAAATCACGTTTTTAAATTACACAAAGCACTATATGGTTTAAAATAAGCATCTAGAGCTTGGTATGATAGGTTAAGTAAATTTCTAATTGAAAATAATTTTACTAGAGGAAATGTAGATAAAACTCTATTTTTGGAAAGAAAAGATAAAGATTTATTAGTAGTACAAATCTATGTAGATGATATTGTATTTGGTGCTACTAACGATCTTCTATGTCAAGAGTTTGCTCAGCTAATGCAGGGAGAATTCAAGATGAGCATGATGGAAGAACTTAATTTCTTTCTAGGACTTCAAATCAAGCAAAGTAGAGGGGATTTTCATCAACCAAACAAAGTACACAAAGGAAATTCTCAAGAAGTTTGGAATGGAATCAATCAAACCCCTTGGAACACCAATGAGTCCTTCATACAAGTTAGACAAAGATGAAGATGGTAAGAAAATTGATCAAAAGTACTATAGAGATATGATCGGATCTCTACTTTATTTAACTGCAAGCAGACTGGATATTATGTTTGCTATTTATTTATGTGCTAGATTTCAATCAAACCTAAAGAATCTCATTTAATTACAATAAAAAGAATACTGAGATATCTAAGTGGAACTAAAAATGTAGGATTATGGTATTCTAAAGACTCAACACTGAATTTAATTGCTTATTCTGATTTTGATTATGCTGGATGTAAACTAGATAGAAAAAGTACAAGTGGTGCATGTCAATTTTTAGGAAGTAACTTAATCTCTTGGTTCAGCAAAAAGAAAAATTCGGTTGCATTATCTACTGCTGAAGCA
Source organism: Calamus simplicifolius (assembly GCA_900491605.1). Lineage (NCBI taxonomy): Eukaryota > Viridiplantae > Streptophyta > Magnoliopsida > Arecales > Arecaceae > Calamus > Calamus simplicifolius. The sequence continues at coordinate 168,307 of UESW01004656.1, forward strand.
GAATATGTTACAGTTGAAAGTCGCTGTGCTCAAATCCTTTAGATTAAGCGACAACTTGAAGATTATGGCATAACACTTGATAAAACTCCTATTAAATGTGATAATACAAGTGCAATAAACTTAACTAAAAATCCAATCTAACATTCAAGAACTAAACATATTGAAATTAGATATCACTTCATTAGAGAACATATAGCTAATGGTGAAATTTATCTTGATTATGTTTGTACTGAGGAACAATTAGCTGACATATTTACAAAACCATTGAGTGAAGAGATATTTTGTTATCTTAGAGGAGAATTAGGGATTTGTGATCCTTTGGAATGATTTTGAAACCCTTAAGATTGATTATCTAGAATTCAGTTAATCTCTTGAAAATCCTTTCATGATTTTAAGAACAATTTATCTAGACATTTGAACAATTTAACTCTCCACATTCCAAAGATTTTATCAAAAAATTATTGATTTTATATCGACAAGTTTCGGATGTTTGAAACTCTCTTATTTTTTTTCTGAAACTGTAAGTGGAGTCGACACCTTAATTTGTGGAGTCGACACCTTGTCTGTGTTGCTCATAGTTTGTGACCTTGGAGCCGACACCCGCTTAAGCGAAGCCGACTCCAGCTCGGGCGGTAACAGTGTTAGCGACTTGGAGTCGACACCCGACTTTGCGGGAGTCGACTCCTGGTGGCCCCAAATTGATTATATTAGGGCAGAGTTGACACTTTCTCATTCCCTATCATCTCCAAACCTTTTCCAAAACCTCTCCAAGCCTCCCAAAACCAAATATTCCTCAAATCAGTCATTCCCTAGGATTCCTATGGCACCTAAGCATAGGAGATCGATCTTTGAAGCTTCCGTGGCTACAAGGAAGCAGATGATGCGATGCCCTGTCCGTGAACCTACACCGAGCGATGATTCTTCTTCAACGCACTCTGACAATCCTAGCCCCTCCTTTCCACAAGTAGATATCCTAGCTGGCCGAATCATAACCATGGGAAGGAAGGTAGATTTTGATTTCTTTGAAGCAGGGTTTTGCAATTGGCAGACAAATCAAGGAACTTGGTTGGGATAAGGTATGTTCCTTAGACGTACCTACTTATCCGGCTCTTGTAAAGGAATTTTATTTCAATTTATCAAGGGAGATGGTGGTTTAGTGAGTATGGTAAGAGGAAAGAGAATCCATCTCACTTTCAAGATTTTAAGTAATCTTCTAGAAATTCCTGTTGTAGGGATGATTGCTACTAGTCACAGTGACAGAGCAGGAGCATTATCAAGGATGTTGGGTAGAGATTTCACTGATTTTAAGGAAATTAGGGCAAATCAGTTGCCTCTTAACTTAGACTGTTGCATAACATATGTGGTAGGATCTTATTTCCCAAGACTGGACGATTCGAGTATGTCTCAGAGCGAGATATATTATTAATGGACAGTATCTTGACGGGTTAGCCAATCAATTTAGCAGGGATGATGATTTGGTACATGGCTGAGGCCGAGGGTAAGAGGAGATCTTCATTGCCTTATGGGATGGTCCTAACCATGGCATTTAGAAGTCAAGGGGTTGTTATCTCTGAGAATGAACCTTTGAAGAACCTTAGACACACTGATTATTACAGCCTGGCTACTGTGCATAGAATGGGGTTTGTGAAAGTGGATGGTAGATGGGAAAGAAAATGTCATCTGGATGAGAGAGCGGCTGATATTGGAGTCATTATACCTTCTGAGGCAGGTCCTTCAGTGAGGCATCCTACATCAGAACCTAGCAGATTATCACCACCACTAGCACCTACTTTCATCCCTGCATCTGTACCAGTGTCTGTTCCTTCTGTTGGTTTTTCTGATGTTCAACTGGAGCAACTTAAAGGATTATTTAGTACTCAAAAAGAAGAGATAAAGACTGAGTTAGATAGTAGTTTTATGAACTTGTGAGAGACTCTCTATTCCTTGGATGATAGAATTAGCAAGATTGAGTCCACTCTTAGTTCTTCTTCAGAATCTTTGAAAACTGGTCTCAAGGATATTTTTGAAGAACTTAAAAGATTGGAGGTGATTCAGAAACTTATTCCAAATGCAATGCAGAGCTTCAAGACAAAATTGTTACTACATGTGCATTTGTTGATAGAAGACTAAAGGCATTTGTCCAAACTCAAAGTGAAGGAATGGAAAAAATATTAGAAGAATTGCAAAGACTACTTAGAACTCATTTTTGATTATGATGTAATGAAGTTCTTTTGATGTTATTAAAAAAAATGATGTTTAGTTTAGTTTGAAATTTTGATGTAATGAAGTCTTTTATGTAATATGATGCTTGACTTTCTGAAGTATGTAATGAACTTTTTGATACTTAATGAATATCATTTGATCTTTGAAGCATCTCTTAATTTTGTCATTTAATTTGAAACATCTTAACCTTTTTGTTGATTACAAAAAAGGGGGAGAAGTATTTGATATATGTATATGCATTAATAGGAAGAAGCTTAATTGACTTAAATTGATAATTCTATATGTACATTAAAAGGAAGAAGCTTAATTAACTTAGTTTGATATGACAATTTAATTGGTATCAAACATTAAACACATATGAAAAGTAATTAATAGTTGTATATGCGTTTATTGTTAAAGGGAAGAAAAGATGTTAAAATAAGTATCATAGGGGGAGCTACTTCATTCAGGGGGAGCTTACTTATGAGAACTAAATATTTGAGAAATTTGATTTGAAATTCTTATTGTTTAATCATGCATATACTCAATGTTTTTATAATCATCAAAAAGGGGGAGATTGTTGACCCAATTATTGATTTTGATGATTAACAAAAGACTTGAGTATATTCAATATGTTTCTGACAGATTTATTAAGTGTTTCTGGGATTAAAAATGTTTAATCAATCAAAAGGAATAAAGGAATAAATTTTGAACCAAATTTTAAAGGAATTTTTCAAAGTTAAGAACTTAGAGTCGACACCCAAATAGTCAGAAGCCGATCCCAAGGCGTATCAGAAGATTTCTGGATTTTTGGCATGGTCCGGAGTCGACACCCAGAGTTTCGAAGCCGACTCCAACCTGAGATATAGAGAAGTGTATTCTATTTTAGTTTCCGGAGCCGACACTTAGAATTCGAAAGCCAACACCTAAGAGTTCGGGAGCTGACACCTGAGTTTCTGGAGCCGACTCTAACCTAAGAACAGAGAACGTGTTTTTATGGACATTTATGGAGCCAACACTCTTGGATTATGGAGCCGACTCCCAAAAGCGACGAGCCGACACTTAACTTTCTCGGAGCTGACTCCTCAACAACTTTTTATTTGCTATTTTTGGACACCCGATCTGGAGCCGACACCTGAAAAGTTGGAGCCAACTCCAACCTGTCAGGAACGGATTTTTAATTATCAGAATGGACTCCAACGGTAATATTATTTCTACCTAATCTCTAACGGCTATTTTTTTGTGTGTAGAAGTATCCAAGCATCTCATAACGGCTATATTTTCCATCTAAACTTGGATTAAGAGATCTATAAAAAGGGGAAATTGTTCGTTTGAAAAAGAAGAGAACAGAGAGAGAAGAGACTAAAAAAATCTGAAAATCTTAAGAGAAAAAAATCAAAGAGGAAAAGACTCAGAGCTCAAATCCATCAATCCCAGAAAGTTCAAAAAGAAATCCATAAGCTTCTCAAGATCAAATCAAGGAGATTTTCAAGAAAGAAAGCAAAAGCCCCAAATCCTCAACTTTTTAACTGCAACTTTCAGTGAAGAATCTGAGCTGAGGCCCTGATTCAATCTTTCAAAGGAGAAGAGGAAAAGAAGAAAAGCTTGCTTTCAAAATGCTTCATTCAGGCTTTCCTATCCTTGTTTATTTATTTGCATATTTGCTCATTTAAGGAGTTATTTTGTATTTTAAAACTCTATTTTCCATTTGAGTTTGCTAATTCAATTAGGGGATTGAAATAGTAGAGGTAGTATACCTCGGGACAAGCTAAGGATAGCTTGTGTTTGAATTTTGTGCTGGTGAGCCCGGTAAAACTAGCTGGCTTTGTTGTGATCCCGGGGGAAACAACAAGTTTGAGTTGTGAGCTTGTAAAACAACTCGGCTGTAATCAAGTGGATTATAGTATGGGTCCCAAGTGCTACTTGGGAGTAGACGTAGGTGTTTGATACACCGAACCACTATAAAATCTTTATGTTTGTCGTGCTTTGTCTCTCTCTCACTCTCTTTCTATCTCATTATTTGTGTTTAGCATTTATCTTGCATTCAATCTCTTTTATTTCAAAGCACATAGTTTTAAAGAGCTAAATTTTTTTTAAGAACCCAATTCACCCTCCCCCCCTCTTAGGTTGCCATCTGGGCCAACATCTTCCTTGATAGAAAGGGTTATATCCCACAGCCACTTGATAGATTAAATGATTGTTAAATCCTTGCAAGGTTGAGTTGGAATTCGAAATAGTTTTGAAGTTCTAATTCATATGAGTCAATTTTTTCTGAGATCAAGTAAATAAAGATCAATTATAGGGTTGACACATTCCATACCACTAATTAATCTGGGATATGTGACGAAAGGATTTGATCATATGGTAACCGTTCATGGACAGGTGTTGTTGATGGTCACGTCAACAAAACCTTTAGTAGTTGGGTGGTCATGATGCTTTGCTAGAGGCCTCTCATGATCTATAATCATGTTGTTGACTTAGGACATGATTATTGCCAACATGTTAAAGGGCCTAATGGGTCACATGCATTAAGAAAAATTTTGGATGAATTAAAATAAAATTAAATTAGATTTAATTCAGATAAGATGATCAATTAAATAATTGGGTAAGATCCAATTTAAAGAAGATAAAATAATAATGGATATGATCCATTATAGTAGAAGGAATATTAAGGAGAAATTATTTATGCATATGATGAATAAATAATTAGATACCCAAATATGACTTGATCCATGTGATGGATGGCTCTGATTATTCGGGTATGGATGGAAAATCTCAGCCATGTGAAGATGGAATCATGCTCATGGGATGAGGCATGATGAATCTCTATGGTTCGATGATGAACACGTACAGATTCGGGCATATAGTTATGAGATAACTAACTCCTAATTTTAAAGGCTGAGATTGTGACACTTGGATTAGCGTTACCATGAGAATGAGAGTTTCTTCTGTTTCTTTGGATTAACGTTACCATGACGTTACCATGAAAAGAGGTGTTTCCTTGTATTAAGGTTACCATGAAAAAAGGTCTCTTCTTCTTCCTTGGAACGTTTCTTTCTCTCCCTATAAATATGGTTCCTTCCTCTTAAGAATATAGAGCGTGAGAAGAAAAAGATTAGATCTTTTAGATCTTCAGAGATATCTTCTGTTTTGAATATTTCTATAAGGGGATTCAAGAGGTGCTAGCACCCCTCTCTCTCTAAGAGTCATCTTCATACCTTGAAGGTCTTCATCCACTCTTCTCTGCGTGGATCACCGTTACAGGCCGGACATATGGACGACTAGTGGCAGAGGATTCATCGGCTTCATCCTTTTCTATTCACTCTTCTCCGCGTGGATCACCGTTAGAGGCCGAACACGTGGACGACTAGTGGCAGAGGATTTACCGGCTTCATCCATTTCTACATCGATAAAGGACTCAGGTATGAATAAATCTAATATTTTAGATTTTATCTGTAATTTAATGAATCTGTTCCTAAGGATCCTGGGTATCTGAAAATTTTGTATTATATCCTCTACTATATTTTCATGAATTTGGTTCATATCTAGAATATATAATTCCCAACAGTGGTATCAGAATCACCTTAGGCTACAGATTCATTAATCTAATAGGATACTTGAGTCAATATGATTAATAATATGAGTTTTTATTATGCTTAAAATCTTGAATAGTTTTCATATATTGATAATAAATTGAAAATATAATAAAATGTTTATTATTTGATGATAAATATATTATTTAGATTTATGCATGTTCATTATCATGTTCAAATAGAGTACTTTGATATGTGATATCAGAGATAAATATTTATTATATGATAATAAGCATTAATTAATTTAGATTTAATCATATATGTGTCATGTTAAAATAGTAATTATTATTTATGCATGATAGATACTATATGCTGAAATCCTAGAAATCATGTTTAGGATTTAATTTTAACATGATTATTGATATGATAAAGATCTGATATTCTTATGATAATGAACGTTGAAAACTTAGTTTTAGATCAAGATAAGATTGTGATTAAATGTAATCATATGGAATTTAAAATTTTATATTTTGAATCTAAAATCTTATCATGACAAGAATATGATTAGAGTTTGTTAGAAACATTAGAATACATGGGATGTGAAACCGACATGTCATAACATGTAATTAAATGATAAGAAAATTTAAAATTTGAATTAAGAATTCTTGTCATAATACCCTAACAAGATCACTATCTATAGTTATCATAAAATGTAATAGATGATAAAAATTTAGGAAACTTAGACTTAACCACATCTTTGCTTGATCCTATGATCCCAATATTGGTATGATCAATTAGGCTTACATACATTGGTGTCTAAGATAAGTGTGATCATGGTTTTTAATTGATCCGTTCGCTGCTTTGGAAAACCCATTCAATGGGATCGAAGGGTATGCTAAATAGGACCCTATTGATTAGCTAATCTAGTCATTGTTATGAAAAGCTCTTAATTGATTAAATCAATAAGGTTAATCAGGATAGAAGCAATAGATCTGGTCACATGACATGGGTTTTTGTATCAGATAGTGGTCAGGGATCCTAATTTGATTAGGAATCCCAAATCATAAGATTTGATCTTATGATATTTTTTAGGTTAATAAAGATTAATCTAAAATATACATATAGGATATGTAACCTAGCATAGTACAAATGTTGTAGATGTAGATGGGACCTATATACGCTAAATCCCTCCATAAATATTAAGTTATAAGCCTTCCATTGTTCACATGATACAAAATCATTAGGTCATGAGATTTATCGTGCCAAAGTCGAGGTCAAGTGTACTTATGAGGAGTTGATTGTGGAACAATGGGTTGACTTAACTAGATTAGCTGGCATAATTGGCCAAAGTCAGAGTCAGTATAATCTAGAGGCAAACTTTAGGGTAATCACATATGGATGTAATTGACAAGGCAATCCCCTAAATGATCTAGGAGTCATATTAGATGTGATTGATGATAATCTACCAAATTTGGCTTACCGAGATTTGTTGTGCCAAAGCCAAGGTCAAGGTAATTCAAATGAGGATCCTAGCCCACTAAGAAAATTGAATGCCAATTTTTTGAGATTAATAGAGAGGGCTATTAACCTTGATAAAATAGTGGGAGAAACCAACTTAATTAAAAATCTAGAATTACCATATTAAGTTGGTGATTAGTATTCATAGTAATTGACTCGTTCTAATTTTATGTAGGTTATCAGAGAAACTATGAGTGTAAATATCAACCTTAGGAATATTTTAGAATCCAACAAATTGACTGGACTCAACTTCCCTGATTGGCTAAGGAATGTAAGGATCATTCTTCGATCTGAAAAAATTCGTTTTGCCCTAAATGAGGTTGCACCGAAGGTCCCACCAACGGATGCTCCAACTAAGGTTCATGTGACATACAACCGGTATAAAGATGCTGAAGACATGGCCACATGTTTGATGTGAGCCTCGATATCACATGATCTTCAGAAACAGCATGAGCATATGAATGCTCAGGAGATTTTGATGCACTTACAAGAGTTGTTTGGTGCATAGTCTTGATATGAGAGGTTTCAAACTTCTAAAGAGCTGTTTCAGTGCAAAATGACTGAGGATTCATCAGTGGGTGCCCACATACTGAAAATGATCAATCTGATTGAGAACTTGGCATGATTGGGTTTTGTGATGGATCATGAACTAAGTATTGACTTGGTTCTACAGTCATTACCTCCCAGCTATTCGCAGTTTGTTCTTAATTTCAATGTGAACAAGCTAGAGACGTCTCTACCTGAGCTCGCGAATATGCTGACGAATGCCGAGCCCAACATTAAGAAAGAAAAGGGGTAGGTTATGGTCGTGGAGTCCTCTGGCGCTCGTAAGAAGCGGCCAAAGAAGAATAAGGTCCAAAAGGCCAAGGTGACTAAACCAAATAAGGGCATTAAGAAAAAAAGTAGCCAAGGGAAAGTGTCACTTTTGTGGCAAGGAAGGGCACTAGAAGCGAAACTGCAAGGCTTATTTGGCTAGCCTGAAAGAAAAGAAACATACAGATGCTTCTACATCAGGTATATTTATGATTGAGATGTTTTCTTCTGTTACTTCTTATTCCACTTGGGTATTGGATACCGATTGTGGATCTCATATTTGTATTAATATGCAGATGATAAGAAGCAGTAGAAAGCTAGAAAAAGATGAAGTGATCTTGTGCATGGAAAATGAAGCAAAGGTTGCTGCTTTAGGTGTAGGATTTTGTTCTTTGTCTTTGTCCACTGGGCTTGTAATGGAGCTTAGTAATTGTTACTATGTTCCAAACATAACAAAGAATATTATTTCCGTTTCATGTCTTGTAAATGATGGATATACATTTGAAATTGGAAATAAAATAATTTTAATTTTTTAAAAATAAAATGTTCTTTGGCTCTGCTGAAATGTTCAACGGGATTTATGTTTTGAATTTACAATGCCCTATTCTCAATGTAGAAACTAAAAAATTAAAATCAAATAATTCTAAGAACTCGTTCCTATGGAACTGTCATTTAGGCCATGTAAATGAAACACGTTTAACCAAGTTACATAAGGATGGCTACTTAGGCTCATTCGATTGGGAATCATTTGAGGAATGTGAGTCGTGCTTATGTGGCAAAATGACTAAGTCATCATTTACTAAAAAGGGTGAGCGAGCAATTGAATGTTTAGGACTAGTACATTTGAATATATGTAGTCCTATCAATATTCAGGCAATAGGAGGTTTTTCTTACTTCATCATAGTTATAGATGATCATAGCAGGTATGATTATGTATATCTGATGAAGCAAAATCTGAAGTCTTTGAAAAGTTTAAAGAATTCAGATCCGAGGTAGTAAAAACAAAGTGGCAAAAGTATTAAGATACTTCGATCAGATCGAGGTGGAGAATACTTAAGCCATGAGTTCTTAGAATATTTGAAGGAGAATGAGATTCTCTTTCAGTGGACTCCTCTTGGTACACCACAGCATAATGGTGTATCAGAAAGGAGAAATCACACATTATTAGATATGGCGATCAATGATGAGCCTTGCAAATCTTTCAAAAATGTTTTGGGGTTATGCCCTACACAGCCGAATACACTCTAAACCGAGTTTCGTCTAAGTTGGTCAGTTCCACTCCCTATAAGATATGGTGTGGAAAGAAACCAACTCTTAGTTATCTAAGAATTTGGGGTTGCTACGTTTATGTAAAGCGTAATGAGTTGGACAAGCTAGGAGCTAGATCCGACAAGTGTAATTTTATGGGGTATCCTAAAGAAACAAAAGGATACTACTTCTATCACCCACTCGAGCAAAAGGTTTTTGTCTCAAGGCATGCCATATTCCTAGAGAATGAGATTTTTTTAAGAAACGGCAGTGGAAGAAATATTGAGATTAGTGAAACTCAAGAATCACAAATTGACACAGACCGATTAGATGACATGGAGCAAATGCCAAATGCAGTGAGAGTTGAGCAGGAGACTCAACTCACATTTAGGCAACATTTACGTGAGCCTCTATCAGAAATGATGAAGCAACAGGTAGCTCCAAGTACACATCAGCTACGTAGGTCTAGTAGAACACATTATATTCTTGAGAGATATGAATTTCTTATAGAAGATGATGAGCCTACTAACTACGAGGAAGCAATTTGTGACATTGACTCCAAGAGATGGCTTGAAGCCATAAAGTCTGAAATGGACTCCATGTACGACAACCAAGTATGGACTTTGGTTGATCCACCTGAAGAGATAAAACCCATTAGTTGCAAATGGGTCTTCAAGAAGAAGATTGACATGGATGATAATGTGATTACCTATAAGGCGAGGCTAGTTGCAAAAGGTTACAAGCAAAGGCAAGGTGTTGACTTTGATGAAACCTTTTCTCCTATAGCCATGCTTAAGTCCATAAGGATTTTGCTTGCGATTGCAGCTTATTACGATTATGAGATATGGCAAATGGATGTCAAGATCGCCTTCCTAAATGGTGATTTAGTGGAGAATGTGTATATGACACAACCTGAGGGTTTTGAGTCCATTGATTCTCAAAAGGTATGCAAGCTGCAAAGGTCCATTTATGGACTTAAGCAAACCTCTAGAAGTTGGAACATCCATTTTGATGAAACAATCAAAAAGTTTGATTTTATCAAAAATGAGGATGATCCATGTATGTACAAGAAGGTTAGTGGGAGTGTTATTATTTTCCTAATATTATATAGATAGCATATTATTGATAGGAAACAATGTATCCTCACTGCAAGAAATGAAGGATTGGTTGTCCAGCAAGTTTTTCATGAAAGATTTGGGAGAAGCAGCCTACATACTGGGTATTAAGATCTATAAAGATAGATTTAGGAGGTTGTTTGGATTGTCCCAATCAACGTACATAGATAAAGTACTAAAATGGTTTAGCATGGAGGAATCCAAAAAGGGATTTCTGCCAGTATCGAATGGGATACATCTCTCCAAGGACATGAGTCCTAAGACTCAAATGGAGAGAGAGAGCACATGAATAGGATTCCATATGCCTCAGCAATTGGATCCATCATGTATGCGATGCTATGTATGAGACCTGATGTTTTTTATGCATTGAGTATCACTAGTAGATACTAGGCAAACCCTGGTGAGAAACATTGGATGGCCGTCAAGAATATCCTTAAGTACTTACGAAAGACTAAGGATATGTTCTTGGTTTATGGAGGACCCGAACTCATAGTTCAGGGTTATACAATTCTAGCTTTTAGTCTGATAAAGATGATTATAAATCTCAATCAGGCTATGTATTTACACTCAATGGCAGTAGTCAGCTGAAAGAGTTCCAAGCAGGAGACGACTACTGACTCTATGATCGAAGCCAAGTATATCGCAGTATCAGATGCAGCCAAAGAAGCAGTTTGGATCAAAAAGTTCATCACTGAACTTGGTGTGGTTCCAAGCATTGCTGATCCAGTACACTTGTATTGTGACAACAATGGAGCTATTGCGCAAGCTAAGGAGCCAAGGTCTCATCAGAAATCCAAACATGTACTCAGAAGATACCATGTAATTAGAGAGATTATTAGTAGAAATGATGTAAAAATAGAATGAGTCCCCACTGAGGATAATGTAGCTGATTCGCTTACTAAAGTCCTGCCGCAGCAGAAGCATGATAATCATGTTAAGTCACCCGGTATTAAATACATGGGTGAATGGCTCTAGTGCAAGTGGGAGATTGTTAGTGTATGCCCTAGAACCAATTGGATTGAATGTTGTATACATTCTATGAATACAAATCAAATAAAATGATTTCTTTATCTATCCAGGTGTCTTTTATTTGATATATTTATCTGTGAGACAAAGTCCAAAAGAATGTGAACCGTGCATATGAAATTTGTAATAGAGATTACAAATTGTGAGATCCAAATTGCACGTTATGGTTCGATTCTTTAAACTTCCCTAGTCGATGTGTAGATGGGACTGGACACCATCGAACACCGTAAGACTGGCACACATTGCATATCCTCACCCTAGGGGTGAGCAGCTGATTTCACAAGCTGAAGTATGAAGATACTTGGATAGGTGTGTGGATGCTCGTTATTGTAACGATGCATTGAATGACACGTACAGAGATCCCATATGGATATTCTATATAGTATCGATTGTTGATCTCTAATGACGGTGGTGTGAGTGATCCTTTGACTTGAGATCTTCATTGCATCTCATGTGTGGAATGTCATGCTTTGACGACATCCAAACGTCGCTCTAGCCACGGGTGGCAAATATGGTGTCGGTTGGATATGACATGAAGCATATGAAGATGGTGTTTGATCAAGACAGGATCCGTCTCCCTTGATAGAAAGGGTTATATTCCACGACCACTTGATGGATTAAATTGATTGTTAAATCCTTGCAAGGTTGAGTTGGAATTTGAAATGGTTTTGAAGTTCTAATTCATATGAGTCAATTTTTTTTGAGATCAAGTAAACAAAGATCAATTACAGGGTTGACACATTCTATACCACTGATTGATCTGGGATATATGACGAAAGGATTTGATCATACAGTAACCATTCATGGACAGGTATTGTTGATGGTCACGTCAACAAAACCTTTAGTAGTTGGGTGGTCATGATGCTTTGCTAGAGGCCTCTCATGATCTATAATCATATTGTTGACTTGGATAAAGAGTTGTCCAATCATTCCCAGGGTCTGTGATTAGGACATGATTGTTGCCAACATGTTAAAGGACCTAATGGGTCACACGCATTAAGAAGAATTTTGGATGAATTAAAATGAGAATTAAATTAGATTTAATTCAGATAAGATGATCAATTAAATAATTGGGTAAGACCCAATTTAAAGAAGATAAAATAATAATGGATATGATCCATTATAGTAGAAGGAATGTTAAGGAGAAATTATTTGTGCATATGATGAACAAATAATTGGATACCCAAATATGACTTGATCCATGTGATGGATGGCTCTGATTATTTGGGTATGGATGGAAAATCTCAGCCATGTGAAGATGGAATCATGCCCATGGGATGAGGCATGATGAATCTATACGGTTCGATGATGAACACGTACATATTAGGGCATGTAGTTATGAGATAACTAACTCCTAATTTCAAAGGCTGAGATTGTGACATTTGGATTAACGTTACCATAAGAATGGGAGTTTCTTCTGTTTCCTTGGATTAACGTTACCATGACATTACCAAGAAAGAGGTCTCTTCTGTTTTCTGGGATTAACATTATCATTCTTGAATTAACATTACCATGACGTTACCATTAAAAGAGGTCTCTTCTTCTCCCTTGGAACATTTCTTTCTCTCCTTATAAATATGGTTCCTTCCTCCTAGGAAGATAGAGCGTAAGAAGAAAAAGATTAGATCTTTTATATCTTCAGAGATATCTTCTATTTTGAATATTTCTATAAGGGGATTCAAGAGACGCTAGCACCTCTTTCTCCCTAAGAGTCATCTTCATACCTTGAAGGTCTTCATCCACTCTTCTCCGTGTGGATCACCATTAGAAGCCGAACATGTAAACGACTAGTGGCAGAGGATTCATCGGCTTCATCCTTTTCTACATCGATAAAGGACTCAGGTATGAATAAATCTAATATTTTAGATTTTATCTATAATTTAATGAATTTGTTCCTAAGGATCCTGGGCATTTGAAATTTTGTATTATATCTTCTGCTATGTTTTCATAAATTTGATTCATATGTAGAATATATAATTCCCAACATATCCTACATGATGATGATTCAAGTTCACCCTCTTTGATGATCTTAAACAAAAATCTCTAAATCGAAATACCTTTTATTTATAATAAATATATTATAATAACAATAATTTATATATAATATGATATAAATTAATTATATTATGTTATTATACTATTATATAATATAATGCATTATATTATATTGTATATATTATATTATTATATTATAATATAATATCAATCTAATAATATTAAAGTATATTATATTTGTAGTCTTTTATTTATAATATACTATATTAGATATATATGACATTAATATTATATCGTATATTATGATTTATTAAATCATATTTATTATATTATACTATATCGTATTATAATTTATCTATTATCATATAATGTAATACAATGTAATATGTATCAATCTAATAATATTAAAGTATATTATATCTGCAATATTTTATTATAATATACTATATTAGATATAATATATGACATTAATATTATATCGTATATATTATGATTTATTAAATCATATTATATTATATATACTATATCGTATTATAGTTTATCTATTATCATATAATATAATACAATGTAATATGTTGTACTATATTATATGTATCATATTATAGTATAAATTTATCTATTATAATAAATTATATGATATGATATTATACTATATATATATATATATATATGTCATAGGAATACAATATAAATATAATAAGGATAATTTTGATTTTTTTTGTTAGTAATCTTAGATTCTTCTCGCAAACTAAGCATAGTGATAGTAAATCACCAATGATTTTTGATTATTATAATATATCATACCAAATATAGTGATTTTTATCACTAAAAATAAATCATTTGGGATTAAGGTCATTAGTGATCCAAGATTATCAGAGTGATCCTAAAGTGGTCACTAAATGCATCTACTAATCAAAGAAAGGTTTAGTAACCCAATAAGAGTTAAGTATGAAGAGAGTCAATGCCTCAAGGGCACATTTGAATTAGATTAAAATTTCAGCCACTAATTGCCAATAAAGCTTTCTAGTCAAAAAAAAAAAAACTAAATGACAGTGGCCCATACTTCGTATCCAGTAACGGCACCGAATCATTTCCCATGCTGTCTTAAAAATTTAGTTTTAGTTTTATTTTTTAAAGAAAAAACTAAGATGGATTTCATGGCTTAAATAAGGCGAGGGTGGAGCTTGAACTCCCTTATGCCAACCCTCATAAACTTCACTAACTACTCTAGTTGGCACTTTTCTTTCTTTCTTTAATAATGACAAAAGGTCAAAAAGGCATATAACAATTAGGATAATATAATCACAAAATCTTTCCTTCTCTCTTTCCTCCCTTAAAGTATGGCAGTGGCAACCACTGACACCATATCTCCTTTTTCTCTATCGAATGGTAATTGCAGTAGTGTAACAATGACCATAGAATCAATTATATAAAGAAGAAATGGAAGGATCAAGCTAATGCTACAAGAAAGTATGGTATTTGTGACGAATCTATTATGGTGAAATATTTTCATCGTTATAGGTTTATTTATAACGGCGAAATAAAAATTAAATTCGTCATAACAATTATTTATTACGGCGAAATAATTTTTCACCGTAATAAAAAGATTTATTACGACGAGTTTTAAAATCATCGTAATAAGTCCAAATTTTAATTTAAGATTTTAATTTTTTTAATTTTTCTTTCTTTTTATTACGGTGAAATACTTTTTGCCGTAATTAAAAGACTTATTACGACGAGTTTTAAAATCGTCGTAATAAGTCCTAATTTTAATTTAAGATTTTAATTTTTTTAATTTTTCTTTCTTTTATTACGGTGAAATATATTTTCACCGTAATTAAAAGACTTATTACGATGAATTTATAATTCGTCGTAATAAGTCCACATTTTATTTTACGATTTTAATTTTTTTAATTTTTCTTTCTTTTATTACGTGAAATATATTTTTGCCGTAATTAAAAGACTTATTACGACGAATTTTATAATTCGTCGTAATAAGTCCATATTTTATTTTACGATTTTAATTTTTTAATTTTTCTTTCTTTTTATTACGGTGAAATATTTTTGCCGTAATTAAAAGACTTATTACGATGAATTTATAATTCATCGTAATAAGTCCACATTTTATTTTACGATTTTATTTTTTTAATTTTTCTTTCTTTTTATTACGGTGAAATATATTTTCGCCGTAATTAAAAGACTTATTACGATGAATTATAAAATTCGTCGTAATAAGTCCACATTTTATTTTACGATTTTATTTTTTTTATTTTTCTTTCTTTTTATTACGGTGAAATAAATTTTTACCGTAATTAAAAGACTTATTACGATGAATTTTATAATTCATCGTAATAAGTCTACATTTTATTTTACGATTTTATTTTTTTAAATTTTTCTTTCTTTTTATTACGGCGAAATAAATTTTTACCGTAATAAATGTACGTATTACGATGAAATTAAAAATTCATCGTAATATAGTGAAAAATATCTTTCATATGGGACCTTATTACGACGAAAGTTAATTTCGCCGTAATAAGGTCCCCTTAATACTCAAACCCTCGCGCGATTTTTTTTCTGTGAAACCCTCGTCCCGCCGTCTTCCCTCTGAGCTCGTCTCCACCGTCTTCCCCCCGAGCTCGTCTCCGCCGTCAGCCCCCGACGCCGTCAGCCTCCGAGCTCCTCTCCGCCTACGGACGCCGAGCTCCTCTCTGTCAGCCTTCGGATGAGGTGAGTAGAAGGGCTTTATAAAACCCTCTTGCTCGCGATTCTTGTTTCACTTGGATTTTTTTTTTTCGATTTCTCTTGTTTTCTGATGATTTGAGGGGTTTATAAGGTTCAATTGAAAGTTATTACTGGTAAACTCTTAAAACACCAAATATTCGCTGCTGCAAGGAGTATCAAAATCTTAATATTCCCTCTCAACCTCTTGAAATATGAAATCATAGATATATCATAAATATTATTATTATTAGTACTGAGAAGAAAGATACACGGAACATATGGACGAGTCTTTTAGATGAAAGTCATAGATTTGATCCCAGATATTCGGGAGAAGGCTTGATTATTATGATTATAGTTAAATGAATTCTTTTTACAAGTAAAATTTTGTCACCTCTGTTTATTCTCATATTTCTGGTGTCAATTAGCAGTTTTGGTTCATCAGGTCTGATGGGCTGTTCTTCAGAACAAGTGAAACTATTTTAGATCAACCTTTTAAAGCTTTCAGCAAAGGCACTTACATGTACAATCAACTCTCATTATAGTGGCTATTATCGGGAGGTCGATGGGGTCCATTCCATTAAAGGACAGCAGCTATATCATCCCTCGGTTCAATGTAAGTTTCATTCGTAATTTGAGTATATATGTCAATGTTCTTCTAGAAGGGTCGATGCTTTGATGGTATATATTGCTAGATGGAGTGTAGAAACCTTTTGTGAATGCAAATTTTGTGTGAACTTGCATAGACCAAGGCTATGAAATAGAAGTTGCACAATGCAAAGGGCATCTGTAGGATGTTTAGAATGCATGGAAATGCTGAGGTTAATAGAAGGTAAAATGAAGAGCTTGAGATAAAATAAGTTTATACTAAGGGAAATTTAGGATTGAAAGCAATTGAGGACAGTAGAAGCCCACCATTCAATTTGGACTGGACTGGACATGCTACACAGCTCAGGGTCATCCTGGTGACAAGAGGATGGGAAAGACAATTTGAATAATTGGCAGTAGGGAGCTGAGACTGAAGAAAACTTTGCAGAGGTGAGGTGAGTTGAGCTGGAGTAATTTTCTGATCTGGATTTCTTGGTGCTGTTTCATGCAATGAACCAAAAAATTTATGGGCTAAGGCGTGTATCACCATTTATGCGTAGCAAAGCCTCTGCAATCTCAACTGCAACTAATCTGCTCTCTCTTGTAAGGCTAGAGAGGTTCAAAGTGATGCTCAAAGCACTGCTATACAGCTTCTGGACCAGCTGGGATCGGTTCATAACCATTAGGCATATCAGCAGTCTGACCAGGCTCCACTGGTATGCACTTCAAATTATGCCAACAAGCAAGCTGATTGACCCTAGAAGGACGCTGGCCAACCACAATTCCCAGCTCAGTGGTACAGTGCTTGCAAAAGTACCAAGGAATTCCACTATTATTAATTGAAATATGACTGTGGCAGCTACAATACCCACAAAGATCAAATTGCTGAACAATCCACGAAAAACATTGATCTTGTCCATCTCCCGGCTGTTTATTTCATTAAACACCTGGTTCATTAAGGCTCAGAGAATATGATTATCAATTGTGGATATCACTATTGGTTGCCAAACAAAAACCTATCATGAGAAAAATCTGGTGTGGGACTATTTCAATGCCACGAGCAACTACAAAGTTACAAGTAAAAATAATCTATAAAAACAAAATAAATATACTGACGTCAAGCATGTGCCATGCTAAGTTGCATGGGGTAAAGAAAATGCTGGTGGAATGGGAAGTAGATGAGACATGGGTAAGCTCACCAAGGTTATATACCACGCACCAAGCCCAATTCTCCGAAATCCTTGACTCGGACATACAGCAAATGTTAGCAATCCAACAACAAAGCCATGCGTAAAGGTCTACATTTCCTGTTTGAGACCTCTTTAAATATGAACTATTGCAGCATTAGACGGTGCCAAAAGCAACTCAATCGACAGAGCAGACATAACAAACATGCTCACATCTGCCGTGTGAGACACTCCTCAGCAAGCACACTGCTTGTGTTGCAAGATTCATGCAGGAGCTAGTTGGCTATAGCAGTCCAGACTCTTGGACTCAGTTAACAAAGGTGGCTACACTCCCTAAGAACCAAAACTCTGTACCACATTGGTAATTAAAAACCCTGTAAGACTTAGGAAGTTCTTTTGATATCCTGTGTGAGCATTCCCCTAAATATGCTGTAGATTAAGATGTTTTCACTAGCGATTTGTGGTTTTGGGGAGACTAGACAAGGCTTCAATATCCAAGTACATTAGCTGGAAAAGACGTGTGGAGACTACTCACACTGTGTAAGCATAAATGGTGATACACGCCTTAGCCCATAAATTTTTTGGTTCATTGCATGAAACAGCACCAAGAAATCCAGATCAGAAAATTACTCCAGCTCAACTCACCTCACCTCTGCAAAGTTTTCTTCAGTCTCAGCTCCCTACTGCCAATTATTCAAATTGTCTTTCCCATCCTCTTGTCACCAGGATGACCCTGAGCTGTGTAGCATGTCCAGTCCAGTCCAAATTGAATGGTGGGCTTCTACTGTCCTCAATTGCTTTCAATCCTAAATTTCCCTTAGTATAAACTTATTTTATCTCAAGCTCTTCATTTTACCTTCTATTAACCTCAGCATTTCCATGCATTCTAAACATCCTACAGATGCCCTTTGCATTGTGCAACTTCTATTTCATAGCCTTGGTCTATGCAAGTTCACACAAAATTTGCATTCACAAAAGGTTTCTACACTCCATCTAGCAATATATACCATCAAAGCATCGACCCTTCTAGAAGAACATTGACATATATACTCAAATTACGAATGAAACTTACATTGAACCGAGGGATGATATAGCTACTGTCCTTTAATGGAATGGACCCCCATCGACCTCCCGATAATAGCCACTATAATGAGAGTTGATTGTACATGTAAGTGCCTTTGCTGAAAGCTTTAAAAGGTTGATCTAAAATAGTTTCACTTGTTCTGAAGAACAGCCCATCAGACCTGATGAACCAAAACTGCTAATTGACACCAGAAATATGAGAATAAACAGAGGTGACAAAAATTTTACTTGTAAAAAAGAATTCATTTAACTATAATCATAATAATCAAGCCTTCTCCCGAATATCTGGGATCAAATCTATGACTTTCATCTAAAAGACTCGTCCATATGTTCCGTGTATCTTTCTTCTCAGTACTAATAATAATAATTTATGATATATCTATGATTTCATATTTCAAGAGGTTGAGAGGGAATATTAAGATTTTGATACTCCTTGCAGCACGAATATTTGGTGTTTTAAGAGTTTACCAGTAATAACTTTCAATTGAACCTTATAAACCCCCCAAATCATCAGAAAATAAGAGAAATCAAAAAAAAAAAATCCAAGTGAAATAAGAATCGCGAGCAAGAGGGTTTTATAAAGCCCTTCTACTCACCTCGTCCGAAGGCTGACAGAGAGGAGCTCGGCGTCCGCAGGCGGAGAGGAGCTCGGAGGCTGACGGCATCGGGGGCTGACGGCGGAGACGAGCTCGGGGGGAAGACGGCGAGACGAGCTCGGAGGGAAGACGGCGGGACGAGGGTTTTATAGAAAAAAAATCGCGAGGGTTTGAGTATTAAGGGGACCTTATTACGGCGAAATTAACTTTCGTCGTAATAAGGTCCGTATGAAAGATATTTTTCACTATATTACGATGAATTTTTAATTTCATCGTAATACGTACATTTATTACGGCAAAAATTTATTTCACCGTAATAAAAAGAAAGAAAAATTAAAAAAAATAAAATCGTAAAATAAAATGTAGACTTATTACGATGAATTATAAAATTCATCGTAATAAGTCTTTTAATTACGAAAAATTTATTTCACCGTAATAAAAAGAAAGAAAATTAAAAAAATAAAATCATAAAATAAAATGTGACTTATTACAACGAATTTTATAATTCGTCGTAATAAGTCTTTTAATTACGGCAAAAATATATTTCATCGTAATAAAAAAAAAAAAAAAATTAAAAAATAAAATCATAAAATAAAATGTGGACTTATTACGATGAATTTTAAATTCATCGTAATAAGTCTTTTAATTACGGCAAAAATATATTTCGCCGTAATAAAAAGAAAGAAAAATTAAAAAAATAAAATCGTAAAATAAAATGTGGACTTATTACGATGAATTATAAAATTCATCGTAATAAGTCTTTTAATTACGATGAAAATATATTTCACCGTAATAAAAAGAAAGAAAAATTAAAAAAATTAAAATCGTAAAATAAAATGTGGACTTATTACGAAGAATTATAAATTTCGTCGTAATAAGTCTTTTAATTACGGCAAAAATATATTTCACCGTAATAAAGAGAAAGAAAAATTAAAAAAATTAAATCTTAAATTAAAATTTGGACTTATTACGATGATTTTTAAAACTCGTCGTAATAAGTCTTTTAATTACGGTGAAAAAGTATTTCGCCGTAATAAAAAGAAAGAAAATTAAAAAAATTAAAAAAATTAAAATTTGGACTTATTACGATGATTTTTAAAACTCGTCGTAATAAATCTTTTTATTACGGTGAAAAATTATTTCGTCGTAATAAATAATTATTATGAAATTTAATTTTTATTTCGCCATTATAAATAAACCTATAATGACAAAATATTTCGCCATAATAGGTTCGCCACAAATACCATACTTTCTTGTAGTGATGGCTATTCCTTATCTTTTGCTATTTTCAACTTATTTGTGAAGCCTAGAAAGAGGTGTAGTGATAGTTTATCTCTATGTTAATGACTTGATGGTTACTTGTACTGATTTGGATAAGATTTGTAATGTTCATGAACAACCATTTATATAGTTTAAGATAAAAGAACTTAGTAAATTTAAATATTTTATTAACATTTAAGTAGTTGAACTCAAAATTAGCTTTTATTTAGCAAAGAAAATATGCTCTTGATTTATTGAAAAGGTATAGATTGGCTAATTGCAAGCATAAGCAGACATTGATTAATCAAATTTAAAGTTGAACTAAGACCAAAGAAGCTTCTAAATGATCCCAGCATATGTAGACAAGTTGTACAAAGTTTGATCACTTTAACTATCATGAGGTTAGATATTTCTTATGTAGATGTCATTATCAGTCGATATATGCAGAGGCTTATATAGCCACATCTTGATGCAATTTTACCGATCTTACAATATATTGCTAAAATTATTAATTATGGTATTTTATATAATAATAATTCTTCAATCAAGTTAGGCATTACTGAGATTATGCTAGTGATGTGGATATATGTAAATCTGCAACTGGTTATTCTTTCAGTTTAGGATTGCTATTATTTCTTGGTGCAGTAAAAGACAGCCTATTATTACTTTATCTTCTATAGAGGCAAAGTATCGTGCAGCTACAATGGCAGTACAAGAGTCAACTTAACTCATGATGGTTGCTTCATGATATTTAGGTCAAGACGTTGATTATACTAAATTTTTTACTATAGTAATGAAGGTATTCAATGCAAGGATGAAGCATATCAAAGTTCACTATTACTTCATTAAAGAGAAGATTGCAGGTGAAGAAGTTGATTTGCTTTTAGTTTCTATAAAAGGATCGGTTAATTGATATTTTCACTAAAGAATTGGTGATTGAGTGATTTAAAGCTTTGTGTAACAAGCTCAGCATTTTTAATATGGAGTTTGCCATGAGGGAGAGTGTCGAAAGTCATTATGAATATTCTTAAAATTAGAATTAGTTTTTTAATTTAACAACCTTGTCCTTTAACAGTAAAGATTATTTTTTTATTCTAACAAACTTTATCCTTTAGCAGTTAGGATTAATTTTTAATCCTAACAAACTTTGTGGTGGTTGAATAAGAGTTAGCTTCCAATAAGCACAAATAGGCCTATCCTTAGGGCATTACTATGTGTGAGAGAAGGCTAGAAAGGAAATAGGAAAAGTTGAGAATATGCTCTTGACTTATTTTTAATTTTAATATGCATATTTTTCTCTTTAATATTACTTATTTTACATTGGTGCTACTTGGATCTTAGGCTGATGTATTTGATCTATATCAAAATGTACCATTCTATATTCTATTCTATTATTAGTGAATGATGGTCGTCATTATGGGGGCACTAATTATGATGGAGGGACAAAGAAAGAGGGATGCAGACTTCACTTTCTTTTTCAGTGAAGATAGTGACGATAATAATAAAACTAATTATTATATATAGTGAAATTATTGCTTTTGCTAGCAGCATAATAACAACATTATCTGCAAGGCTTCGCTATAATGTAGAAAATTGGATTCAATGGTTTTCATTAATTTTAATCTATGATTGATAAACTACAAAATCCTCTTTATTGACTTTTGCTTCCTTTTAAAAATTTAATAATTTGGAGGGAGAAAAAGAAGATGTATTATAAATATGCTTTAGTTTCTTTTGCAATGGCTGGTGAAGATAAGTGATAGTAGATTGTGATGGTGATAGGCAATAAGAGGAAGAAGACCAATGAGCCAAGTCTATTTATTTTCTTATGAATGGTAATGGATAGTTGTTGAAATTGTTTGGGTGATAAAGTGAGGATCATGGATAATAATAGTGGAGATTAATTATAATAATTGGCATGAGATGTTGAAGATCTTGAAAGCAGTAAGTTATGATGATCATCGGCAATAGTTGACTAAAAGTGAGTAGTGACGGATGATGATGAAGATTGTAGGTGGTGGACGTAGTAGTGGACAGCAATATGTGGTGGTAATGATTGTTGATAATGTTGGAAAGAAATGGATATCATCAATAATTGTAGATAATATTGAGAATTATAGATGATTACGAATGATATTAGGGATTATTAGTAGTGGTAAATAATAGTGGATATCATTAATAGTAGTGTGTAGTAGTGGTAATCAACAATAGTAATAACAATGAGGGAAAAAAAGATCATGAGATGTTCTCTTCCTTCCCACATTTCTTCTTCTTTCTTATCTTTAATCTAATTTAATAATGATTGTAACATAATATTTAAGGATATTTATATATGCTAAAAAACAATATTGTATAATCTTGTAAGAAATAATTTTATATTATTTTGTAAAATTAAAAATTAGAATTTTATGCAATATGCCCCGAAATAGATGATATGCTTTAGCTCCCACACAAAAAGAAAAAAAAAGAAGAAAGAAAGAAAGAAAGAAGGAGCACTTTTGATATGATAAAATATTTATTTGATCCATGCAGCTAGTGAAAATTCTTAACATGAATAATACCAAAAGGTTTCAATGTCTTGTTTTTATAGATCAAACATGCATAAAAGATGCTAACTAAAATTATTGATCAAATAATACGCCTACAAATGGTGAGTCCATCACCAATACAAACTTGAGATATTTCAATTCGAGGATCAATAGCTAAGAAATTGTTAAAATTCAAAAAAAAGTTTCTATTTTTAGCGACCATTTCATGAAGGGAAGGATCCATCGGACAAGCCACGGTACCAAACCAAAGTGTATTATCATATGCAATAACTCCTCCAACCTTGATGAGTTTTAGCAGACGTTCATGATATTCTCCATAATTTAACTTGTCAGCATCAACAAATGCAAAATCAAAGGAGTCATCTTCCTTCGCCTACAATTTCAATCATAAAGTTACGAGGTCATAATTGAATGGTTGTAAAATTGTTCTTATATATAGAGAATTACTTATAAGTTCTATTAATTGGATATCTAGTAATAATCTAATCATTAGGTTCTTCACTTTAATGATTATCATATATTCACATATATAAATCAAACTAAAGTAGTAGATTACACTTATCTTATAAAACATATAAAAAGAGGGGTTAAATGAATGATAATTTTTAAGTTGCTTTACTTTCTATAGTGGTGGTATTAAGCATGGTTTAGAGTAATGTGACACAGTGCAATTGAAATTGATGCCTTAGTTAAATATAACATATCTTTTAAATTATCATTTGCATACTTGAACATAAAGCAAATTTCAATGCAGTGCCCTCTTGATAAATAAGAGAAATAATGTTGGAGCATAAAATAGTATTACAATGTTTAATGTGTAATCTATTTAATTGATCTAAGAATTCTCTATGATACAAGGATGTTCCCTCCAATATGAACTCACATATCTTGTTTTACAAAAGGGGCATATAACATGTATTTCATAGTTCACTCCTCATAAGCAAATTAACAAATAATCTAATAAATTTAATAATTATTTTAATTTATACTGTCATTGCCCAGCTCTATCCATTGATGAAAAATTTCACCTTTGTTCAATCTCAAACATCATGAGACTAAACCTATAGTCAATTATTATTTTTTTACCCTCCAATCATGCAACACCTTTTCAAACGACATCTAATTGGCTTAGTCTATTTTGAGCCTTTTTCAGAATAAATCACTGGCACACATATGCACATATTCTTGCCATAATATTAGTATTAATACATTTCACCATAAAAGAAATAATTGTGCGCACTAAAAGAATGCCATATTTAGTTATTATACAAACATATATAGTGAAACCTTACCTCCTGAATCATTTTATCAAGAATGGGGATTGCTTCTGACTCAATGAAGTTAATCTTGTTCTCAACTCCTGCTTTTTGAATGAATGGCAGTCCTATCTCATAACTGGATTTATCAATATCAATTGCCATTATCTACAACAAGAGAACAAAAAAAGAAGGATACATAATTACAAATGTTTTCATGGCTTGACCTTTTCAAAGAGGTTGATGGTTAAAACTAACATTAAACCATAGCTTTTTTTATCCATGCTATGATTTTGGGCCAATATATTTTCAAAGTTTTCAATGGTACAAACTTATGTGAACATGCTCTAAAATTCCAAAGCAAATGAAAAATAAATTTAATAGAAAATAGATGTGATAGGGTGCCAAGGAGGGAATAAAGGGGGCTGAAACACCTTGCCATCTTTTGGTAATGCCAATGCTG
The DNA here is from genome assembly GCA_900491605.1 of Calamus simplicifolius. Lineage (NCBI taxonomy): Eukaryota > Viridiplantae > Streptophyta > Magnoliopsida > Arecales > Arecaceae > Calamus > Calamus simplicifolius. Next base: position 193,457 of record UESW01004656.1, read on the forward strand.
TCACAAGAAGTGAATAGCCGGTAAACACTCCGATCTCTATTGTCTTCTTTGCATTCATGAGTTTTAGAAGCATGGAAAGAAGTTGACCTTCTTCTGCAGGTGTGCCCATTATACTCCTATTATACAAAGAAATTTAAAGTAAGTTGTTTAAGAACCAACTATAATCATGCCACTATAATCATGTGTTGCAAGATTAATATCAACATAGATCCTCAGCCTAGAACTAGATATATCATGGTACAATTCATTTAACTAGTTTTGAATTTAGGCAATTAAAGAGATGGATCTCTTAAACATTAGATTCCCCTAATTAATTAAATTCTACGTACATTTGGGAAGCTAAATTAGTTTAGGAAGTAGAGATCCAGTAAGACAAGTGTAAAGAATGAAGAACCCTGATCATTCTCTTATAGATATACTTAAATATTATAAGAATTTACTCGTTGTAACATTCCAAGTCCATCTGTTAGTAGGCTGAGTCCATATGATTTTAAAAAATTCGAGTTCAAGTTAATTAGTAGTAGGTAAACTTAAGTTATAAACTTTTTAAACTTTTTTCATTTGATATATAACACTATTTTAAGGTATTACAATCTTTCTCCTTTTATTAAGGAATGTTCTCGTCGCATGCTATAAGCTAGCGAGAATCTATTCCAAGTATGCTATAAGCTACTGAGAAACAACTTCGAATAAAGTTATTGGTGCTGCTATAGATAACCCTTTCCACCTGCTCATAAACTTCACACACTTAAATCAGCTCTAATTGGTGCTACCATTGGCAGCTCTTTCATTCTGTTCATCAACTTTTATATATCCAAATCGACTTTAATACCATTTGTAATACCTTAAGTCCTCCTGTTAGCCTAATTAACTTATTATAAGGCTAAGTCTATCTAACCATGAAACTCGAGTCAAAATTAATTGGTAACAAATAAACTTAAATTTTAAGCTCCTTAAACTTTACCTTTTCATCTAATTAAAATAGTCTTATATTAGATGAAAAGGTAAATTTTAAGCTCCTTAAACTTTACCTTTTCATCTAATATAAGACTATCTTAAGATCTTACAATTCATGATATTAGATTCATTTAACATAATAAGAAAAAAAAGATCTTGACATCTGTATTTGAAAAAAAATAATAAAAAAAATCTATAGTCACTTTTCTACTAATAAATAGGACTATATTTATGTACATAGCATCCACAACAACGCATTTAACCAATTCTATTGTTTATTTGAACTGCGAAGTGCAAACTCATCAAACATTCAAGGACCTTCTAATCAATTAATTAATATATACTGTCATAACCCAATAAAATTTAGCAGTGTTTCAAGAGTTAGAACTTGCCCCTCATGTTTCAGAGTCACCTCTCTCAATCCCTTTAGTTGTTCATGCTCCCGTGGGTAGACACTGGTCTCTAATATGTACTGCAAATAAGAAAACGGCTGGTTAATTGGAAGAACAAGGAAAACATATGAATTCCGGAGAAAGTTCTTTTCCAAGGACAAGAAGAAGTGAAAAATAACAGACATTAAGGAGGGCATCACTCTTTAAGAGGCTCTTGTGATCTGGTAACCCATTTTCTCCATGGCTAGCCATTGAAAGCTTTCCTCCGGTGATCGCTAAGAAGGAATTGGAAGGGGAGTGAGCATTCCTTGGCCCTCCTCTCTGCACTTAATGCCCCCATGGGATGTGACATGATTCTCTTTGCAGCTGGAAAAGTACGCAGATAAGGCACATATTTCAGCAAGAATACTTTATGGCAATTTAGATTCCCAAGGCATCGTCTTTAGTGCAATTTCCTTTTCAAAAAATTAAGGAATGATAACATTCTTTTTCTTTCATATTTGCATCATATATCTTTTCTTATTATCAAAGAGGTACCCTTAAATACTTTTATTTTTTATGCTTCGTTGTTTTTATAAAAAAAAATTAATACCCTTAAAGTTTCATTCAAAATTATTTAATTTTCAAACTTTAAACTTTTACATTTTAATCTATCAAAAACGTCACTTTTTTAATAATATTTATATAAAATATATCATCTTTTTGATCAGTCAATACGTTTATGTCAGCATCGTGTATTTGTTAGTTTTAATAAAAAACGGTAATAGTTGAAGTTTATGAGTTAAAATAAATTTGAATGAAGAATTTTGTTTTTTGTTTTTTTTTTTTTTTGAAAGAAAAAGATGGATAGACCTGTGTAATGTCGGCAGAAGGAAGTTGGAAGGCCAACTGGCTACGTTGGAATTGACTAAGATCGTCATGCCACGCATTTGAGGAAGGGCACGGTTTCATGCCTTACAGTGACAAGGCACATGTTACCAACTCACTGAGTGAGTAAAACGATAATTCGGGTTGATGAGAAAAATTGTAAATAAACACCGAATTAATCCCATAACGCATAAACTGGACTTTTATTGTATTAATCTTACTTGAAATAAAAAAGTATGAAATGAGATGATTTTATGTTTGTCCTATGTTAAGTTGGCCATCTATCCGAGATATCCCCAAAAATCCGATAAGCTAGCTATCCGGGTTATCAACCCTAACCCGGGTCAATTACAAATAAACTAAACATGACACTGCTGTAAAACCCGGCCCAAGTTGCACCCCTACATGTTACCATCACTGTGAGCGGTAGTACTAGTTATTCTTAGAAATATTTCTTAGCTATCTCATTAATGGTAGGGATAACCAGCTATTCTGTATTTTCTAAAAAATAAATTGAGGGAATATTCCTTGGTTAACCATGATTAACTATGGATTATCCCTTTGTTAACTTTATTCCCAGCTATCCCTTATAGTTATGGCTTTTGAAAATAAGAGGGGATATCTCTTGAAGGATATCCCCTCTTATCCTCTATTTTAAACACTATCTAAACGTTTGCAGGATGGATACTTTTGAAAATTCTCAAAATTCACTGTAGTTGTAGTTGATGTAGTTCAACTTGAAAATACTTACCGGTGGGACTCAACTGTAATAGAGAGATCATATTTACATTCAATCATAGAAGCTCCATTGAAAATACATGCAATTTTGATGGTCTTTGCAGGAACATATCAGCTATGGTTTCACATTATCAACTACACACTTTGTTAGCTTTTATTTTCCCAGACAATTTCTACCACCAATCCCTGATGTTGTTTGTTAATTCTTTTCTTAGTTACAGGCTGGGTTGCATAGAGTTGTGTTGATGTTGTGAGTCTTTTGGGCCAATATTTAGCGTGCAGCCAAGTTTACTATCCTTATTAGGTCAAGAAATAAAGAGGGATGAATAAAAATAAACACTAACTCTTTTTAAAGCAATGATAAATATTTATTTTATATAATAAAATTTAACTTAACTCAACTCATCTAATTTTTTTCTCAACTACATGTGGTCGGCTACATGAATCTACTTCCTCCACTCTGCTCTATTCAGGACCAGATCGACATTCAAATTATAAATAATTATATCTTTTTTAATTATTTCTATCATATTAATTTAGGTTTACCTTTACCTCCATCCTTACCATAAATTATATTGTTAAAAGATCATTCTTTCTAACTGAAGCATCTAAAGGTCTACGTTGTATATGTTCAAACCACTGTAATCGATTTTCTCTCATTTTATCTTCAATTGGGGCTACTCTTATCATTTCTCTTATATGTTTATTACTAATTCTATCTTTTAAAGTGTTACCATATATCCATCTTAACATATGCATTTCTGTCACACTTAATTTATTCACATGTTGTTACAATACAGCCCAATACTCTATTCCATATAACATAGCTGGCCTTAATAGTGGTTTTATATAATTTTTCTTTTAAATTTAATGAGACGTATCGATCATACAATACTCCCAAAGCACTCCTCCACTTATTCCATCCTGCTTTAACTCTATGATTTACATCTTCACCTATTTCACTTTCTTGTTGAATAATTGATCCCAAATACCTAAAATTTTTACTTCTTGATATCTCTTGGCTTGTAATTTTTACTGTTTCTTTATTTGTTTTTCTACTCCCACTAAAATTACATTTCATGTATTCAGTGTTAGTTCTACTAATTTTAAAACCTTTAGATTATAAAGCATCTCTCCAAATCTCTAGCTTAGCATTTATTCCAGATTTAGTTTCATCAATCAACACTATATCATCTGCAAATAACATATGTCATGGGATATCATTTTGAATATGTTTGATTAATTCATCCATAACTAATACAAAAAGATACGGATTTAAGGCAGATCCTTGATGTAAACCTATAATAATTGAAAACTCACTAGTTCTCCTATTGTTGTTTTAACAATAGTTATTTCTTTATCATACATATCTTTTATCAATTTTAGGTAACTTTTGATAACTCCTTTTTTCTCTAAAGCCTACCATATTATTTCTTAGGTACTTTATCATATACTTTCTCTAAATCAATAAAATCATATGAAGGTCTTTTTTTTTTATATCTTTTCATTAATCTTCTTAATAAATAAATAGCCTCCATGGTCGATCTTTTAGGCATAAATTTAAATTAATTATTTGACACCAAAGTTTCAGTTTTTATTCAATTTTTTATTACTCTCTCCCATAATTTTATTGTATGACTCATCAACTTAATCTCTTTATAATTTACATAATTTTGAATATCTTCTTTATTTTTATATGAGTATTAATATATTTTTTCTTCAATCATTCGACATTCTTTTAGTTGCTACAATCCTGTTAAATAAATTGATTAACCACATGACTCCAATTTTTTCTAAGCCTTTTCAAACCTCAATAGGGATCACATCTTGTCCTAATGTCTTTGTATTTTTATTTTACTCAAAGCTATTTTAACCTCAAACATACTAAATCTACTAAAAAATATATGTTCATTTGTTACTCCTAAGTTATCTCATCTTTCTATCCTTAAATTTATTAAATTATTTTTATTTAATAAATTTTTAAAATAACTTTTTCATCATTCTTTTATTTCTTCTTTTATTAAGACTTTCATCTTCATTCTTAATACATTAATATAGTCAAATTTATTTTCTTTTCTCTTAGTTTTGCTAGTTTATATATAGTTTTTTTATCTTTTTTTGTATCTAGTCTATTATATAAATCATCATAGGCTTTAAGTTTAGCATTACTTAACACTTTTTTAGCTTCTTTCTTTGCATCCCTATACTTTTTAAGACTTTTTTCATTCTTAGCCTCTTGCCAAATTTTATAGTTTGTCCTTTTAAGCTTGATGGCAACTTAAACTTCCTCGTTTCATCACTAATTTTTTTCTACTAGTCCTGCTTCTTTTGATTCTCCTAAAACTTCTTTTGCTATGTTATTTATATATTTAGTTACTTTTTATATTAAATTGGGATCACTATTTATATTCATAGTCATTTCTCTTACTAAATTTTCTTTAAATAATTCTATTTTTTTTTCTTTCAAATTTTATCATTTAATTTTTGGATTAATAGTTTTACGTTTTACTATATATTTTATTTTTATCCATATGACTACTACCATTATCCTATGTTGTGAAGTTAAATTTTCTTCTGAAATAACTTTACAGTTTTTGCATGTTATTTATCTACCTTTCTAGTTAAAAAAGTATATTTAACTTTATTAGATCCATTTTAAATATTATTAAATATTCATCTCTCGTTCTATTCATAATAACTCTGCCAAGGCGGTCCCAAGTTCAGATAAAGAAGAAGGGTTGCGTTAGGTAGCTGATAGCCAGCATAAAACTTCGTCAGATCCCTTAAAATATAAATCTTATTTTATATAAAAAGATTAATATATTTCAAATAAACAACTAGTTTGAATCAATGATAGTAAACAAAAATATCATCAAAATAAATTGAAATTATTAGATGCATGATGCATCTCAATAAACAATGTGCATTTATAAAGACATGACAGATAGATGTCTAATCTTCAAATATCTCGTTCTATTCACAATATGTGTTTTTGTTTGCTACCGTACATAAGATGATTTTTTGATTCAAACTAAGTATTGATTTCGAAGATATTAATGTTTATTATGTGGACTTATCATCACTTCTTAACAAATTAGATTATGTTTGGTTTTCGAAAATGTTTCGGTTGTTGAACTTGAACCATAAAGTTCAAGCAAGCGATATCTCATATAAGGAAATGTGTTACCCTTGAAACTTTTGTTTCATGACAAATAATTGAGGCAAAGGGCACTAAAGGATAATCTAATCAAGAATACACGCTTGTACTTAACAAAGCAATCAATAGGGAATGTTCCAAACATACAACAAAGAATAAAATATTTAACCACTGCTCCATTAGTGCAGGCATAACCATGCCCACAACCAAGTTGCGGTGGCTTCGAATCACATGCATTCAATGAAAAATATCTAAATTGATATGATATGGGACAAATAACCTGAACCCTAATTAACATGTTGCAATTAAATAACTCGACATAATGAAATGGAAATAAATAATAATGTGAATTGAGGAAGCAAGCTTCTATATTTCACATAGAGGGTGGAAACTGAATAGATCAGGTGTTCTTTTATTTTGTTAATTCAATAAATAATAAATTAATAGCCTTTTAGATAATTAATGATTCATATTTTTGATGTCTAGAAAGAGAGGGGGGAAAATAGTTAAATTCGAAGAGAAAAATGTAGTGGGTAGTTGATGCATGGCTGATGCCTAGATCAATTATCATGGATCTTAAATTCCAAAGGCAGAAAGGTGCATGTATTTCATTTAGCAGGCACGCCTTGCATTAGGTTCAAAATAAGAAACAAAGGTGTGGCCATAAATTATCAATCCATCTCATCACATGATACGGTGTTGTTCCTTGCAACGCAAAGCGGATAACTTTGCATAGTTTCTTTATAAGATCTTAAATTTAGTGACACATTGGATGAAAAGAAAGTATTATATGCTTATAACTCAAGTCCACTTGCTACCCATTAACTCTCCTCAAGTTTTAGACCACATAATTTTGATCCGCTATCGAAGTTAATTGGACTAGCAGGTGGGCTTAGAGCATTACAAATAGTATCAGAGCCGATAATGTAAAAAGTTGATGGGATGGACATTAGATGGGAAAGAAAGTGTTATGTGCTTATAACTCAAGTTCACTAGTTATCCATTTTGGGCCACGTGATTTCATATGCGTCTTATTTATGCTTTTACATAGTTGAGATTAACTAATGCATCATAAATTAACTTGACACTTAAGGCTTTAAGAGCTACTCTTGTCTCATCTTATGCCACAACAACTACATAATGTATGGAGATAAATCTTAGCTACCCTTCCCATGGCTTATTACTGTAACAACCAACTTATTCCATAGAAGAAGAGATGATGAAACATAGCAAGAACACCTCTCCCTTCTTTGTACACTAGGAGATCCTTTTGCTGCTACTCACCTGTGAGATGAGGAAGGTGGCATTGGATAAGTCACAAGAGTCATGCGGTAGAAAATCTAAATTTTATAAATTTAAAACAACATCGATAATCTTAATATCATAAATATATGTGTACATATAATGCAAAATAAATCATACCTGGATTCACCACAAGATCCATACCTTTCTATAATGTTCGTTAGGATTTTGTGTATGTATGTTAAAGAAAAGACTTTCCTCTATCCTACGGGTAGGAAAAGTATTACAAATTAATGATACTACCGCAATATTTATATAGTAAGGATAAGGATCTCTTCTTATGAGAGTTATAGCAAGTTGATAAAAGAAAATATTTCATAGATAGAAACAGAACAAGTAAAAAAAAGGTGTTAGAGATGCAACAACATAAATATCATAGGGCATTTATCTTCTCAACCTTTAAAAAAGATTTCTTAGTTTTCTCATAAAACTAAATAGTTATTAGTATATGGATTTCCTATTATGTATATTAGATATGATCATAAGCCATCATACAATGAAAAACCTGCAACCGAATTTGAATTATATGGAAATACAATAAGGAAAATTAAAAGCAAACTAACTTATAACTGAATTTGAATTATATGGAAGTACAGTGAGGAACCTAACAGATGGCTTGCAAAAAAAATATGTGCTTGTAAGAGAGTTAAAGAATAAAATCGAGAAAGATGGTAAAAAGGAAATTGAGTACCCAAAAGAAAAGATATGGTAAAAGCAAGATAACTTGCTTTTCAATGCCTGAAACATCCAAAACTGCTTATAAGGCTCTAAAAAGTTTATAATATACTCATTAAAGTTATTATATACTGAAAGATAGCACCTACCATTTTTTAAAAAATAAATTTTCCAACATAGCTAAATGATGCTAGCAAGTATTCTGAAATAACAAAGAAAAAGAAACAATATGTCAGATACAATTAAACAGAAAAACGATAAATAAGAATTTATCTAAATCTCTTAAGTGCCTCAGCAGCATATTCAAGTTGCCTTTTTTTCTACTAACTCCATGAAATTTCAGTTGCTAAACTATAGTTTTCAATATCAGTCCAACTATTAATTTTCCATGAACTTTGTAAGGATTAGACATGCTTCCTATGGTGAATTCTAATTAAGTATGATATCAATATTCACTTGCTTTCACAACATGAAACTTCAAAGGCAGCAAGGATGTACCAGCCTTCAAATTTCATCTTTCCAAAGCATTTCTCAGGTGCTTGATCTTGCTAAATTTATTGGACAGATTCTACTAAATGGATATGCCAATCAAATTCTTTTAAGTTTGCAGCCATATGCCAAAATCATCAAATTCCCCAAGTATGTGATCGCCCCTTTCATACCATAGGAGGGAATTTGGGGTTCCAGAATATATGAAGCATGCCAGGCTCGTCGTTCTTTTACCACAGATTCAATCCTCCAAACCTCTTAGCTATCAATCATTGTTAACATAAAGATGAGGAGAAAAAAAAATGCATTGCTTCCTTATATTTTTTTACTTGGGACACCAATGTCATTTATCTCATACCAAATGCCATAAAAGTTGTCTAGCTGAGTATGATTTCCTTTAATAAACGAGGATTTTAGAGATCTCTGCTTCAACTCTTATAATATTTCATAAAATTTATTTTTGTATCATCTCTTTTCCTTCCATCCTAACATCTGTGGATGGACGAAGCAATGGCTGTCCTGCCAACTCTAATAAAGTTATAATAATATAAACTATGGTATAATCCACATGATGCATGAAGTAAAACCCTATGGCAGGAGAAGAAAGAAATTAGACAATGAGAGGAGCAATAATAAAAAAAAAAAGAAAGAAAAAGAAGACCTAGGCATGCTCAGCTTCGCCAGACTCCTCCTTTCTGAAAGCAAAACTACCTCATCAATAGAATTTTGTAAGGTTGAATCTGTCGATTGAATTGACCCATAAGTAGGGATGGCAAAATTGAACATGACATGCAAACATGGCTCAAACTTGATTTGAAATAAGTGAGTTCGTATCACCACGATTACGACATGAAGTAATTGTGTTGTGTCATGGATTGACCCACCAATCGAAAAGTGACATATTTATGATCATTTAGTTGATAATATTAATGGGACGCATTAAGCGAGTCGGGTCATATTTATTCATGTTAAGTAAGACATATCGTATAATCCAATACTGCTTATTTATTAAATAAATTATGCATATCATATTGCAGTACACATGTAATAATCATTGACATGATTAGCTAATTATGTGGTGTTCATATCGACTCATATACTATTATACTTTAGCTTCGATACAACATGAACAATACACAAAATATGAATTGATATCCTTACCTACAAACAGATGTTATGTACTCCTTCTCTTTCCCCTAATTCTCCATAGCTACATTTTATAGCAAAAACTCCTTTACTTTATTTATTTATGTGAACTAGTGATGCACACCACTAATTGAACTAGTTTTTCTTTCACTTAATCTGATGCAATAAAACTAAATCAAATAGTTAAGAAAAATTATAAGAAAAAAGTATATAAAGTATCATAACAAAAGCCTGCTTTGTTTTAATTAAACCATTGAATTTTTTTAGCCATACTAATTCTAAGTTGGTTGTTTGATTCTCAGGAGGCAACTCCTAATCCATGGACAGCAGATGGTTTTGAGGCTAGGATCTCATGCCGAGCCCTTGGAGCTAATTCTTTTTCTTACCTCTATTGTTCTATGCGTTAGAGGCGGTTCACCTTGAAGATTTGATACTATTACTAGTGATTTTGGTAACATAATGAGATCTATTGAGTGAATCAATCCTATAGCAGATATCATGATGATACAGAATAATCCGAGCATAGAATTGGTGTAGCATGCAATGGTGCCTTTGTATGAGGCCATGGAATGCGCATGGTCAGACACATCAAAACAATGAGCATCAGCGCGCGTGTATGATTATATGTGCCAAAAATAATTTTATCCTTTTGTACACCACATGCATGGCCCGTGCATGTGCCTACACTGCATATGATGCAGGAAGACTTTTTTCGATGAGCATTGAAACAATGTGGCCCAACGTGTTGGATGGACGGGCCTTCTCATACCGTGTGCCGTTGCTTTATGTAGGGCCCTTTGATCTAGGTTTGAAGATTGATCCCGATTTATGAAAGAAAAAGTCTTTGTGCATCGGGAGTGATGCAGCTTGTGCGCATTGCATTACGTTAAAATAAAAATATTTTTTATTCTTAGCATGTGTATATATACTGCACATCAATCATTGAATACATATGCATCAATCATCCAGTGCTGCATCAATCATCCAGTGCAGCAAGACTTTTTCTTATGGAATCTCCACACGACCGCATGGGTCACTCCTTTCCGGTCTGTAAGTGATGCTCAGGATGCCACCTTGGATCCCAATGCGTCACGAGATGCCGGGGGAGATGATTTTAAAAATCGATGATTTAGTTTTCTACACTGTGGCCCACCTCATTTAGCAATGAAAAAAAAAAAATCAAGTTTGATGGACTGCTATGTGTAGCAGTAAACTATCTGATAGATAGATTATTTTAAAAATTATTTATCAAATGCCGTAGCTTATTTGTAGAAATAATTTTCACTTGACGTTATTAAGAGAATAGTTTGTGGCATTTTTAAAAGTGAGGCAGGGTTGTGTCCCTATTATATCAATCATGAATTTTAATTAATTTTACCTTTGCGTATTATTGTGTGAGATTAAGTAATTAGATATTACATTGGGTAAATAATTTTACCTCATTACTTTCCATTTTGTTATGCTAAGTTCCAACAAAAGTTAAATTAAGATATTTGAATATTCAAATGAGGAATTATATCAATAACATATTTCTTGTAAAGCAAACTAGCAAGGTCTACCAATTATATGAAACTTAAAATGTAGGGACTCAAAATAATTTAGTACATGCCCAATAATACACACACACTAAATTAATTGCGAATTATTGAAGAGAAGGGGAAAGAAAACTGAAATTAATTGTGAGATATTTACTAAATTATATATATAAAGACTTTTTTGAAGAGATGGAAAAAAAAAAAAAATAAAATTATGAATTATTGGGCATGTACTAAATTATTTTGAGTCTCTACATTTTTAAGTTTCATATAATTGGTAGAGCTTGCTGAGCTTCCTTGGTATGAACTATGTTGATATATATATATATATATATATATATATATATATATATATATATATATATATATAATGCATTCAAAAGTAGCTTTTTAGGAGAACCCCCCCCCCCCCCCCCTCTCTCTCTCTCTCTCCTCTTTCTTTCTAGTAGAACTTAATATAAAGATATCCAAATAAATTTTAATGAGCTCAATCTTGGTCAAATTAATTTTTTTAGCTTTTAAAATTTTATGGTCCTAGTCAAAATTTACCTTGGGAGAAAGAGGTAAAAGAAGAAATTTTTTGAATAGTTTCACCCTCACTCAAATTATGAAAAATTGATATAAAAATTATAAATGGTTGGATATATGCTCATTTCTTAATGATCATATTCATTTTCTATTGGTTGGATAAAATTTACTTCAAGCTTATATTAAAGCATAATATTTCAATGCATTTCTCAAAAGAAATTAAATGAGTTTGATCAACAATATAAAAATGTATACAAAGATTTTCTTTTCTATTGAAAATAAAATATATTAGATATATGAATAAAATAAGAAAGTGCCATCATGTTCTTATAGTTCTAAGATTGGCAAGCATGATATTAAGAAGCAATAATTAAACAACTTTTAAAAAATAAGGTTGATATTTTATTTTCAAAAATTTATATATAGAAACTTGACATTTAATCTTAGAATAGTTAATTTAATTACCCCTCCTTTCCATGCATCTATCTATTTCATGATGCTAGGACGAGTAAAATAAAAAATTATGAATTTACCCTCATTTATTTTATATTAATGATAATGTATGTTTAAATATATGTAGCTACTACTAAAAATATTAGATAAAATTAGATATAGCATCCATGGAGGGGAAAATAAAAAAATAAAAAGGGAGGTGCAAGCTTCATTATTGGAGAGTAATAGGGCAAGTCCATCCATATATGGTGTTCGGATGTTGCCTAACCATAATGTTTTAAATAAATCTATGTATAATTGCTTGGGAGGGGCTCACCTCTTATATTTTAGATTTAATCATATTCCAATTATTGAATATTTTGCTATAGTTATTACGTGAGTTAGTAGAATATTAGCCTCACTTTCTATCCCTTTCTTCTAGATATTCATTTGATAGTTGAGACACAACAATCCGTTTTCTCTTAATGCATTTGTGGAGAGGGAGATTGGCTACTTGAATAAGGGCATGTTTCGATTAACTATTGGCCTCAGCCTTTGTCCAATAGTTATCTTATATAGCTACTAAAAAATAGTTACTTAAAAGATATCTTAACAACCAATCTAAATAAAACCTAATTTAGCATAGTTTAAATCTCTAAGAGAGATATACATATTAAAATTTTAGAAAATATAACCACTTTATAAAGTAAGGAAACGATGTAAGAATTAAGAAAAGCCATCCCAAATTGTCTTAACAATCATTAAACTCAAAAGACCACATGTTGGTGAGCAATAGAAATAATACCAGTAAAATTTTTTACAAATCTAAATGGTGGGTGTGCTTAACATGCATTACAAGCTTAAAATGTCATGATTCAAGAGTGAAAACCTAAGTGGCTTGGAGAATTGTATTGTTCATGTTGTAAAATTTTATTTTTGATAATGGTCAAATAAAAAATCTAGTCCAATAAATAAAATTTATTTATTATTATTGTAGAGATAATTGCATTGCTGATGCATCTGATATTGATTTTTAGGAGAAAATATACTTTGATCCTCTAACTTTTTTAAAATTTAATTTGGCCCTTAAACTTTTTAGTTATTATAATTTAGTCCCTCATGCATGTTATGTTTCTAATGTTTTATTACTAATAAATCTATTAAAATTAATAAATAGTTAGCATATCATCTATCAATTCGTTCATATGTTTGTATTAAGATAAGATATTATTTATTTTAATTTTAACTTATCTTGTGATGGATGGTAAGAGTGCAGTATTTTTTTTTTTTTTTGTTACAAACGGGCGATCACACCAGTCTGACGTGAGTCAAGCTCGAGAAGTCAGAATACATGATTTGCTGCAAAATAAGAGGGCATGGATCATCCATATGCCATTCCCACGGGCCTGGATGGCGAGCTGTGAGATTTGCAACCCAATCAGCTACCGCATTGGCTTCCCTATAAACATGGCGAATCAGAGGCGCAGTTGTAGTCTGGAGAGAATCCCAAATTGCACGGAGGATGGGATTGGTGGAATGAGGACCCCCATCCCGACGAATCCAACGAATAACAGTGAGAGAATCTCCCTCAATAATTAATCTGTTCGAGGCCAAATAACAAACAGCATAACTGATTCCAGCCCAAGCAGCCTGAAGCTCCGCCATTGGGACCGATAAATCGAGGGAACCATGGCCACCGGCAGCAAGAAGCTCTCCCTCCGAACCCCTAATAACAAAACCGGACCCAGCGATACGATCGGAGACAGAGCCATCAAAGTTCACTTTAACATAACCCGGGGGTGGGGGCTCCCAAGAAACAAAGACCGTAGAACGGTGCGCTGCCAAGGCAGCAGGGGAGTCCCAGTGACCGGGTCGGACAGAGTGAACAGCAAGAGAAGAGCGCCATACTCCTTAGCAAGAAAAACAGCCTTTCTGATAATAATATGGGATGGAGCAGTCTCATCAGAGAAAACCATCTGGTTCCTAGTGAGCCAAATATGATAAGCCAAGTAAGCTGAGACAGCACACTGGGCACCCAGACCCCTCTGAGCAGCAAGACGAATGGCATGCAAGAAAGATAGCCGAATGGGTCCATCCTCAGACACCCACGGGGTGAGCTGCATCTGCTGCCATATCCTCATAGCTCGAGAGCAAGTAAAGATAACATGATCAACTGACTCATCCTCAAGCCCACATATTGGGCAGAGAGACGACATGAGAAGACCACGGCCAGCCAGAAGAGCGCAGGTAGGAAGGCGGTTCCATCGAAGCTTCCACAAGAAAAGCCAAATCCTGGGGTGGATAGGCAAACACCAGATCCATGCAACATCGTCCAACCCCGAAATCCGAGAACGGAAACAGTCGACTAGATACCCTGGAAGGAGCACAAGAAAGGCAGGAGCGCCGCCAAAGTCTGGTATCCGAATCAGCTGAGGGGGCAAGGGGAATGGCAAGAATCCTTAGCGCAAGCTCCACCCCAAAAAGTCAGAAAACAGTGGAAGCATTCCAAACATTACTGTCCTGGCAGATCAACGTAGCCACTGGCATAGAGGGGTCAACATCAGTACTAATAAAGGTCGGCCAGCGGGATAGAGGAATGGCTGCAATCCAACTATCCTGAGTAACATCGACAGATCTCCCATCCCCAATCATCCAGTGAATATTGGGCATAACAGAAGGGGCAGCCTGACAAATCGCCCACCAAAACGGAGAGCATCCGCGAGGAGTGCGGGAAGTAGAATCAGAAGATCAGGCACCATATCTACCTCTCATAACGATACTCCAGAAGCAATGAGGGTCCAACAAAAATCTAGAGGCATGCTTCGCAAACAGAGCTTCCCGACGAAGGACCAAAGACTGAATTCCCAGCCCACCCTCTCTAATAGGCATACAAACAATATCCCATGAAAGGAGATGAATACCGTGGCCGCCCTGACTCGAGCCCCAGAGAAAATCCCGAAAATGCCTCTCAATCCGGCGCAGACAGATAACCGGAATCAGGGTGTTAGATAAGAGGTAAAGGGGAAGCGAGGTGAGGATGGACCGAATCAGCATAATCCGACCCATCAACGAGAGGTGGAAGCCTGCCACCTACTCAACCGATCAGCTATCCGACGATCAAGATCTTCGAAGTCAGTCTGCCGAGGACGACGCCCCGAAATAGGGATCCCAAGGTAGGATAGGCGGTCAGAATGGGAAGAGATCCCTAACAATTGGGAGATCATAGTCCGACGACGACAAGGGATCGACGGGCTAAAACAAAGGACAGATTTCTGCAGATTGACCCGCTGACCGGAAGCTTGGCAATAGGCTTGTATAATAGCAGAGTAAACCGCCACATTCTGAATAGAAGCTGGGCTAAGAAGAAACAATCGTCTACAAAGAGCAAATGAGTAAGAGGGGGGCCTTGGGGCCCAGGCATATAAGGCTGCAACATAGACGCTCCACCAGCATGAGCAAAAGTGCGTGACAAATCATCGGCACAGAGGATGAACAGGAAAGGAGAAAGAGGGCAACCCTGCCGAAGCCCCCCAGCTGATGGGAAAAAACCCGAAGGACCTCCATTGATGAGGATGGAAAAGGTCGGCCCCTGTACACAAGCCATAACTCACTCAATGAAGAGATCATCAAAACGAAACTCCTGAAGAGTCTACCGAAGATAAGTCCAACTGATCCTATCATAAGCTCTTTCCATGTCCAACTGGATGGCCATAAGAGCCCTTCTGCCAGTCGCCCGATTAAGATCGTGCATGAATTCTTGGGCAATAAGAGCATTATCAGTGATGGTGCGACCACGGATGAAAGCCCCCTGTTCCATAGATATAAGTCGGGAATCACTCCCTGGAGTCGAGTGACCAAGAGGCGAGCACAGATTTTGTAAGGGTGGTACACAAACTGATAGGCCGATAATGCTGGGGAAGAGAAGCCGTCGACCTCTTAGGGATAAGAGTGACAAATGTACGCTGCCACTCTGGAGGAAGAGCTTTAGATGAGAAAACCATCTGAATAGCCATAACCACATCCAACCCGATAATATCCCAATAGTGTCGGAAGAAGAAGGGAGGAAACTCGTCATGACCAGGGGCCTTATCAGGGCCCAAAACCCAAACAGCAGAACGAATCTCCTCCGCCGAAACCTCCTCAAAAGCATAACATTATCATCCTCAGTCACCCGGGCAGCCAGAGGAACAGGAGAAATGGGGCAGCCACTGGCAGACACCTCCGACCTCCGACCAACGGGACTGAAAATAATGGACAATCTGCTCACGAATAGTCTCCTCGTCTTCCGCAATATGACCATTCTTATCACGGATATACCGAATACGATTGGCAGCCCGCCGAGCCACAGTAGCCTGATGAAAGAATCTGGTATTCCGATCGCCCTCCTGAAGCCACTGTATCCGGGACCGCTGTCGCCAATAAGTATCCTGCTGACTAAGTATAGAATGGTGTAAAGACAAATTCCGATGGAAAGTCTGGAGATCTAACTCCGAGAGGCAGCCATCAGAATCTTCCTTGCCTGAAGCAAAGCAATGTCAGCTTCCACAGATTGAATCGCTGGTCAAAAATGCCCACCTCTCTCCGACTCCAACTCAGGAGCCTGCGCTTCACTAATTCAAGGTGGCGAGAAAGACGGTAGACAGAGCTTCCTCTAACTGGCATCCGCCACACCTAATGGATAATAGCCCAGGTCGAAGAGTAAGAAGTCCAAAATTGCTCAACCGAAACGGCCTCAGAGGCCGAGAGGAAGACTCCGTAGAGATCAGAAGAGGGCAGTGGTCAGACGCAATCCGAGGCAAATGAGAAATAGTAGCACCGGAAAAGAGCTGCATCCACCCAGGAGAGGCCAATGCTCGGTCAAGCCGCTCCCACACCCGAGCAGTTCCCCGTCGGTTGTTACACCATGTGAACCGAGAGCCAGAAAACCCCAAATCCACAACCCTGGCAGTGGAAAGAAAAGAGCGGAACTCAGAAGAATTCGGGGAATCCACAAACGACGCCCCCCCCCCTTCTCCGATGCGTCCACAATACAATTAAAATCTCCGGCAATAAGCGTAGGAAAAATCCTGGCCTAAGAGAGTGAGTGTCTCGGACCATAGATGTCGCCTCTCTCTATAGTCCGTACTAGCATAGACGCCAAGCAGCAACCAAGGCGGAGTAATCCCCTCCGAAATAACCAGGGCCACCTGTTGATTACAACTATGAAAAGCATCAACACGGATGGAAGGCTCCCGCCAAAGTGACAGAATACCTCCAGAAAGACCATTAGATTCCACAGCATAAGAAGACCAACACCGGGAAACTCTCCGTTGGAATCGCTGAAGACTGAGACCCGAAAGACGAGTTTCCAGCAAAACACAAATATCAAACTGATGAAGCTGCAATAACCGAGTAAAGGAGGAGCGAAAGGAAGGTTTCAACGCTCCTCGGACGTTCCAAATAAGCATCTTCATAAAAAAGGAAACCCAGGTCAAGGGTCACATGGGCCCCATCCTTGGCTTCAGCCAATTCCATATCAGAATGATCTCCAGAGTCCAGGCCCTGGGTCACTAACCCATCCTCAGACGAAGGGCAGCCGACCTGAGCCACAAGGTCCGACTGCCGTGAGAGATCCATGGCTACAGCCTCCTCATCAGCACGAATCACCTTCTTGAGAGAAGAGACCATAGCGTCATGATCGCAAATAGCCCAGCAAGGTGCTGATTCAGAGGGAGGAACTAAAGCCACATAATGGGCTTTACCTGAGGAAGACCGACAACTCTTGCCTTTTGCTTCCTTGGAAATAACTCTGGGGCCCGCAGACATAGCAGGTCGGGCCCGTTTGAGCGAAGTAGGATTCGCATCTTCCCGGATCTTGGGACACCCAACCCAACGATCCGAACCCAAAAGGTCAAAAGGGTTAACTGCCAATACCTCCTTTGATTTAGAAGGAATTCAGACTTGGCTACAGGGGCAGCTGCAGCAAATTGGAAATCCTTCACTTGACATGGAGTCTTGGAGGATTTGTGGGACTGAGGCTTCCTCAGTGTCTTAGGATCAGACTAAGACTGAGAATGGATAACAGGATCCTTAAAACCCTCTGAAGCCAACACTGAAGCAGAAGAAGCTTCAGAAAACTCTGCTACAGTAACCGGCACGCCAACACGATCCCGGCACGGTCCAACAACGGAGTCTGAGCGATTACCAGCAGGGGAAACAACCAATTGAGGATGAATTGAAGGAGCGACCGTCCTCCTTGAGGTCTTCTTCGGAATCATCCAACCGTCCTCCCCGCCCAAAGGGGTAGCCGTGGCTATACCCGGCGATCCTTCCATTCGACCAGACGGACTGGAATCCACCAGCGGAGCTTGACGACGGATCCGGAGAGCAGACATCCACGGACCAAAACGTGGCACAGCAGAAGGCGACTGGTCCACCCCAGCTGAATCCATGGATGAAGAGCACGGCCCGGAGAGGTGAAGGGATCCACACGAGGAGCAAATACCATCTACATGTTCGTAAACAAATTGTTGCCAAAAGGAGGTACCTGTTGCTCTGAACCGAGCTCCAGGGCGGAATGGCTGGCGCAAATCGACGCAGACACATGCCCGGGCGTAACCTCCCCGCCTCTTCTCCTTCGTAGACGAATCCATGCCCACATACTGGCCAGCAACCGATAGAATTGCTCGAAGGGAATCTTCCGTCCAAAGCTCAATCGGTAGCTTAGGAAGCCGAATCCAAAGCAGAGCTTGCTGCAGAGCATCTTCAGCAGGGATGAATCCTGGACGCCATGCCTCTACAGCAAGAGGCTGGCCGTTAATGATCCACGGCTGCGACAACACAGCGTCCCGAGCAGTCTGAAGATCAAATTTGAGCAGGAATGTGCGATGGGAAAGGCCAATTATCTTGATCCCTCCGTTGATTCCTCCTCTACGAAGCTCCCGGATGACAGCCTCAGAGGGAACCCAGCGAGAGAGGCTTCGCACAATCAACCCCAGTTGAGCCCACTCCGAAATCTCCTGATCAATCGCCGCAGTGGGAAGCTGGATAACATCCGGGAAATACAGCTCCAAAGCAGCGATTTCCTCCGGCGACGGCTCCGAAGTGGACCACAGGAACGCGCTTCCGCTCGGTCGACGAGGGGCACCAGCAGGGGCCTTCCGCCGATCACCACCGGTCAGAGGGACGGAGCTGCCAATAGCCATCATCCACTGGGAGATGATCGAGAGCGATGAGGAGTCGCCTAAGATCGGGAAGAAAGCAGATCGAATACTAATCTTAAAGCAAGTCCCCTGAGGAGAACCAGAGCAGCTAGAGGATCCAAATAAATTTCGAGTGAAAGTTTGAGGACCGAGAAAAAATTTTACGGTCCATGACCATATGGTAACAAGAGGGGATATAAATTTATGGTCCGATGTACCGAGGTAAGGTAATTTAGTTCTCCGGTTTGTTTTCGAAGGTTATCGAGGATGGAGGCCGAAGGTTCCGCCGGACCGGCGAACGGAAGCCAAGCGGCGCCGCCGCCACTGCGCGTTTCGAAACGGAAGGCGCCGAGGGCTTCGAAGTACCTCGCCAACCTCCCTTCTCGTGGCCTTTTCTCCGCAGCCGCCGCCGCTTCCAACCTGGTACTCATTCTCTCTGTCCTCTCGCCGCCCCAACCCCTCGCTTTGCCTTCCAAACCCTAGCTCTTCTTCTGCTTTACCTTGCCTTTCCCCCAATTTTATTCTTTAGATGTTCAGTTCTTTAGTTTCTGCGGAGAATTTTTCCCTTGTTGATCGCTCATTGAGAGCTTTGTGCAGAGTGGCATGCGCGTATACGTCTGCGATCATGATACGTCTCCTCCAGGTTTATTTCAATTCTTATTTCTTTGTTTTCACATTTTAAAAGAGCTTGCAAAATTTAATCTATCTACTCTTTATTGTCCTAGGGATGCAAATTTTTGAGAATTTTGGTCGAAAGATTCCATCCTTTCAGTTAAAAGTTGGAATTCTAACGAAAGAGTTATATATTGATCATAAAGATGTTCAAGTCGTGCTATAGAATATGAATTTTTATGGAATTTATTTGGTATCTATGTGGAATGTTCATCCCATTTATTTTAATTGGTAAGCCAATGAAGAGTATAATCCGCAGTTCAGCACTGATTTAAATTCTGTAATGTACATTTGCTACTGGACTAAGGATGTGATGAGAAACATCGATTTGCTTAAATGCTATGAAGCAGTGTTGCTAGGCTTGTTATTTATATAGTTGTTGCTTTCCATACAGTACTGGGTTTTACAGTGTTTGTATAAATTTGATCCCCGTCGTTTTTGTATGGAATGCCTTTTTTATTCCTGGTAGATACAGAGTTGACATGGTAATCCATGAAACATTTGATTTCTTAGATTTTGAGGCACACATTCTGATAATTTGATTGCTATGGATTAGTATGAATGATGCATAACCGGTATTTCAGAATGCTGCCACTTTACCTAAGAGAATAAAAGGTTATACAGTGATCATAAAATTGTTCCAGTTATGTCATAGATTATGAATTTATTGTGGAAATTATTTGGTTCTCTATATGATGTTTTTGTCTAATTTATTTGATTTGGTAAGCCAAAGAAGAATGAATTTGCCACAGATTCAGGCTCCGTAAACTACATTTGTCCACTAAACTAGGGCTAGGGTTTAGGAAACTTGATTTACTTAGCTATGAAGCAATGTTGCTAGGTTTGTTATTTATAGATTTGTTGCTTCCCATGTGTTACTAGGTTTTCGCAGGGTTTGTGTAAATATAATCCTTTCTTGTGCGGAAACTTGTTTCCTGGTAAAGTTGATGTAGTAGTTGATAAAAATATCTAGTGTTTACATTTTTAGGCACATTCTGATAAATATCTGATTGACGCATTCTGATAAATATCTGATTGCTTAGATCTTTAAGCAATTCTGATAATTTGATTGTTATGATTTGATATAAATGATGGATAAATGAGGTCCTTTGTGTTTTTAATGAGCGTTTTAGAATGCTACCTAAACTAATAATTCATCTTAAGGATAGAGGTAGAGGTAGATATAAACTAATATAGACAAAAATATTAAAAATAATATAACTATTTGTAATTTGAATGTCGACTTAGTATTGAATAGAGCAGAGTGGAGGAAGCAGATTCAAGTAGCCAACCCCATGTAGTTGGGAAAAAGGCTTAGATGAGTTGAGTTGAGTTTTAGAATGCTACCTCTAAATCTAATAGAAGAATCCCATACTTGTCATGTCGCTCATATTGTATAGTTTATTTGACCAATGTAAATCTCCATCAATGATTCAAATAATGAGAATTGGTATCATATTGATGGCTGGCTGGTATGATACGAACCACGTTTTTGTAATTGTGTGCTTTAATATGCTTTAATACAAATGAAAAAAAAAGGATAGCCCAATGCATGAGGCTATTACCATTGCAAGGTTCTAGGAGGGTTAGATATATGCAGCCTTACCCCTGCGTTGAGAGGTTATTTTCATGTTTCAAATCTATGACCTCCATGTCATAATGGTGCAATCTTGCCATTACGCTAATGCTCATCATGAACACAAAAAAAAATGCAGAAAAGATACCAAGTAGAACATATTTGAACATGCCTCAAGATGAAGCAATACAGGCCCAATCGGCTACAATTGCAGGTGTGTGCTAGGCTGTATCATTCTGGCCTGTAGTAGTATGGTATATACTGGCTGGTATGGGGCCAGTGTCCATGAGATCTCAACCTTTGGTTTTCATAATAAATTATTTTCCATCCATAATGATTGAGTAGGTCTACTCATATCCTTAAACACTGCTAATAAATATTTGTAGAAGATAATGTTAGAAGTAGAAGTTGAATGCATTTATTGTGAAAAAGATTTGCCTAGTAAATTGTGACATGAATCTGATGAATGTGGTGCATAAAAATTATTAAATGAAAATAGGTTCTTAGTAAACCTCAACTCAACTCATCTAAGCCTTTTCCCAACTATATGGGGTTGGCTACATGAATCTGCTTCCTCTACTCTGCTCTATTCAGAACCAAATCGTCATTCAAATTATAAATAGTTATATCTTTTTAATTATTTCTGTCCATGTTAGTTTAGATCTAACTATACCTTTATCTTTGCCATGGATTATTAAAAGATCACTCTTTCTAACTGGAGCATCTAAAGGTCTACGTTGTATATGTCCAAACCACCGTAATCGATTTTCTCTCATTTTATCTTCAATTGGGGCTACTCCTATCATTTCTCTTATGTTTATTTTTAATTCTATCATTTAAAGTTTTACTATATATCCATCTTAACATGCACATTTCTGTTACACTTAATTTATTCACATGTTGTTTCAATATTGCCCAACACTCTATTCCATATAGCATAGCTGGCCTAATAGCGATTTTATAGAATTTTTCTTTTAATTTTAATGGGATGCGCTAATCATATAATACTCCCGAAGCACTCCACTTAATCCATCCTACTTTAACTCTATGATTCACATCTTCACCTATTTTACCTTCTTGCTGGATAATTAATCCCAAATGCCTAAATTTTTTACTCTTGATATCTTTTGGCTTGCAAACTTCACGGTTTCTTCATTTGTATTTCTACTTCCACTAAAATTACATTTCATGTATTCAGTTTTAGTTCTACTAATCTTAAAACCTTTAAATTTTATAGCCTCTCTCCAAATCTCTAGCTTAGTATTTACTTCAAATTTAGTTTCATCAATCAACACTGTCATCTGCAAATAACATACACCATAGAATATCATCTTGAATATGTTTGGTTAATTCATCCATAACTAATACAAAAAGATACGGACTTAAAGCAGATCCTTGATGTAAACCTACAGTAATTGAAAACTCACTAGTTTCTCTTATGTTGTTTTAACAATAGTTACTGCTCTATTATACATATCTTTTATCAATTCTATGTACATTTTGATAACTCCTTTTTTTCTAAAATCCACTATATTATTTCTCTAGGTACTCTATCATATGCTTTTCTAAATCAATAAAGACCATATGAAGGTCTTTTTTTCTTTTTACTATGCCTCTCCATCAATCTTCTTAATAAATAAATAGCTTCCATGGTCGATCTTCTGGGCATAAATCCAAATTGATTATTTAACACCAAAGTTTCAGCTCTTATTCGATTTTTTATTACTCTCTCATAATTTTATTGTATGACTCATTAGCTTAATCTCTTTATAATTTGTACAGCTTTGAATATCTCCTTTATTTTTGTATATGTATTAATATACTTTTTCTTCAATCATCCGGCATTCTTTTAGTTGCTACAATCTTATTAAATAAATTGGTTAACCTTATGACTCCAATTTCTTCTAAACATTTTCAAACATCAATAAGGATTGCATCTGGTCTTAATGTCTTTGCATTTTTTATTTTACTCAAAGTCTTTTAACCTTAAGCATGTTAAATCTGCAAAAAAATTTATGTTCATTTATTACTCCTAGGTTATCACATCCTTTTACCCTTAAATTTACTAAATTATTTGCATTTAATAATTTTTTAAAATAACTTTTTCATCATTCTTTTATCTCTTCTTTTACTAAGACTCTTTCATCTTCATCCTTAATACATTTAATATAGTCAAGATCTTTTATTTTCTTCTCTCTTAGTTTTGCTAGTTTATATATAGTCTTTTGTATTTAGTCTATTATATAAATCATCATAGGCTTTAAGTTTGGCATTACTTACCGTTTTTTTAGCTTTTTTTCTTGCATTCCTATAGTTTTTAAGATTTTCTTCATTCCTAACCTCTTGCCAAATTTTATAGTTTATCCTTTTAAGCTTGATGGCAGTTTGAACTTTCTCGTTCCACTATCAAGTTTTCTTTCCACTAGTCCTCTCCTTTTGATTCTCCTAGAACTTTTTTTGCTATGTTTTTTATGTATTTAGTTGCTTTTTTTTATATTAAATTAGAATCATTATTTATATTCATAGCCTTTCTCTTACTAACTTTTCTTTAAATAATTATAGTTTTTCTCCTTTCAAATTTTATCACTTAATGTTTGGATTAATAGTTTTACGTTTTACTCTAGATTTCATTTTTATCTATATGTCTGCTACCATTATCCTATTATCCTATGTTGTGAAGTTAAACTTTTTTCTGGAATAACTTTACAGTTTTTGCATATTATTTTATCTATCTTCCTAGTTAAGAAAGTCTATTTGACTTTTATTAGATTTATTTTTAAATGTTATTAAATGTTTATCTCTCTTTTTGAAACAAGTGTTTGCTATTGTTAGATCATATACCACTGCAAAATCTAATAAGCTTATACCGACTTCATTCCTATCTTCAAATCCATATTTTCATGTACCGTTTCATATTCATCCCTCTGTTTACCTACGTATCCATTAAAATCTCCTCCCAAATATATCTTTTCTTCTTGTGGTATTTCTTACATTACTTTATCTATGTCTTTCCAAAATTGTGTCTTAGTTTGTTGGTCTAATCCTACTTGTAGTGCATATGCACTAATTATATTAATTGTATTATTCTTAATTATAAGTTTTAGTGATATATTCGATCTCTTTCCTAGTTACCTTAACAACATATTCCTTAAAATTCTTGTCTATAATTATTCCTATTCCATTTCTATTTTTATGTTTTTTCAGTGTAATATAATTTATATCTTGTATTCTCTATTTCTCTAGATCTTTCACCTATCCATTTAATCTCTTGTAAGCATATTATATTTACTTTTCTCCTAATCATAGTGTCAACTATCTCCATAGCTTTACCTGTTAGTGTTCCTATGTTCCAAGTTGCTATTCTAAGCTGACTATCATGGACTAACTTCTTTATCCGCACTCGTTCGTAGTGCAGGAACCTTTGCTCACTTATCATCGCACCCGGGTGCCAGTGCGGCGCCTCTTGCCCATTTTTTGAAACATCCAGAGGCATATGCAATGCGTCTCTTAACGGGGACGTCCTAGCCTTTCGCACAGTTTGATTTAGTATATTCATATTTTTAAGGAATCTGACGGAGTTTTACACTGGCTGTCAGTTACTTAACGCAACCCTCCTCCTTTATCCGAGCTTGGGACTGGCTTTGGCGAAGTTTATCATGTGAAATTGTTCTCTCTATTCAAACAGAGTTGTTAATAAGATACATCGACCTGGGGCTAGGGAGAAAACAACCTGCCAAAATATGGGATGGATTTGTGAATCAAAGTGCGCAACATTTATTATGTGGTTTCTCATTTTGTAACTGATGCAGTCTTTGTATTGGCAATATTAAATAAGACCTCGAAATTTTGGAGGACTGCTATAATGATATGGGCATCAAGCTTGGTTAACTTGATCAGTGTACATGGAACCTAACACTGAATGTTGACAGTGCTGAATCTTGATAAGTTTAGTAAACAGAAAGACCTCTAGGCTATTAAACTTTGTATGATATACTCTAGGCTATTAAACTTTATGATATATCTGAGTCAAAAGGTTGAAACAATAGATGGTTGTGTTTACATTACAGCAAGGAAAATGAATGTAGAAGCCTAACCATTGGAGGATAAAGCTATCCTTAGTGGTTGTGGTATTTAGTAGTTAGTTTGTATTGTTTGGAAATAAGGAGGACTGATTTGAGCACAGAAGGGAAGGAGGATGTTAAGTACAAAAAAAAAAAAGTTGGGTTCTTTACCAATAAGGAGGAAATCCGATATCTGAGTCAAAAGGTTGAAACAATAGATGGTTGTGTTTACATTACAGCAAGGAAAATGAATGTAAAAGCCTAACCATTGGAGGATAAAGCTATCCTTAGTGGTTGTGGTATTTAGTAGTTAGTTTGTATTGTTTGGAAATAAGGAGGACTGATTTGAGCACAGAAGGGAAGGAGGATGTTAAGTACAAAA
Source organism: Calamus simplicifolius (assembly GCA_900491605.1). Taxonomy (NCBI): domain Eukaryota; kingdom Viridiplantae; phylum Streptophyta; class Magnoliopsida; order Arecales; family Arecaceae; genus Calamus; species Calamus simplicifolius. Next base: position 219,547 of record UESW01004656.1, read on the forward strand.
AAAAAGTTGGGTTCTTTACCAATAAGGAGGAAATCCGACAACCTCCACCCTGTTTTTTGTGATTAACATTCTCCTTGCCATATGTGGCCAATGTCTCTGCCCGATCTGATTGATAAAATAATGATTTTCCTGGAAGATTCCAGAGAATAGTCTCATTGAATGGACAAATATGACTTGCAAGATAACAGGATTTACTAGAAGATATGCTAAAGCTATGAGGTCAAAAGAATTGTCGACAAGAACCTAAGGCACAACTATAAGTTAGAGTGTTAACTCCCATCCTTATAGTTAAGTGGCACGATGATTTCCTATGTTACAATTGAATTGCTTCTAATAGTCCAAACATGTGCATGCGCACGTATGCTCACAAGCACGAAAAGGTGTCTTCATGTAGGGTAATTTAGGGCCATGAAAATTATTGATTTCTGTTCTTTCGATGGGGGAGTAGGAAATAACTTGAGAATCATGAATGTAGAAAGTTTTTGAAGAATAATTAATTTTAGAAAAATACTTAATGGAATCACTATTGATAACTACTACAGTAACAGCCATTTTCTAGACATCAACCACAACATGTGGCCCCCATGGGTAGGGAATTTGGCAATGCCGTTACTGGGTGCATTAAACTTTATGTGGCTAGTAAAGAAATAGAAAAGCTTTTTCCCTGCAGATAATTGTTGTGATGTTGGTCAAGGGCGATCAACCATTGGATTTTGAACAAATTCCTAGGTGGAGGAATCCAAGAACTCGAAACTGCCTTTCAAGCAAGTCTTACTAATGTATTTTTGACTTCTTTTTTAATCTTTATAATAAATATGCGTTCTAATTTAATGCTGTTTTAACCTGTATAAGGAAACCAGGGAGAAAGTTTTTTTCTTTTTTTATTCAACATGGTGTGAACAATATTGATAATAAATGATATGTTAATCTTGTAATCAGTGTTTCAAAAAAAAAAAAAGATCATTAGAATGAACTCTTTGTGAGTCAAATTTAATAATCCAACAACCATTCACTATATGTGATAATTGTGGTGAGTAACGAGAGGTATTCATGTAGTATACAATGTGTCCCTACTGAGTTCCACTGAGTTTGTTGTATATAAGATAAAGAAACAATCTATGAACGATAATGTTGATAGACCAAAACTTATATTTTATTATATGAGAACCAAATTGTTCAAAATATGTATGGTGCTGGTTCATGTATTTTTTTTGTATAGTTTCACACATTATTGACAACCCATTTCTAAGAAATTTTTTCTTTCTTGAGAAAAAGGATTGGTTGGAAGCTGCAACTGAAAATTTGAATCTAAAAGCATAATATTAAGTTTGTGATAATGTAAATTTTCGTGGATTGTAAATTAAATTTGTGTTTATATTTTCTTATTTACCATTAGTAGTATATCTGCAAATATGGCAAGCATGCACTAGAAACTTTTGTTGTATGTATACTTGTCCTTGAATCTTCTTTTTAGGATGTCTGCAAGTTATTTACTACAATCATTTACTAAAATATGTACGGGCCCATCTAATTCATTAGGTCTAAAGTATGATTTCAAATCTCAGTGGGACATCCTGTGTAACTTTGGAATGGGTTGGTATTCCAAATGTTGGGATGAGACGATCCTACCATCATTCTAATGTCTCAATCAGTACATCTTCAGACATCCCCCTCCCAAGTGTTGGGATGGGGTGGGATGACGGAATGGTTCTATTTCATGGGATTTAAAACATTAGTCTAAAGCATTGTAACAGATGCCACATCTTCTAGATCTTTTTTTTAAAAAAAAAAAGTAGGCAACTTGTTTCCTAGATAGCTTCTTTTAGAAAATAAAATGCAAAGCTACCATCACTGGTTTAGGCCAACCAATGGCACCATCCAGTTATTAGTCTCAACATATATCTTAATGCGTTGCTTTCAGATTTTGAAATGGTGCTGCTGTAATAGTGGGTGTCTTAATGTCACCAGCAATGATTGCGTATTGTCACATTTGTGTGGAGACTTCTGGGCAGATTTGTTTTTTGATCTGTTACCGGTGTAGGTTTGCCTAATTCTTGGATACTGTTGATCGATGTGCTCAGGAAAGGCCTGGGGCCTATACATCCAATTTTTAGGCCTGATACACAAAAAAGTAAAATTCAAGCATAATTTGAGGTTTGTTATGTTTGTGAAGCAAAGCACTATGAGTAAAGTGCTATGTAAAGAAATAGTTGTAATATGCAGCTTTCCATGCCCGCAAAGCTTACCATCTTCTCATCCTACATGGTAGGTGCGTGTAACTAGTAAAGGAATTCCTTATATGCATGTATTTTTTTCTTTCATGATATTCATGATTATGCAACTAATATCGGGTTTGGAAACCTTGAGAATCATTGGATCACTAAATTTCCATGGTTGCTTATTTGTTCAATTAGAGGACCAACTTATCAAGACAGATACAACAGAAATATCGATTAGAGCTCTCCAACTCAACAATCAAGGGAATGAGTCAAAGGATGTAAATGCTAAAGCTACAAGAAAGAGTAACAGGGGGAAGAGGTATGACTTTCTATTTGATTTACTGGTTTAAGCTACAAGAAAGAGTAACAGGGGGAAGAGGTTTGACTTTCTTTGATTTACTGGTCTTGTTCACCGGATTTTATTGAATTGTTCTCAAAGGTGGGGATACATATGATTAATGACTCATGCTTCATTAAAATTTTTATTTTATTGGTTTGCTTTCTCAAGTTGCTTTATTGATTTAGTAGAACAAGAGTTCGATAAATAGGTGCTTTAAACATCTGAATAAGCACATGTGATGCATGCAGATTTATTTTAAAGTGCATGCATCTCATCTGGCATTTGTATCAACTAGGTACAAACGATCCATTCTGCCATGTTTATGTGCCCATGTCCTGTTATCTAAGCTCATGACAGTTACTCTGCAATCTTGCTCCTGCATCCTCTTACAGATGCTCCAACCTTTCCTGAATTTGATCATTTTTAACTATACATGCGCATGTAGAATTGAGCTATAAGCTTATTGACAATATCTGTGCACAAGTTCTATTGCGCCAAACATATGGTTAATCAATATACGAAACTTAATCTGATTAGTTATGATCTATAGTATCAAAAATTCCTAAGAGCCAAGTCAAATGCTCTAGAAGTTTTTGTCCCTATGCATCAAGTGATCATGAAATGGGTAATTTTAAATGAAAAAATGATATTTCTGAGTTGGAATAATCTAAAACCTGCTGAATTTTTTAGACTGTATCTTGAGAATGTAGATCATGATCAAAGATGTAGGTTCTCAATTTGTGTCTCACTGTTTGTTTGGGTAGCCCTAGCTTTATTGGTATTTGTTTGCTTGGAAAGTTTTCATAACAAGATAATGTCGCGGTCTTATTTATGATTTGAAAAATGATTAAAACAGTTGAATTTGACAGGATTAAGCGACAAAGTGATGGTAAGGTCATCCCAAAACAGTGGTAATAATAGCATAACCTTTGGTTGATAAAAATCCTATTTGACTTGGGGACATCCCAAATTTCCCAAAATATTCTCGGTCAAATCTCAGAGCAGGATTTAATTTGATATTTTAAAAACTTATTTACTTCTATGGTGTTTGATTTAGAGCTGTACATGCTATCTGCTAGAACAGGGCTTTTGTTTTGTTTATGTTGAATGATTAGTCATGTTTCACAATTTTGTGTAAGAAAATAGTTATCATCCTTCATTAAGACTTTGTTTGGAATTTTGTATTTTAAAGTCACGATCTGCTCCATCTTTTTAAGTCAAGTTTCATATTTTGAAATTGAGCATTTTTAGTAGATATCTGGTTGTTAAAAGAGGAAGTTCAGCAATGAAAAGTTAAAAGTTGTTAGAGAGGGAAAAATCATTAACCTGGAAAATTCTACTCAAAGTAGAAATTTCTAATTCCATGGTCTAATGGACTTTGTGATATTTCATTGTACAGCTAAACATCAAGTTGTCTAAACTCGTAAGTTTAATCAACAAACATAAACTATCACAGAAATTCATGATTCTTATAGTATATCCAAGCACACCCCTAACTAGCATATTAGTTCTCCCTTTGTCAGAAGTGAAGAAGGAAGAGTTTGATAAATTTAGGCAATCCGAAAATGGAGATGCATTTCCCTTACTTGCAGGCCTGTACTTTTCCTTGAAAAATATGTGCTAAATAATATGCCAGTAATTATTAAAGAAAAAATAAAATTGCAATTTACAATGCAAATTGAATGAGATAGAAGTTGTGGCTGGAATAAAAATGTGAATAGAAATAAGTATACTTGTTAGATGGAGAACAATTCAGCCTTTTAGGCACTCACAAATTCAAGAGATTGAGTAGTTTTAAATATTTACCAAGTTTGTTGTGTCTTTTTTTGTGTGTTGATATTAGAGACTTTTACCCTGAATCCAAAGTTGGTCTTTGGTGGCTAGTATGCTTTGTATTATTTTAAAATGCAATTAAAATTCCTACTAGCAACAACCAGCCTTTTCTAAAGATATACTTCTAAGTAGAATTTAATTTAGAAATGGTACCCAACATTTGACACACACATGAGAAGCTGTAGAATGGATAACTGTGGTCTTAGTCTGATTAAAGCCATGGATTTAGTTTATGTGAGATTATTAAACATATTCCTACAATTGGTAGCTTGTTCTCTTATGGACACACAAACGTATGGCTGTGAATGAGTTGAGCTCAAGCTGTTCGTGAACAACTCATATAAAAGATATAAGAGCTTAGGATTTTTCAGGACTCACATTTATATACTTTAAGACAATTATCCTGACTATATTCTTATTTAATAGTCAAGATATGTTCTACAACTCAACAACTCAACTCAACTAAGCCTTTTCCCAACTACATGGGGTCGGCTACATGAATCTGCTTCCTCCACTCTGCTCTAATCAAGACTAAGTCGATATTCAAATTACAAATAGTTATATCTTTTTTAATTATTTATGTCCATATTAGTTTAGGTCTACCTCTACTTCTATCCTTACCATAGATTGTTAAAAGATCACTCTTTTTAACTGAAGCATCTAAAGATTTTCGTTGTATATGTTAAAACCACCATAATCGATTTTCTCTCATTTTATCTTCAATTGGGGCTATTCCTATCATTCTCTTATATGTTTATTTCTAATTCTATCTTTTAAAGTTTTACCACATATCCATCTTAACATGCGTATTTCTGTTACATTTAATTTATTCACATATTTCAGTATTGCTCAACACTCTGTTCCATATAGCATAGCTAGCCTAATAGCGGTTTATAAAATTTTTCTTTCAATTTTAATGGGATGCATCGATCACACAATACTCCAGAAGCCCTTCTTCACTTAATCCATCCTGCTTTAACTCTATAATTCACATCTTCAACTATTTCACCTTTTTGCTGGATAATTAATCCCAAATACTTAAATTTTTTACTCTTTGGTATCTTTTGGCTTACAATCTTCACTATTTCTTTATTTATATTTCTACTTCCACTAAAATTATTTTATGGATTCAATTTTAGTTCTACTAATCTTAAAACCTTTAGATTCTAAAGTCTCTCTCCAAATCTCTAGCTTAGCATTTACTCCAGATTTAGTTTCATCAATCAACACTATATCATCTGCAATCAAGATATATTCTATTTTATATAAATTATGCTAATCTATAATAAATATAAACAAATATTTTTTCATACAAAATAATAGTTAAAAATATGATTTATATATAAATTATTTTTTATTCATGTTTCAAGATTAATCGGGCTGAGCTTGGGTGAGCTAAGTCTAGCTTTAACTTGGCTGTTTGCTAAGTAGTCAAGCCAAACATAAATTGGCTCTCAAACAGCTCACCTGTTTGGCATCTCTACACACATAGAAAAAGGTAGAGAGAGAGGGAGAGGAGGGGGGGAGGGAGAGAGAGAGAGAGTGAGAGAGAGCTTTTAACCGAGGTAGGTTTGTTTAATAGAAAAAGTTTATCTACTAAATTGCCATTAAATGTTGGGATGACAGTTAGACATCTACTTTGAATTAGGACTTTTTATAACTATGCTTTTTTTAAAACTTTATCTTTCTTCTTTTTCTTCCTTTTCTTTTTTTCTCCTTTTGTTTTTGGTTTGCAGTGAAATGAGATATGAGATGCCAGACATCTAATGGTTCTAATATAAATTTATAAGTTAAAATTCTTTCCTAAAGAATTATGCTAGGTTATCCTAATCTCACTTGTAATACCAATTCTTATGAATAAATGAACAGACGATGATAGGATCTGTTTCCACTACTGTACCAATCCCGAACCTTTGGAAACCTCCATCTTCTTATTAATTTTCATGGTTATGTCATTTTGATGTTAGTGCATGGATCATTGAAGATACATGGCATTGGGATGTGAGAAGGAACATCAATTAAATTATAACCATAATTATAAGATTTGTCCCAACTATTTGGATTTGGATTCAGATATGTGGTCCCTCATTATTGTATCTTTCCACTTAAGGGCTACATCTACCACCTGCTTCTTCTTTTTCTTGTAGCAACCGGCTTATATTGCTTCATGTCACTTACAGGTGACAACCTAACCAACCTGTATTGCTCATTAAGACATGGTTATGTTGTGACATTACTTACAAGGGATGCCCTAGGATTAATAGATATATTAACTTAGGACCTCGTCTTTTCTGTTGCATTCTCTTATTAAACGCCAAAGTTGGATGAGTGGAGAAGGGCGGACTCTTAACTGTTCAGGATGTGAGACAAGGTTCAAACTTGGTCAAGACCTATACATTTTGTCAATGCATCAGTCAATACTCTTCTAACAAGTCTACCTATATTTATCATAAGAAGGCTTTTGCTTTGTTTCCTGAAATTTTAGTATTGCTCTATATCATTCTATTAATTAAAAATATCACTCGGTAGAATTAAACCAATAAATTTAGTATAAACAAATGTTATCTGTTGTTCTACATACCTATAATTGATTGATTCATTGTCAATGATGAGCATGCCAAGCTAGCATGAAATATCTCTATTTCTGCTCAAATAGGTAAGCACTGGTTATTTCTGGTTTTAGATTTTATCCGATGCTAGTTTCACAATTTTATTTGTTGCCAGATACACAACAATTAGCATATCCTTAACAAATGTTCTCTGTTATTCTGCGCATCTATCATTGATTCATTGTCAATGATTAATATGCCAAGCTATAATGGAACATCTCTATTTCTGCTCAATTAGGTAACTGTTATTGGTCATTCCTGATTTTAGATTTTAACTAATAGTGGTTCCACATTTTTATTGTTGCCAGGTCTGCTGTAAGAATGCTTGATGGCAGGAATCCAGCCAAAAGAGCCAACACCGGTAGTGCTTCTGGTATTTCTGGACAAGGTATGTTTCAACTTCTAGTAGTTGAATGGATTATAAATAATTGAAGCATAGGAATCAGTGTTAATAAAATCATTAGGCATACCTAAGCCTAAAGGGTTCTTGGAGCTTAAGCGTAAGGTGCAAAGCATAAGCGCCCACCAAAGTGAAATAAGATGCATATTTTTAAAATAAATGATGGAATAATTTATATAAGCAATATTTATAACACATGATAGAAAAAAATAAAAAAATCATAATAAAAATTATATACTATTAGCTCAATAAAAAACCTCCTCTATTTCAGCTGAAATCAATAGTCCTTTAATATTTTTCCTCCTCTTTGTTAAATAGTAACATAATTTTTTATGTTATATCTCTCTATCTTTCAATTTTTAGCTTTTCTTTATAGGATAAAAAAGTAATTATGTATGGGATGATACTTCATAAAGTCAACATAATCTAATAAATATAACAAATTAAAAAATTATAAATATAGCTTATGAAAAAAATTATTTTTCTTGCATCTCAAATTAGATTAAAAGTGTGTGCTTTTTTTGCCTTATATGTGCTAAGATAAAGACGTCTTGCTTAAGATATAAGAAATGCCTAACTTGCCTTAAGCGCACTTTGCACCTTTGATACATCTTAGGAAGTATGAAGCATCTAACCCTTGGTGCCTTGCGCCTTGTGCTTTAGGCATGCCTAAAGCGTGTCTTTGACAACACTAATGGGAATGATCAAATTAAGTGATATGTTAACAAGAAATTAACTGCATTTTTATATCACTTTAAGGAAGTGCTATCCAATGTATCTATTCTGTATTCTTTTTCATAATCTAGTTTAGCAGCACTAGTTACTGCCCAAGAGAAAGCAAGTCATTATTATTCAACATTCTGAAATTGTGTTTCCTCTGCTTTTTCCTGAGACTGATTCCTCATGACTTCTCAAGGTTCCATATATGTAGTTGAGTCAGATGTCATGCAATTTAAAGAACCTTTTTGATGAAAAAAACAGAGTAATTGATCTGTAAACTTCGAGTTGTAGCTTATTCCCTTTGTTTGGTATTTATTTCAATTAAAAATAGTTAATGGAGAACGAGTTTAGAGTATAATTTTCATATGAAAGGCTGAATGCTACATAAAAATTTATTCTCCAGAATACTGCTGTCCATGAATGTGCATGCCTAAGTATTAAGCTCCCTAAAAATGCTCCAACACCAGCACCTACATTGAGCTTACTTTATGAGAACATCTTTGTCCGAAATATCCAACTGAATCAAGGTATTGTGATTCAATGAAATATGTCTAGTTTCTTGATATATAAGCACAATCTGGCTGCAGCATATTTACAAAAAATCATGTGATGCAAATTCATATAATACTCCATCCAGATGATCCTTTGGCATGCTGTAGAATATTCTGTATTTACACAACAACATTCTTATGATGCATTTGACTATAACCAACTACGAATAGGATGTCCAGCAAAGCTCCACATGCTGAGTGTTTGTGGCAGAATATTTCCTTACCTTTCATTAACTTAGATGGATTTTGTACCATCGAATGAAATTGGTGGAAGACTAAATCCCCTATAAAGATTGTTATCTCTTGCATTCAAGGAAAATATCGGTATAGCTGACACTTCATGAAAGCCCAGTGTCTGATTATAAGCATGTACATAGCATGGAGGCCTGATGTTCACCGAAGCATGGAGGCCTGATACAACTCAACTCAACTCAACTCATCTAAGCCTTTTCCCAACTACATGGGGTCGGCTACATGAATCTACTTCCTTCACTATTCAGGGCTAAGTCGATACTCAAATTACATATAGTTATATCTTTTTTTAATTATTTCTATTCATATTAGCATGGAGATCTGATGTTCATATAAAACAAATTAGCATCATTAATTCTGATATTTATATCATACCCTGCATTTCTGGTTTTATTATGAGAATCTCAAGGTATTTTGGTGTTGTAGAGAGATCAAGCATTGAGATCTTCGACAACTCATTACTGTCTATGACCTTGGAGCAATTGAACGCACTACAGAGAGGGATGCATCTTGCTCAGAAGAAAGAAGGCAAGAACATGTTTACCACATTGTTCCATATTGCTCATATTATTTTCTTTAATCAGAATAATCTGTTAGACACTGTTTTAACCTTCATATTTTATAGTTATACAATGCATGATTATAAATAAGATGTCTACTAATATATTCAATGGCAAGGTTTATCATCTCAATACCAGATCTCGTGCCGATACCTTGCTAGTATAGTGTTGGTGCAACTGGTATATGTGTTAGTTTAGCTTACCAAGACTCGATATACATCAATACTGAGTCTCAGTTTAGTATTGATACAGTACGGTATGTCTGGTATGGAGTAATATGTGCTGGTATGGCATATCATGTTTGATGAATCAAGTCAATTTCACATAGCTTTTCTAGATTTCTTTTCTTTTCTTTTTTAATGTATGTGTGGAAAGACTCCTTGATGCCAAAAGTAACATTTTATTAGGTGCAATTATATTGAAATTCATGATCATGGGTCATTGGTTAACTAATGCAGGATGAGCTGCTTGCCCACCTGAAAGGTCAAGATGCTTATTGGATGAAGAAGCAACATCACTACAAGTTTTTTGGTCAATATGATGATGTAGAAATAGGTTAAACTCCATGGTGTTGTATATTAAGGTTGAAGTCCAAAAACATTTCACCTTTTGGACGTAAATTATCACCAATGCATCTTCATTGTGTTATCATGTAAATTAGTGATCTTTTTGTAGGGGTTGATGATGACTAGGGATTTCACAGTGTGGGAGCACCATAGTGTTAGGCATGCTCTGGTAATGAAGGTCAGGTTTTATATTTTGGCCCTGCCATCTGGTTTGTGGTTGAGGATCATCTCACTTGGAGCCTACTGGTGATTTGGGGTATATGATTATCTCTTGGCCATTTGCTTCCTGAAGATCTGGCCTTTTGTGGCTTTTCTTTGTGCTTTAATTATAATTGGACCTGCTGGTTCAGATCGATGCAACTGTGAGAAGTCAAAGGTGTTAGAAGGTACACTATATGGGGCTTTCAATGCTTCAAAATTCTTTATCCAGGTGCTATGATAACTTGTGTGCTCGATACGTGTGCGCGCGTATACATTTTTGTTTTATAATTTTATAGGTGAAGATCCGGAAGAAGAATGACCAGTTATCTTCCCATACCAAATTGAACAATTGGCATTTCATGCATTTTATGAGGTTGAATATTTTTGTCATTGGACTTTGCATCTAGTGCTTAGCATGTGCAGTGTGGGGCAGAAGGATGGATGGTTGTGATCACGTTAGAAGTGTGCTGACTGTGATTTTCTGTTTTGTAAAAGTGCACCCCATCTTTTGGCTGGTGTATTCTCTTTTGTGTATAGAGCACCTCTAAGCATTTTTCATTTAACGCCATGCATGTAGCATAGTATAATAATCTAGAACTTTATAAGAAATAATAAAATAATAAATAATAATTAATCAAAAAGTATTATTTAGATCTTTTGATTTTATATAAGTATTTAAGATGTTTTTTATGGCACTAAGTTTACATGGCTATGATTTTCATACCTTTTTCATTCAAGCTTCAATGACCAGGACCAGGTGAAAGATTCAAAACTTAAATCTAAATTTAATCATAAGCATGCACAACTCAATGTCTTCTAATTCACATGGATAATAGGTTATGTTTGTTCTGATATCATTTATGATCATGCAGTAAGGATCTCATTTAAAAAAAAAAATTAAAAAAAAAATGAGGGGGCGCTTGGGAGAAAGAAACATGATGAGTGCCATAACAAAAGTGGAAATGCATTTATTGTATAGGGTCATTTTTCTCACTTGCAGTGCCCAACATTAGTACAGATTTGCTAACTAATGCTTACAGTGGGTAAAATAATCATGTTAACCACCAGTTATCTAAGATATGGAGTTTATGGTTAACTAAGATGTTCTTGTTGACAGATTAACAAATATAATAGAAGGAAGATCTGACAACCTCAGATTTATTGAATTAAAGGCCTAAAAGCCAAATGGTCCGGTAGAAGGGAAGACGTAAATGATTACATTGATGGTACAAGCCGAGGAAGATACTAGTAAATCCCATATGAGAAGGAAAAGGGAGCTTAGATATATTATCCACAGCACTTTGTAGGGATTAATACCAGTTGCAACATGAGGCATCAGCATACAGCGAACCAACCATTTTAGGAAAAGTTTATACACCATCTTCGGTGTAGCAAATCTTACGTGGACTCTATCGTTCTTCCTTATTAGTCCCCATAAATTCTACATGGCTTAACGCGATGAAACGAGATACAATTTTAATTTTTGAGCATGACATGCATTAATATCCATTCAGCTTATTTTTTAAATTTGTATACAGACCAAAGGCAGTGCAGCGCATGTTTTCTGAATGGATGTAATTTTATAACTACAGTATCGTAAATTTACAACTGGGATATCGTAAATTTTTTTAGCTTTCTGAATGGATGTCGTAATTTTATAACTACGATGTCATAATTTTACAACTGGAGTATCGTAATTTTTTTCGGTCGAGATGTCAATTTTATAACTATGGTATCGTAAATTTATAACTCGGTATCATAATTTTTTTCAACTTTTTGAATATGTATCATAATTTTATAACTAAGGTGTTATAATTTTACAACTGGGGTGTCGTAAATTTTTTAACACATTTTCTAAATAGGTGTCGTAATTTTATAACTATGGTGTCATAAATTTATAACTAGTATATTGTAATTTTTTTCGGCTTTCTGAATGGGTATCGTAATTTTATAATTAAGATGTAATTTTATAACTACAGTGTCATAATCTTATAACTGAGGTGTTGTAATTTTTTTTTGACTAGGATGTCGTAAAGCTATCTTTACATTTTTTAAATGATGTTGTAATTTTATAACTATGATATTATAATTTTAAAATTGAAATATCTTAATATTTTTTGAAAGACAAATAGCGTGTGACTTATAAATTCATAATCACGATATATATTATCCTATCCCATGGCATTAAGCCATATAGAACGTACGAGATGATGTAGTTTATATAGGATTTGCTGCATGCCGGATACAAAACCTTTATCAGCATTTTACTGTGAGAAGGTTGACAAATCTGTCCTAAATTTTATGGGCAGAGGGACTGACGTTCACGGTGACAGTGTTGGGGAAAGAGGAGAAACTTTATTATTGAGAAATAATTTTCAAAACAAATGGAAGAGGGGATGGAGACGCCACGTCCTTGTCCTAGTCTCGCTTGTTCCTGCTGTTCCGCTCCCATGCGCACACGAAATGAAACGGAACGAGTGGAGGCTGGATTCCAAGAGGAAGGCGGGTTAAGTTTTTCAGAGTCCAACAGGGCCAAGAAGACAACCAACCAGTCGCCGATTAAAAAAAAAAAAAACATTTGATCTCATTTGTCAGTAAAAATGGGCACTGTACTATGTCAGGTACGATCCAGACCCATCATGCCTAAAAAATTATCATGTCGTGCCTGGCACGGCTCATTAACAAATGTGCCATATCGGTACATTAAAAAAAATTCAAATTTGGCACGGCCCGTGACCCATTTTAAAATGGGCCACGGGCCGTGCTTTGGCACGGCTCATCAGGACCGTGTCCAGCACGGCCCAGCTGGGCCGTGCTAAGGGACCGTGCCATGGCACGGCCGTGGTAAAATGGGCCACGGGCCGTGCTTTGGCACGGCTCATCAGGGCCATGCTAAGGGGCCGTGCCATGGCACGGCCCACCACGGCCGTGCCATGGCACGGCAGCACAGGTGGTGCCTAAGCCCACCTGCAGGTAGGCAGGTGGTGCCTGCCTAGGCACCACGTGTAGGCATCACCTGCAGGTAGGCAGGTGGTGCCTAGGCACACCAGGTGCCTAGGCACCAGTACATGGTGCCCAGGCACCACCTTGGTGCCTAGGCACCGCACCAACTATTTCAGCCGTTTTTAATGGCTATATCCGTTTTAACGGCTATATAGCCGTTAAAGGCTGTTGGAAGGGGTTTAGACCATTTTACCCCTCCCAACAGTCATATAACGGCTATATCAAAGGGTAATTTTGAAAAAAAATTAGAAATTCTATAAATAGATGAACTCTCCCTCATTCTTACCACACCAAACCAATTCCTCTATTACTACCATTTCTCTCTTCCAGCAAGTGCTCTAATAGATTAGCAATTTAATTTTTAGTTTGCAAGTGTTCTTACAAGTGGCAAGCGCTCAAGCAAGTAGTCAAGTGCTACAAGATCAATTCTTGTTGAGAGGCGAGAGCGCAAGTGGAAGCTCACAAATCTCAGCTCCACGCCTCCACCTCTGATCTTTTCTCAATTCTTTTTTGTGGGTTAGTTTTTATTTTTTTACATTTATTAATTAAAAATTTTAGATATGACATCTTTTAACGAAAGTAATTTTAACATGCAGGCTTTTTCTGAGGGTGAGGAAACTAATCCCCAAGGACCCCAACCCCAATCCCAACTCCAAGTTCCATCTAGAGCTAGTGTCAGTGAGTGTCAAACCTCTTCTCGTAAGAGGACTAGTAATGTTTGGATTGATTTCAATAGAATTATGGTTGATGGAGTCTATAAAGCAAAATGTAAAAAATGTGTAAAACTTTACAGTTGTTCTAGTACTGGGGGAACAGGGCATCTAAGAAGACATCAAGAGAGTCATAGGATGCATGATTCCAGTCAGCAAGGACTCCTTAATATACAAGAGGGATTACTTATAGGCAATTTTGCATATAACCATAAAAATCAAAGAAAATTACTGGTAAGATGGATAGTTCAAGATGAATTACCTTTTAGCTTATCTGAATCTAATAATTTTGAAAGATATGTTCAATTAGGCCTACAACCTGTTTATAAAAGAACTAGTAGGTGTACCTTTAGAAGAGTGGCTATGACAAACTTTTTAGCAATGAAACAAAGTTTAACGGAAAGCCTCTCAAATTTAAATGCTAGAATTTCTTTAACTTCTGATATTTGGACGGCATCTGTAGGTAGTAATTGTTTTATTTCTGTTACTGCTCATTATATTGATAATGATTGGCAATTAAATAAACAAATTATTGCTTTTCGTGCTTTTGATTTTTCAGGACAACAAATTTCAAATATTATTTATCAAACCGCATGCTCATATAAAATTAATAATAAAATAATGTCAATTACTTTTGATAATGCATCTAACAATAATTCTGCTGTTGCATTATTAAACGACTCTTTACATCCCATTTTAGATGGACAATTATTTCATATTAGATGTGCATGTTATATTAAATCTTTTTGCTCAATCTGGCATTAACATAATTCAAGAGGTTATTTCAAAAATTAGAAATGCAGTTTCTTTTATTCATGCTTCAAGGTCAAGACTTCAAGAATTTAAACAATTATGTGTAGATCATGGTAAACGTTTTAAAAAATTTAAACTTGATGTAATAACTCGTTGGAATAGTACCTATGCCATGATACATGATGCATACCCATATAAGAACTTATTAAGTGCTTATATTAATGAGCGTGGATTAGGATTTACATTGACTGAAGCTAATTGGAATCAAGGTAAAATTTTAGAAGATTTTTTGGTTACTTTTTATGATGCTACAAATGTTCTTTCAGGTATTTATTATCCAACTTCTTGTTCATTTTTACAAAAAGCATATGTAATTAGTGAAAAATTTAAAGAATATAGATATCATGAAGTTTTAATTCCTATTATATATAATATGGAAACTAAATGGAATGAATATTGGAATAGGATATGTCCATTGCATAACTTAGTGCTGTTTTTGATCCTAGAGTTAAATTAAATGGTGTAATTTTTTAATTGATCAATATTGTGAAAACATGAATCAAAATCCTGAACCTGCTAAAGATGAGGTAACACAACTTCTTAATGATATTTATTATTTATATAATGATAAAATTTGTGGATCTAGAATACCTGTTCAAAGCTCTGCTTCTTCTTCTAGATCTCGTTCGTCATCTATTTTTTCATTCATTAGAAGACATACACATGCTTCATCATCTTCTTCATCTTCTTCATCTTTAAGTAATGAATTGGAATTTTATTTATGAAACGATCTTCATTCTGCATATGATGAAGATCAAATAGAAAGTCTAGATGTATTAGCTTGGTGGAAGAGTGTTAAAAATCAATATCCTGTTATGTCTGCCATTGCACGAGATGTTTTAGCTGTGCCGATGTCCACAGTAGCATCGGAATCCACTTTCAGTGCAGGTCGACGTATTTTAGATGAAAAGAGAAGTAGGATGACTGGCGAGACAGTTGAGATGCTTATCTGCTTCAAAGATTGGTTGGATGCTGAGGCGAGACTTCAAGATAAAGCTGGACATGACTTAACCAACGAAGATGACGATGACACAAATACTACTGATGACTGATGAGTGATGAGTGAGTCATTTCTACTTTTATAATTGTATATTTTTATTTTTTAATTGTTAAAAACTTAAAGTAAGTCATCTTTATTTTTTTTCTTTCTATTTTGTTCTCCTTGCTTATTGTATTATGTTCTGGAGGTTAGGCCTAGCCCCCCTCCCTTCTGTACCATTTTGATTTTAAATTAATAAACTGGTAGGGGTCTATGCCAAACCCCCTACCTGTAAGGTGGCTTTATATTAATAAAATTTCTTTATGCCTAATAAATTTTTAATTTATCAAAAAATATTTTTTTATAATTTTTTTTATTTGAGTCGTGCAAGGGCCAGGCCCCAAATGGGCCATGCCAGGCACGGCCCAGGCCCACCTGGGTCGTGCCAGGCACGGCCCACCTGGGCCAGCACGGCCCAGGCCCATCTGGACCGTGCCTGGCATGGCCCAAGTGGGCCGTGCCGGCCCAGCTGGGTTGTGCCGGCACGGCACGGTGGGCCGGCCCAGGCCCATCATGGGCCGTGCCGTGCTGGGCCAACAGAAAAAATTTTCCGCGTCCCGGCACGGCATGGCCCAGTGCCCACCTCTATCTGTCAGCCCGCCGCTTCGATCTTTGCCATGATAAACTAAAATTATATTAATCATTATTGCATATTTATCAAATTAAATAACATGCATATCAAATATGCAAAAATATGAAACTAATATATTTATCATGATAATAAAAATGTAAATAAACACATAAATACCTTCAGCCATCGATCCACGTAAATGGTTTATCTTCTTCAAATTAGGGTAAGACTCTTTCATACCTTACGATCTCTCTCAGCGATGGTACAAAACTTTCTTAGAGATCAGGCGCACCTCCCCATTTTATTTTTCTTTATGCCTTATCTGTCCATCACAGATGGCACTTCAAATGGAATATGATTGAGGGATGTCTATCTTAATCATGAAATCAAATTTTGAATCCATGTAATTCCTCGATTTTGAATATAGGACCATCTTAATCGTATCTAACCAATACGTTTAATAGGAAAAAAAACCAACATTCTTCCACTTGGTCAGTATATTTTATTACTATAGTAAGAAATATAATACATGGATCATAGCAATAGGTCCTCTTAAATAGAATATTATTAACCATGTATCACAATGTATTATATTTCCCAAACATAAACTCATATAACTTAATGAATAAACCCCATATTTATTCTAGGTCCAACTTAATGATGTTCATCACAAAATAAATGTGTACACTAAATAACTGAATATGAAAAAACATCACAATCATAAAAGAGTTTCATTAATTATAAAATTCATCTATACAACAATTAAATAAAATAACCAAAATCCATACGGTTTATATGATCCCTAAACTTCTGTGCGCCTTTAGTCAAGGGATCAGTTATCATCAACTCAGTGCTCATGTACTAATAACCACTGTCTTTTCTTCAACACGTTCTCTTATGGCTAAATATTTGATGCCAATGTGTTTGCTTCGACTACCACTCTTATTGTTTTTAGCCATAAATATTGCAGCTGAATTGTCACAATAAATCTTTAATGGCCTAGATATAGAACCCATAATTCTAAGCTCACAAATGAAACTCTTCAGCCATATACCATGCGAAATAGCCTCAAAACATGACACGAACTCGGCTTCCATGGTGGAAGTAGCAGTCAAAGTCTGCTTGGCACTCCTTCAAGATGCAGCTTCACCAGCAAACATAAATATGTATCCATATATTAACTTCTGAGAATCAACACAATCAGCAAAGTTAGCATCAGAGTAGCCAATTAGTTCCAAATTTTTAGTCCGTATGAACATAAGTATGCAGTCCTTGGACCCTGAAGATACCTCATCACCTTCTTAGCATCTCTCCAGTAGTCTGAACCTGAATTACTCTGATATCTCCCCAACATACCAACTGCAAATGTTATATCATGCCTTGTACAGACCTGAGCATACATCAAGTACCAACAGTTGAGGCACATGGAATGTGATGGGGCACGAAAAAAAATTGGTGGAATGAGGGGATGGTGATGTGTTCTAAGTGATTACCACCCTTAATGAACATTTGAGCCCAAGCTATGGCTGAATTTGTGCATGGGAGAAATGAAGAACATCAAACCGAAAGCAGAAATCTAAACACCCTTGTGCAAGCTTCTTTCAAAGAAATAAAAAGATTAGGATCTAAAAGTATGGAAACCTTCAAACTAAGTTAAGCCACCTTTAAAACTTCAGATCTAAAGGACCAAGAGGTTTTTTTTTTTCAACAATGAAGTAAGATCTTAAAGTGGAAGGGATGCACTCAACACTCAAAGAATTGAGGGTTGGTTGACAAGATCTACACTCCTTACTTAAGAACTAACCTTGGCACTTGATCCTTGACGTGGAGCCATCATCCTCAACTCTAACATCCTCAAGAGAACCTGCAAGTGATCAGAAGTAAGATCATGGAAGCAAAGGAATTGAAGGAAATAAAAAAATCGAACAAGGAAAGAAAGGATTTGAAAAATTTTGCTGAGACTTGGGTAGCACTTGTCCTTCCTGAAACTATTATGGAACCTTGGTAGAATGGTTTAGAGTAGCAAATTGGGCTCTCACCCTCTCCCTCAAGGAGTGACCTAGATCTAAGACTAGGGAAACACAAGCCTCAACTCAAACTAAGATCATCTCACCCTCTTCATACTCAAAGATGAACAAGGCACTTGGCAAAAGAAATCAAATAAACTTGATTTTATTTCTCAAACTTCATATCTACAAGAGGGAAAGCTTGGCCTATTTATAGGCCAAAGGACTTCCAGAAATTTCAGCCCAAAAAACTAAATGACATAACAATCTAAGGATTAGTTATGATATAGCTAACTAATTACAACCAATCCCTAACAAATTTGGTTGCACAAGCTTCCATGTGGCACCTCCTTAGTTTGCCATGTGTCATCATCAGATACCTCCATGTGTCCTTCAAGATTTGACTTCTAAGTTGCCATGTGTCATCATTAGATACCTCCATGTGTCCTCCAAGATTTGACTTCCAAAGAGAAGACTTGATGTCTTGATAGCAGTGTTGACTTAAGGCAGGAAGTGTCGATACTTTGAGACTTGGCAGAAGTTGAAATTTTGCTGCATGAGTTGCCACTTGAGAAATTGAAACTCTTTGCTCGAGTAAGTGGAATATGCGAAAAGTGGATTAACTACAAAACCAAAGAGTGTCAGTCTGCAACCTTTTCTTCTTGCTGATGTCCCCATCAGAATGTTTTTCATTTCCTCCCTCTCAAAGTCATTCCTTGGGCACTGACTCAAATTGAATCTGTCACCCTTTACTATGGGAGTTATACTCAGTGAACAATCTTTCATCCGAAATCTCTTTAAGATTTTATTGATATTGGTTTCTTGAGACAGACCTAAAATACCTCGAAGTCTGTCTCTCTGAATCTTAATACTAATGACATAAGAGGCATCACCCATATCTTTCATGCCAAAATTCTTAGAGAGAATTTTTTTCACCTCATGTAACATACCTTTATCATTGGTTGCAGATAAAATATCATCTACATATAGGATTAAAAAATAAATTTTGCTCTCACTGACTTTTTATTATATACATTGATCCATGATGTTCTCTATAAATCCAAATGAAGAAATCACATCATGAAATTTTAAGTACCACTATCAAGAGGCTTGTTTCAATTCATATATAGATCTCTTGAGCTTGCATACCAATTGTTCATTATTACTAGAGAAAAATCCTTCAGGTTGTTTCATATAAAGGTCTTCCTCTAGATCTCCATTGAGAAATGCAGTTTTCACATCAATTTGTTGTAGCTCTAAGTCAATCTTTCTTAGATATAGAAGAAAATGTCTTCTTGTAATCAATTCCCTCCCTTTGAGTGAATCCCTTAGCAACAAGTCTTGCCTTATATCGCTCAATATTGCCTAACAAGTCTTTCTTGGTCTTAAAGACCCATTTATAGCCAATGACTTTTGCTCCATCAGGCAACTCAATAAGGTCTCAGACTCCATTAAATGCCATAGAATTTATCTCATCTTTCGTAGCATCATAACATAAATTGACTTGTAAAAATGTTTCAGGATCATTTTCAGCTCCAATATTATAGTCCGACTCTTGAAGATACATAATATAGCCACTAGAAATTACTGATTTCTTTTTTCTTATAAATCTTCTTAATGTTGTAACAACCTCTCGTGAAGTTGATTGTTCAACTATCTCTGGTAACTCATAAGAGACTGGGTCTACTAGTTTATTATCAGCAAATTGTAAAATTTCAACGGCTGGTTGTATAATGCTCATTTGATCTTGAAGGGCACTATGAAAGATAATCAATTTGCCACTTGAAGTGGAAGGTTGAGCATCATAATGTTCTCTTTCAGGAATCATGCGTTCACTCCCACTGATCAAGTTATTCTCAAGAAATTTAGCATTTCTTGATTCCATAATCCTAGTTATGTGAGATGGACAGTAAAATCTATATCCCTTGGACCTCTCAGCATTTCCAACAAAATACCCACCAATGGTCCTAAGGTCCAACTTTTTTTCTTATGGATTGTACACTCTCACTTCACATGGGCATCCCTATACGCATACATATCACAAACTTGGTTTCCAATCTTTCCATAACTCAAATGGCGTTTTGGAAACAGCCTTGATTGGAACCTGATTCAATATATACATGGCCATCTTGAGAGCTTCTGTCCACAAGGACTTAGTGTTGGCCCAGATGGCAACTCAAGAGGGGGGGGGGGTGAATTGGGTTCTTAAAAATTTAAGACTTTTTAACTTTAGTTGATTAGTTAGCAAGATGTGCAAGTGAGAGGCTAACTAAAATCAATGCACAAGCAAATAAAGAGAGATAGAGAAAGAGAAAATATGGCACGGCAAACACAAGATAATTTTATAGTGGTTCGGTGCAACCAACACCTACGTCCACTCCCAAGATTCACTTGGGTCCACACTATAATCTCTCTAGATTACAGCCGAGTTGTTTTCCAAGCTCACAACTCAAACTTGTTGTTTTACCGGGTGCACAACGAACCCAGCTGGTTTTAACTCGGGCTTACCAGCACAAAACCCTACACGTTGTTTTTCACGGGCTCACAACTAACCCAACACAAGCACTCCGGCTTGTAACGAGGTATACCAACCTCCACTGATTCAATCCACTGATTGAATCAGCAAACAATTAAAATAAAAGTGTTTGATAATAAATGCTCCCCTTGAGCAAATATACAAATGAAGTACAAAATAAAAAGGTTAGAAAAGCCTGATTGTATTGCAGATGGTAGTGGCTTGGGCTTTCTTCCTTCTTCTCTTTAACTCCTCTTGAAGTTGAATCACGCCTCAGCAAGATTCTTGACCGTTGAAGACTTTGGAGTTGAGATGAAGCTTTTTCCTCTTTTGAAAATCCTCCGATTTGACCTTTGAAATGCTTTGGATTTTCTTTTGACTCTTGTGGATTGATGAGAAGGAGCAGACGAAACTTCCACTTGGATTTCACTCCTTTTGAATCACTCTATTTTGAGCTAAATGATTTTTCCAATATGCTCTGTTTTTCCCTCTTTTCAAAGATATTCTTTTCTCTCTTTTGATTTTCTCTGGTTTTTTGATTTGAAAAGAGCTCCTCTATTTATAGAATCTGCAAAAATATATCCGTTAGAGACAAGGAAAAATAGCCGTTATTCAAAAATCTTACCGTTGGGGCTGATGTGTCATCGTTAAAAATCGCGCCCAGATTTCGCGGAGTCGACTCGAGCTTTGTGGGAGTCGGCTCGAAGTCGATTACCAAAAATAGAAACATTTTAACATTGAAGGGTCGACTCGCGAAAACTAAAGTGTCGGCTCCGAAAGTCGGGAGTCGACTCGAGGAAAATGGGGAGTCGACTCGAGAAGTGCTCAAAAAACATGGTTTCTGTTGTTTGAGCGGAGTCGGCTCGCACAGACAGGAGTCGGCTCGCAAGAGTCAGGGGTCGACTCTTGAAAACCAAGGGTCGACTCGAGAAATCAGAAAATTCTGGGGGGAGTCGACTCGGAAACCTTGAGTCGGCTCGGGACGATACAAAAATCAGAAAAATGTTCTGATTGACTTTAAAACTTGTCCCAATAAATTTAAATATAAATTTGACTTGAATACATTAAATATGACATTAAGCATGGATTCAAGACATGTTTCAAGAATTCATCGATTGAATTATAATGTGTAAAAATTCCTTTTTGAAATCTTTTAAGCATAGAGCTTGAAACTCTTTTTCTAAAGGATTCAAAACTCATTAAATATAACCATTGATAGTTCATTCCTTTCAATTTGAATAAGCTCAAGGTTTTTGATAAATAAACACATTGTTTCTTTAAGGTACTCATGGCTTTTGGAAATCATCAAAATCAATAAAGTTGGGGCAATTATGTTTCAATAATTTCTCAACAATCTCCCCCTTTTTGATGATGACAAAAACATTGAGTATATGCATTATAAAATTAAAAAATTTGTGATTCCAAAATCAACTATTGTGTTCATGGAAAGGCTCCCCCTCAATGAGGTAGCTCCCCCTATGAACCTTAATTTTATAAATCATTCAAAATTTTTCAAAATCAAAACTTAAGCATTTTCTTTATGAAATTCAATTTATCTCTTCCCCTTATGCTCTTCCTCTTTCAAAATTAAACTTTGATTGAATTGAAGGCATATACGATTGAATAAAAACTCTCCCCCTTTTTTGTAATCAACAAAAAGGTTAGGAAGTTTAATATCAATAACATTCTTTATCTTTTTCTATTTAACTTATCAATTGAGGATAATCATTCAAAGTATTCAAGGATACTTACAATTGAAATAGACAAAGTAATGCATCAAACTTTCTCATTACTTCAAAATGAAAGTACATGAAAATGTAAACTTGCTCATTGCATTGAAAGTAAACTTGATTACATCAAAAAGAGATTACATGAAAACTTAAAAATTTCTTCTAGTAATTCTATTCAAGTGATCAACAATCTGCTTCATCCCTTCACATTGAAGTCTAACATAGTCTTTGAGTTATTTCAACAAAAGTACAAGCAGATGTAATTTTTTCTTGAAGCTCGGCGTTGCATTGGGAGTATGTCTCCGAGTCACCGCAGATATCCTTAAGTTCTCCAAAGATATTCTTTAAGTCTTCACTTAAGGAACTGGTAGATGAACTGAGAGTAGACTCAATCGATGCAACCCGATCACTGAGTGAATATAAGGCTTCTTTTAAGTTCATATACTTTTCATTAAATTCTTCTTTCAATCTTTTTCATGCTCATTATCTCAGACTTGAATAATGATCTAAGCTGATCTAACTGTATATCAGAAAAACTACCAGATGAAATGTAGAAGACTGAGCAGGAGCAACAGTAGGAGCAGGGGTAGAATCAGAAGCAGGAGCAGGAACAGACTCTGGAACAGACGAGCACTGAGGAGGCTCAGGTGATGAATGTCTCAAGAAGGTCTGGGTGCCTCAGCATCTATATCTCTGTCCTCAGTAACATTCTTTCTCTCCCAATTTCCATTTTTCTTAACAAACCCCATGCGATGAATAGTGGCCAAAGATAAAATCTGTATGTCTTAGTTCCTTCTTTGGCTCACTATCACCAAACACAATCCCTTGGCTTTGAAATAATTTAGTTAAAACCATGCCATAGGGCAAACTTGATTTCTTTTTCCCGCCACAATCTGCAATATACCATAATTATCATCCTAGGTAGATTGATGGGTTTCCCAGAAACAACAGCATCCATAACAAAAATATCTCGCTCAGAAACATAGTCGAATCTGCCGGTCTTGGGAAACAAAATCCTGCTGCAATGTTGTGGAGAATCTTAATTCCAAAGGCAATTGACTAGCAAAACTTCTTCAAATCCTTCAAAATTTCTGTTCAATAGCCTAGTGAGGGCTGGAGATCTATCTTCTGGGGCAAATGTAGATGGTCCAGACAAGGGTAATTCAATAATCTAGATAGAATAGAGAGGTGATGTTCAGACCAATGCCTCTAACCTTGCTTACTAAGCCATCATCTCCTCTAGAAATTCTTGTAAAACTCTTTAACTAGAGCAGGGTAGGTGGGACAGTCCAATGAACAATACTCTCAAATCCCATCTCAATTAGTTGTCTACCAATGAATCCTTCATTCTCAAACAATTCAAAATCAACCTTTCTTCCTGTGGTGACAATCCTACTGGCAAGATGATCTACCTGAGGGTAGGAGCTGGAGCAGGAGGATCACTAGCGAAGGGGTGGAGGAAGAATCCGTAGACGGCTCGCGGACGGGTCGTCGAACGGTCCTCTTTCTCTTCAAACCGGCGCCACTCGAGCTAGCTCCACGGGTTTTGGGTGCCATTGATCTTGAAGGATTGGTTAATCAGAGGTTATTTGAGGTTTGGAGGGTTTTGGGAAAGTTTGGAGAGGATTTGGAAGATTTGGAGAATGAAATGTCCGTGGGTCGACTCGTGCCCTAAATAATCGACTGGGACCACGTCGAGTCGACTCGCGCAAAGTGTGGAGTCGGCTCCCGACTAGTCACAGAGCACGGACACGATCTCGAGTCGACTCGCTCAGAGGAGGGGTCGACTCCTGAGTTTCAGCAGAAACTCGAGTCGACTCCGATACTCTCGAGTCGGCTCCGAGACAATTTCAGAGAAAAAATAGATTAAGATTCAGAGAATCCGAATGAGTCCGGAATTTGATCTTTGAGTATGATTAAAAATCATGGATTTGAGAGATCAAATTGATATGAGTTCTAGATAAAATTTCCTTAAGATTTTGAGAATTTGAAAGAATCTAGATATATTTCCTTAGAGGTTTCAAAATTTATTCAAAAGGATTACAAATTCCTAACTCTCCTCTAAGATAACAAAATCTTTCTTCACTTAAAGGTTTAGTAATATGTCAGCTAATTGTTCTTCAGTGTTTACATAATCTAAACAAATTTCATCATTAGCTACATGTTCCCTTATAAAATGATATCTAATTTCTATGTGTTTTGTTCTTGAGTGTTGAATTGGATTTTTAGTTAAGTTGATTGCGCTAGTGTTATCACATCTTATGGGTGTTTTATCAAGTGTGATACCATAGTCTTCAAGTTGTCGCTTAATCCATAGGATTTGCGCACAGCAACTTCCAGCTGCTACATATTCAGCTTCAGTAGTTGATAATGCAACTGAATTTTGCTTTTTGCTAAACCATGTGATTAAGTTACTTCCTAAGAATTGGCATGCACCACTTGTGCTTTTTCTATCTAATTTACATCCAGCATAATCAGAATCTGAATATGCAATTAGGTTTAATGTGGAGTCTCTAGAATACCATAAACCTACATTTTTAGTTCCATTTAGATATCTTAAAATTCTTTTAACAGCTATTAAATGTGATTCTTTAGGTTCAGATTGAAATCTAGCACATAAACATACTGAAAACATAATATCTGGTCTACTTGCTGTTAAATAAAGAAGGGATCCGATTATACCTCGATAATACTTTTGATCAACCTTTTTACCTTCTTCATCTTTGTCCAGCTTGCATGAAGGACTCATTGGAGTTCCGAGGGGTTTCATTGTTTCCATACCAAACTTTTTGAGTAGTTCTCTTGTGTATTTGGTTTGGTTGATAAAGATTCCCTCTTTGCTTTGTTTGATCTGGAGTCCAAGGAAGAAGTTGAGTTCTCCCATCATGCTCATCTCGAATTCTCCCTGCATCAACTTTGCAAATTCTTGACAAAGAGAATCGTTAGTAGCACCAAAAATAATGTCATCTACGTATATTTGTACTACAAGTAAATCTTTACTTTTTCTTTTCAAAAACAAAGTTTTATCAACATTTCCTCTTGTAAAATCATTTTCTATTAAGAATTTACTTAACCTATCATACCAAGCTCTAGGTGCTTGTTTCAAACCATATAAAGCTTTGTGCAATTTAAAAACGTGATTTGAAAATCGTGATCTTCAAAACCTGGTGGTTGTTCTACATAAACTTCTTCATTAATAAATCCATTTAAAAATGCGCTTTTTACATCCATTTGAAATAAGTTAAAATTCATATGACATGCAAATGCAAGTAATAGCCTAATGGCTTCTAATCTAGCTACAGGTGCAAAGGTTTCATCAAAATCAATACCTTCTCTTGATTATATCCTTTAGCAACCAATCTAGCTTTGTTTCTAATTACTATGCCATTTTCATCTAGTTTATTTCTAAAAATCCATTTTGATCCTATTACTGAATGATTTTTAGGTCTTTCAACTAAGTCCAAACATTATTTCTTGTAAATTGATTTAGTTCTTCTTGCATTGCTAACATCCAATTATTATCTTTTTCAGCTTCTTCTATAGTTTTAGGTTCAATTTGTGATACAAATGCAAGATGATTACTAATATTTCTCATGTATGATCTAGTTCTTATTCCTTGAGATGGATCGCCTATAATCAATTCCTTAGGATGACTATGAGCATATCTCCAGTCTCTTGGAAGATCTACATCATTATGATCAATATTGACATCATCGTCCTTATGTGAATCATCATCTTTAGCCTCTTGTTCATGATCAGAAGATACTTCAATATTAAGTTTTTCAAGATCTTTTTCAATTATGTTTGTATCTTCCTCATCATCAATCTTTTCAGATCCAGTTGCTAAAGATTCATCAAAAACTACATGAATGGATTCTTCAACTACTAAGGTTTTCTTGTTAAAGATTCTATATGCCTTACTAGTTGTTGAATAACCTAGAAAAATTCCTTCATCAGATTTAGCATCAAATTTTCCTAAGTTGTTTTTACCATTATTATGAATGAAACATTTACATCCAAATGCATGAAAGTATTTTATATTTGGTTTTCTTTCATTCCATAATTCATAAGGTGTTTTCTTTAATATTGGTCTTATTAAAGCTCTATTTAAGATGTAACATGCTGTGTTAATTGCTTCCGCCCAAAAATACTTTGGTAAGTTGCTTTCACATAGCATGGTACGGGCCATGTCTTCTAGAGTCCTATTTTTTCTTTCAACTACACCATTTTGTTGTGGAGTCCTAGGGGCTGAAAAATTATGATTAATTCCATTTTCAGTGCAAAAACTTTCAAATAAGTGATTTTCAAATTCTGTTCCATGATCACTTCTTAGAGATACTATAGTAGTGTTTTTCTCATTTGTGACTTTCTTGAAGAATTTCAGGAATATCGAGAAAGTCTCATCTTTGTGAGCTAAAAACATTACCCAAGTATATCTAGAATAATCATCTACAATCACTAGACCATATTTCTTTCCTCCTAGACTTGTGGTTCTAGTTGGTCCGAAAAGATCCATGTGAAGTAGCTCTAGCCCTAGAAGTTGAAACAATGTTTTTAGATTTAAAAGAACTTCTAGTTTGTTTTCCAAATTGACATGCATCACATATTTTATTATTTTCAAAATCTAGTTTAGGTAATCCTTTAACTAAATCCATTTTAATTAGTTTTGAAATAAGGTGTGTGCTTGCATGACCTAATCTACGATGCCACAACCAACTAATTTCATTTATGTTAGCATTGTCAGCAATTAAGCAATGATCACTCAAAGATAATTTTTCTAAGTCAACTAAGTAAACATTGCCATGTCTATAACCAGTAAATACAATGCTATCATCAATAGAATTAGTTACAGTGCATATAGAAGATTTAAATGAAACATTAAAATTTTTATCACATAATTGACTTATACTAATTAGATTATGCTTCAAACCATCAACATAAAGTACATTATCAATAACTATAGATGGAGTTATGCGAACTTTACCAAGGCCCATAATTTGACCTTTACCGTTGTCGCCAAACGTCACAACTCCACCTTTCTTTTCTTCCAGGGTGATGAATTCATCTTTGTCACCCGTCATATGTCTTGAGCAGCCACTATCAAGGTACCACTTTTTCTTTGATCTTTTGGCTACAAGACATTCCTGCAATATAATCAAACTTTATGCTTAGGTACCCAAGCTTTCTTGGGTCCTTCATGGTTAGCAGCAAAAATTGTTCCTTTCGGAACCCATATTTTCTTAGCTTTAATATTTAACTTGTTGTTATTTAACGTTTTGCATTCAAATGATTTGACCTTTTTCATTACATTTAAACAAGTTATATTACTTTGGTTGGCTTTTATAAAAATATTCTTTAGAGATTTCTGTTTCCTTAATGTTATATCCTAAACCAGCTTTGTCAAAAACAGCTTTTTGACTATCTAGATCATGTTAAGTTTAGTTGAACTTAAGTGAATTTCTCAACAATGTCTTTATATTTTTTAACATCTTTCTTAAGAGAGTCATTTTCTTTAGCTTGCTGTTCTTTATCTAAAGCTAAAGTTTCTATTGATCTTTTAAATCTTTAGTTGAGTTTTTAGTTTCAGATTTCTTTTTCTTGATTAAGATTATCTCTTTCTTTCTAAGTTCTTCTTTTTCATTAGTTAAGTTCTTAACTTCTAAAGCTAATTCATTTTTACTTTTAGCTAAACTAATATTGTCATTTTTCAAAAACTTATACTTTTTTTTAAGGATTTAAAATCAATCATAAGTTCATTGAAAGCCTCAAACATTTCATCAAATGTAAATCATCATTTGAGTTTTCAGAACTTACCTCATTGTCGTTGTCGTCGTCGTTGGCCATGAAACAAATATTGGCAACTTCCTTTTGCTCTCTTCTTCGACGAGGAAGATTCATCAGACCATGTTGCCATGTATGCTTTCTTCTTTTTCTTGTAGGCCTTTTTCAGCAAAGGACAATCATACTTAAAGTGCCCTGGCTTTTTGCACTCATAACATACTAAGGGCTCTTTTTCTTTTTCTTTCTCCTTGTCCTTTTTCTTATCCTTTTCTCCTTCAAATCTTGCTCCAAATTTCTTTTTATGGAAGGGCCTTTTTCTCATAAACTTCTGAATTTTTTGGCCAAGAGAGCAGTTTCCTCATCATCTTCATCATTACTTTCACTGCTGCTCTCTTCCATTTCTGCAGTCTTGAGGGCAAGAGTTTTCTTCTTTTTGTTTCCTCCTCAACATGCTGCTTCATTGTTAACTCGTGGGTCATTAAGGATCCTAGAAGCTCCTCTAAAGGTAGTGCATTGAGGTCCTTTGCTTCTTGGATGGCAGTGACTTTTGCTTCCCACGATCTTGGTAGTGACCTAAGAATTTTACGCACAAGATCAGCATTAGAATAAATTCTACCAAGACTTTTCAACCATTCACAATATCAGTAAATCTAGTGAACATGCATGTGATGGTTTCAGTTTGTTCCATTGTAAATAATTCATATTTATGAACCAAAATATTTATTTTGATTCTTTTACTTGGTTTGTTCCTTCATGAGTAATTTCCAACCTATCCCAAATTTCTTTTGCGGAATTACAAGTTGAGATTCGGTTGAATTCATTTGAGTCTAAGGAACAATATAAAATATTAATGGCTTAGCATTTAGTTGTGCCATTCTCCTATCATTATCATTCCAATCCCTTTCGGGTTTAGGAACAATAGTGCCATCAATAAGGTGTGTGGGTGTACTAGGTCCATTTATTATTACTCCCCAAATTCATAGTCAGAAGCTTGAATGAATATTCTCATTCTAGCTTTCCAATATGAATAGTTGGTTCCATTAAATAAAGGAGGTCGATTCGTAGAATGACCTTCAGCAAAACTTGAACCAATTTGTGTTGCCATATGGATCTTTAGCCCTTGATCGTGAGATCAAATTCTAAATGAGCACTTGCTCTGATACCAATTGTTGGCCCAGATGGCAACCCAAGAGGGGGGGGGGTGAATTGGGTTCTTAAAAATTTAAGACTTTTTAACTTTAATTGATTAGTTAGCAAGATGTGCAAGTGAGAGGAAATTAATAATAAGCAAATAAAGAGAGATAGAGATAGAGAAAATAAGGCACGGCAAACACAAGATAATTTTATAGTGGTTCGGTGCAACCAACACCTACGTCCACTCCCAAGATTCACTTGGGTCCACACTATAATCTCTCTAGATTACAGCCGAGTTGTTTTCCAAGCTCACAACTCAAACTTGTTGTTTTCCGGGTGCACAACGAACCCAGCTGGTTTTAACTCGGGCTTACCAGCACAAAACCCTACACGTTGTTTTTTGGGCTCACAACTAACCCAACACAAGCACTCCGGCTTGTAACGAGGTATACCAACCTCCACTGATTCAATCCACTGATTGAATCAGCAAACAAATAGAAAAGAAGTGTTTGAACAATAATGTGCTCCCCTTGAGCAAATATACAAATGAAGTACAAAATAAAAGGTTAGAAAAGCCTGATAAGATTGCAGATGGTAGATGCTTGGGCTTTCTTCCTTCTTCTCTTTAACTCCTCTTGAAGTGTTGAATCACGCCTCAGCAAGATTCTTGACCGTTGAAGTCTTTGGAGTTGAGATGAAGCTTTTTCCTCTTTTGAAAATCCTCCGATTTGACCTTTGAAATGCTTTGGATTTTCTTTTGACTCTTGTGGATTGATGAGAAGGAGCAGACGAAACTTCCTCTTGGATTTCACTCCTTTTGAATCACTCTTCTTTGAGCTAGATGATTTTTCCAATATGCTCTGTTTTTCCCTCTTTTCAAATGATATTCTTTTCTCTCTTTTTGATTTTCTCTGGTTTTTGATTTGAAAAGAGCTCCTCTATTTATAGAATCTGCAAAAATATATCCGTTAGAGACAAGGAAAAATAGCCGTTATTCAAAAATCTTACCGTTGGGGCTGATGTGTCATCGTTAAAAATCGCGCCCAGATTTCGCGGAGTCGACTCGAGCTTTGTGGGAGTCGGCTCGAAGTCGATTACCAAAAATAGAAACATTTTAACATTGAAGGGTCGACTCGCGAAAACAAAGTGTCGGCTCCGAAAGTCGGGAGTCGACTCGAGGAAAATGGGGAGTCGACTCGAGAAGTGCTCAAAAAACATGGGTTCTGTTGTTTGAGCGGAGTCGGCTCGCACAGACAGGAGTCGGCTCGCAAGAAGTCAGGGGTCGACTCTTGAAAACCAAGGGTCGACTCGAGAAATCAGGCAATTTGGGGAGTCGACTCGGAAACCTTGAGTCGGCTCGGGACCGATACAAAAATCAGAAAAATGTTCTGATTGACTTTAAAACTTGTCCCAATTAAATTTAAAATATAAATTTGACTTGAATACATTAAATATGACGTTTATCATGGATTCAAGACATGTTTCAAGAATTCATCGATTGAATAATAATGTATAAAAATTCCTTTTTGAATCTTTTAAGCATAGAACTTGAAACTTCTTTTTCTAATAGATTCAAAACTCATTTGATATAACCATTGATAGTTCATTCTTTTCAATTTGAATAAGCTCAAGGTTTTTGATAAATAAACACATTGTTTTCTTTAAGGTACTCATGGCTTTTGGAAATCATCAAATCAATAAAGTTGGGGCAATTATGTTTCAATAATTTCTCAACAACTCGGCCTAATGTCCCTGAGAGCTGTTGTCTTCATCCCGCATCCAGTCATGAAGTTCCCTACCGAACAGGGAATTGGGGGAGTTCGAGGAAGCCGAGCTATGGCTCAACAATGCTTCGTCATCAGCCTTCAGTTCACATCGCCCGAGGTTGACAGGCTGGACGCTCAGGAGGGTTTCGCTGAGCATCAAGGAGAGCCAGCCGAAGAGCTGGAGGAGATACTGCCGAACAACGCCCAGCCCGACCGAACTATAAAGATCGGATCGCTACTGAAGAGGAGGCCTCGGTTGGAGCTGATCGACCTTCTACGACAAAATGCTGATGTCTCTGCCTGGTCCGCTTCTGATATGCTGGGGATCAACCCAGGTGTTCTCGTCCACCGTCTCAATATGGACGAGATGTCCCGGCCCGTTAAGCAGGAGAAAAGGAGCTTCGTCCCTGAGCGTCAGAAGGCCATTGAGGAGGAAGTTGACAAGCTTATCAAGGCTAACTTCATTCGGGAGGTAAACTACCCTAGCTGGCTGTCAAATATTGTTATAGTGAAAAAGCCGAACGACAAGTGGCGGATCTGCATCAACTTCACCGACCTCAACAAAGCATGCCCAAAGGACAGTTTTCCTCTCCCCCAGATCGACCAGCTTGTAGACGCTACTTCGGGTCAC
Source organism: Calamus simplicifolius (assembly GCA_900491605.1). Classification (NCBI taxonomy): domain Eukaryota; kingdom Viridiplantae; phylum Streptophyta; class Magnoliopsida; order Arecales; family Arecaceae; genus Calamus; species Calamus simplicifolius. The sequence goes on from UESW01004656.1 coordinate 251,497, forward strand.
CAGATGCTGACCTTTATGGACGCCTATTCGGGCTACAACCGAATCTAAATGGCGCCCGAGGATGAAGAGAAGACCGCCTTCAAAACTGACCGAGGTACGTATTGTTACCATATCATGCCTTTCAGTCTGAAAAATGCAGCTACTACTTACTAAAGGCTAGTTAACAAGGTCTTCAAGGAATAGATCGATCGTAACATGGAGGTGCACATCGACGACATGCTGGTCAAAAGAAAAGAAGCGTCCTAGCACATCGTGCCTCTCTTATTATGAAAAGCCTCGGCTAGAGCCGAAGTGAATCTGTTATTATCAAAAGCCTCGACCAGAGCCGAAGTGCATCTCTTATTATCAAAAGCCTCGGACAAAGCCGAAGCGTATCTTTTGCTACCAGAACCCTCGGCCAAAGCCGAATCAAATTTCTTGTTAATCTTTGAAGCCATAGACAAAGCCAAGTGGCCCCGGCGGTTCTGCAGTAATGGCAAGGCCGGTAAGTTTCCCAAACATTTTAGTGCAATTGATACATCTTATCATACTTCGGTGCAAGTAAGCAATCCCTCTCTCTGCCCATCAGCAGAATTGTGCAAACATTTCCTCCTTAGGCAAAGACCTATTTAGCCCCTTTTTTTGTCGGGCCGCGCCTATCTTGTGAACTAGTAGGGTTGCTCAGACCTCCCTTTGACTTGAACAGAGACTAGTACTTCCTCTGAAGAGGGTCAAACACTATGAAAATGCCTAACGAAGGCAGTGCTGCCCAAGCACAATCGAAGGTTTATGAACCAAGCATGACTCGGTGCGCCTAAAAAGAGCAAGACTGCATGGTCACGCCAAAAGGGAAAAAGCAAACATCTGCAAACATTTGAAAAAAGAAGAAAGAACAAAAGACTTTCTTTATTCCGTTAATCGATGAGAAATACAACCTCTCAAGAGGCGTTACAAGTGCGTCAAAGCACAGGAAATACAAGTAAAATAAAAGGCTCGGTTGAGCAGCTTCGGTCGATAAACGATATCTTTACATCCGATCTTAGAAATCAGAGAAACCAGACAGGCTCTGTTAAGCCACTGGTTAATCCCAAAGAACAAAGCAAGCCATCCACAAATCCTTTGGAGGAATATGTGGAGGGATCATAACCAAGTCAAAGACCAGTGGATGCTTATGTCAATGAAGCATCCCCTCAAGTGGGATGTTGGTCTAATAGCCACTGCCCGACCGTAAATGGCAGAGAACCAATAGACCAACACATCCCTCCTTCCTTTTTCACATGAAAAAGATTCCTCAGTCAGATGAACTGAGGAATTCAAGTTGAGGGAGGAGGCGAAGTCTATGCAAACCATGGGGATGCATATGCCTTGCATTTCCGATGGTCCCCATGGCATGTGACAAAGGACACACAGGAAGCGCATACGTGCGCTCCCCATATGACCTCTGCGGGCTTCCTGTGCACTCTCCACATGACCTTCGAGAATTCCTCCCTTGAGGACTGCTTGCTCTTCAGCAGCTTCTCCATCACCCCAGCTATCTGGGACGAACCAACCTTCAAAAGAAGGCTTGGAATCTCCACTCTCAACTTCAATGGAACAGACACCATGCAAACTCTTACCACTCATAGAAAAGAAAGTCTTGGGAGATAGCCTAACACGGCCCGCTCCTCCCATTTTATAGGCAAACAGACCGGGAACAGCTAATAAAGCAGAAAGCCTCGGGATTCAAATGACCTATCTACACCACCACGTGGTGTTTCAGAATGAAAAGAGTGCTTTTCAAAGCGCACAGAGCGCATTTCCTAGGCCATGATGCACGACAAAAGATTTCCCTCTGACTCGAATTAGAAGCCTTAAATGCAGGAAATCGTCCGCCGGTCCTTGAGATACGAGCAGGTCTAGGAAATAGCCTTGTGAAAATGATGCCCTTCAATGGTGATCGAATGCTTAGCTTGTACGTCAAAAAGACCCACGTTGGAAAAGGACAACGGGATAAATGCCCTACGCAAAAAATAAAGCATCCTTCGGCGAATCACAAATCCGCCTCGTCAGCCCTGGCAGAAAATGAAATGATTTCTCATAGACTGGACCATCCACCAAATCCCGACCAAGGTACTCGCGCAGTTATCGGTCATATCACACAGAACCATCTTCATACCTTGGTTAGACAAGCCGATTTCTTGTTTTGAATTGATAGAACTATTTGCCGAACCTCGGCCTTGACCGAGACATTTCTTTAAGCTCAAACCAAGCCCGCTTACGCATTGGCGAGGCAAATCGGCTCAGCTTTGAATAAGCGAGACATTCAGTTTGAAAGGAACAAACCGACCCGAAGGCGAGAGCTACACATGATCCACTCGCTGTCAGCTTCTAACGCAAAATGGCTATTCAGGCGATAAGTGATTTAAAGCAATAAGGCCAAATAGATGGGAACAAAAGATCCATTCATTAAAGTTTTGGCCAAGATACAAGTGTGAAAGGAGAAAAATACATGTACAGCCCTTAAGGGTCAGGGCTTGGGTCGATCCTAGGAACCTCCTCGATAATATCCGGGAGAGCTTGACTTGCTTCGCCCACTTTGAATAATATTGGCTCCTCGGCATCGAGCTGAGGGCGTTCCTCAGGAGCAACGGCCTCATTAGGGCCTAGAATAGCCTCAAGATCGACATCTGAGATGTCCTCGTATTCCTCTTCTTCGGCCCCTGGGGTACAAGCATCGAAATGTTTGGCGTCCAAAAAAGACAAATCCCATTCGGAATGTGCCCGAGAAATCCTTGCTCGAGTCTCCTCCTCTCCGAACCGAAATGCATCGGCGCATGCCCCACTACGTTCTTCAGAGAATTGCGCAGAATTTTTGTACTCCTCCACAGCCGAAGCAAGCTAGTTTTGGAGTTCGAGGTTGTTGACCCAATTGATGATTTTGATGATTAACAAAACTACTTGAGTATAACTATTGGAGGCTCTAATGATTTTGATTTAGTGTTTCAGATTATTAGACTGTTGAATGATCAAAATCAGAAGTTACATAGTGTTCTGGATCGAATCTAATGTCTAGGTAAGAATTGCAGACATTAGAGTCGACTCCGAGAATCACAGAGCCGACTCCGGAACTGGCACGAACATTAGAGTCGACTCCGAGACTGTTAGAGTCGACTCTCATAGACGAAGCAGAAAGTCAATTTTTCTGGCCCCGACCTAGAGTCGACTCCGGGTAAGTTAGAGTCGACTCCGGAAAAGTTTCTTGTTGACCCCAAAAAGTCAGAGACGACTCCAGAAATATCGTTTTGAGATGCCTCGAGCTAGAGCCGACTCCAGAAAAGTTAGAGTCGACTCCAACCCACCTGGAATGAAAAATCATGTTGCCAGATCAGCTCTAACGGTAATATTTCTATTTACCTTATTTCTAACGGATATATTTTGATACAAGGTACACTCCAACGGATAGTTTTCTTCCAAAAATGATGTGAAAGAAATCTATAAAAAGGGAAGACTATTGTTCAAAAAAGAACGGAAAATAGAAGGAAAAAGAGAAAAATCTGAGATAGACAAATCCCATTTCAAAAATCCAAGAGCTTGAATCTTAAGAGGAAAACCTTCTAGCTCAAATCCACTCCACTCCAAAAGGCTCAAGAGGAATCCAAAGCATTCAAATCAAAGTCTTGGTGGATTTCCCAACTTGGAGAAAGGAGATTCGTTTCTTGCTTTTCAACTCTTCTCAACTGCTTCAACTGTGAAGAATCGGAGCTGAGGCTTGATTCAATCCAGCAAGGAGAAGAAGAAAAGAAGAAAAGAAGAAAAGCTCAAAAGCCAACCAATCCACAAATCAGGCTTTTCTAAACCTTGTTATTCTTAATTTGTATATTTGCTCATTGAGGAGCTTTGTATTTCAAAAACAATACTTATTTTGTTTGTGCCTAGTTCAATCTGGGGGATTGAACTAGAGGAGGTAGTTTTACCTCGGTTCAAGCTTGGTTAAGCTTGGGTTAGGGTTTTTGTGCTGGTGAGCCCTTGAAAACCAGCTGGGTTCGTTGTGCGCCCGGGAAAACAACAAGTTTGAGTTGTGAGCTTGTAAAACAACTCTGCTGTAATCTAGGGTGATTATAGTGTGGACCCAAGTGAATCTTGGGAGTGGACGTAGGTGTTGGATACACCGAACCACTATAAAATCTTTTGTGTTTGCCGTGTTCTATTGTCTCTCTCTCTATCTCTATTTTATTCACTGCACTTTATAGTTACCTTGCATTGCCTTCATTAATCTCAAGCAAACTATTTTAAAAAGGCTAATTTTTTAAAGAACCCAATTCACCCCCCCTCTTGGGTTGTCATCTGGGCCAACAATTGGTATCAGAGCTAGTGCTCATTAGATTTTGATCACACGATCAAGAGCTAAAGTTCCAAATGGCAACACAAGTTGGTTCTTTTGCTGAAGGTCATTCTACGAATAGACCTCCACTTTTTAATGGCTCAAACTATTCTTATTGGAAAGCTAGAATGAGGATATTCATTCAAGCTTCTGATTATGAGCTTTGGGGTGTTATAATTAATGGACCTAGTACACCCACACACGTTATTGATGGCACTATTGTTCCTAAGCCCGAAAGGGACTGGAATGATAATGATAGGAAAATGGCACAGCTTAACGCTAAAGCCATGAATGTACTATATTGCTCATTAGACGCTAATGAATTCAATAGAATCTCCACTTGTAATTCCGCAAAGGAGATTTGGGATAGATTAGAGGTTACCCATGAGGGTACCAATCAAGTGAAAGAATCCAAAATAAATATTCTTGTTCACAAATATGAGTTATTTAATATGGAACAATCTGAAACCATTGCATGCATGTACACTAGATTCACTGACATTGTAAATGGTTTGAAAAGTCTTGGTAAGACATATACTAACTCTGAACTTGTTCGAAAATTCTTAGGTCTTTACCAAGATCATGGGAAGCAAAGATGACTGCAATCCAAGAAGCTAAGGACCTCAATACTTTACCCTTAGAGGAGCTTCTAGGATCCCTAATGACCCATGAGCTGACTATGAGGCAGCATGTTGAGGAGGATTCAAAGAAAAAGAAAATGATTGCCCTCAAAGCTGCAAAAGATGAAGCAGCAGCAATGATGATGATGATGATGATGAGACTGCTCTCTTAGCAAAGAAATTTAAGAGATTTATGAGGAAAAAGAAACCCTTCCACAAGAAAAAATTTGGAGTTAAGTGGGAAGGAGAAAAGGATAAGATTAAGGACAAGGACAAGGAAAAAGAGAAAGACCCTTGACATGCTATGAATGTAATAAACCGGGGCACTTTAGAAATGAATGTCCTAGATTGAAGAAAGCCTACAAAAAGAAGAAGAAGGCTTATATGGCGACTTGGAGTGATAGCGAGGAATCTTCTTCCGAAGAAGAAGAACAAAAGGAAGTCGCAAACGTATGCTTTATGGCGGACGACAACGATGAGGTAAGTTCCGAAACCCTTGCGATGAATTTGCTTTGATGAACTTTTTGATGCTTTTAATGAACTTGTTGGGGATTTTAAATCTTTGAAAAAGAAATACAAGTTTTTGAAAAATGAAAACTTAGCTTTCATTCATGAAAAAGAAAATCTTAACAATGAAATTAAGAAACTTAAATCTGAAAATAAAATTTTAATGAATGAAAAGGAATCAATCTCTAATGAAAAAGATAAATTAAAGAATGAGGTTGAAAAACATAAAAATATAGTTGAAAGTTTACATTAAGCTCAACTTAAATTAGACATGTTATTAAATAGTCAAAAAGCAGTTTTTGACAAAGCCGGATTAGGATATAACACTTAAGAAAACAAAAATCACTTAAAAATATTTTTGTAAGTGCTGGCCAAAGTAATTAACATGCTTTAAATGTAATCAAAAAGGGCATAAATCTATGAATGTAAAATCTGAAACCTAATAAAAACTTAAATGTTAAAGGAAAGAAAATATGGGTTCCGAAAGGAACAATATTTGTTGCTACTAACCATGAAGGACCCAAGAAAGCTTGGGTACCTAAACATAAAGTCTGATTTTATTGCAGGAATGTCTTGTGGCCAAGAGATCAAAGAGAAAGTGGTATCTTGATAGTGGCTGCTCAAGACATATGACGGGTGACAAAGAAGAATTCATCACCCTTGAAGAAAAGAAAGGAGGAGTTGTTACATTTGGCGACAATGGCAAAGGCCAAATCTTGGGGTTTGGTAACATTCAAATAACTCCCTCCATATTTATTGAAAATGTACTTTATGTTGATGGTTTAAAACACAACTTAATTAGTATAAGTCAATTATGTGATAAAGGTTTTAAAGTATTTTTGAATCTTCTTTATGCACAGTAGCTAATCCCATTGATAATAGCATTGTTTTTATTGGAAATAGAAATGGCAATGTATATATGATTGACTTAGACAATTTGTCTACTAATAATCATTGCTTAGTTGCTAATAATGCTAATATGAATGAGATTGGTTGGTTGTGGCATCGAAGATTAGGTCACGCAAGCACACACTTGATTTCAAAACTAATTAGAATGGATTTAGTAAAAGGTTTACCTAAATTAGATTTTGAAAATAACAAAATATGTGATGCATGTCAGTTTGGAAAACAAACTAGAAGTTCTTTCAAATCTAAAAATATTGTTTCAACTTCTAGGCCATTAGAGCTACTTCACATGGACCTTTTTGGACCAACTAGAACCACAAGTCTAGGAGGAAAGAAATATGGTCTTGTGATAGTAGATGATTACTCTAGATTCACTTGGGTAATGTTTTTAGCTCACAAAGATGAGACTTTCTCGATATTCATGAAATTCTTCAAGAAAGTAACAAATGAGAAAAACACTACCATAGTGTCTCTAAGAAGTGATCATGGAACTGAATTTGAAAATCACTTATTTGAAAGTTTTTGCAATGAAAATGGAATTAATCATAATTTTTCAGCACCTAGGACCCCACAACAAAATGGTGTAGTTGAAAGGAAAAATAGGACTCTAGAAGACATGGCCCGTACCATGCTATGTGAAAGTAAACTCCCGAAATACTTTTGGGCGGAAGCTATTAACACAGCATGTTACATCTTAAATAGAGCCTTAATAAGACCTATTTTAAAGAAAACACCTTATGAATTATGGCATGATAGAAAACCAAACATTAAATATTTTCATGCATTTGGTTGTAAATGTTTTATTCATAATAATGGTAAAAACAACTTAGGTAAATTTGATGCAAATCTGATGAAGGAATATTCTTAGGTTATTCAACAACTAGTAAAGCATATAGAGTGTTCAATAAAAAACCTTAATTGTTGAAGAATCTATTCATGTAGTTTTGATGAATCTTTAGCATCAAGTTCCAAAAGGATTGATGATGAGGAAGATACAAACATTCTGAAAAAATCTTGAAAAACTTAATATTGATGTATCTTCAGATCATGAACAAGAAGTTAAAGATAATGATTCGCCTAATGCTGATGATATTAATACTAATCATAATGATATAGATCTACCAAGAGATTGGAGATACGCTTATAGTCATCCCAAGGAATTGATTATAGGTGATCCATCTCAAGGAATAAGAACTAGATCATCTATGAGAAATATTAGTAATCACTTTGCATTTGTTCTCAAATTGAACCTAAAACCATTGAAGAAGCTGAAAAAGATAATAATTGGATGTAGCTATGCAAGAAGAATTAAACCAATTCACTAGAAATAATGTATGGACATTAGTGGAAAGACCTAAAAATCATTCTGTAATAGGATCAAAATGGGTATTTAGAAATAAACTAGATGAAAATGGCATAGTAATTAGAAACAAAGCTAGATTAGTTGCAAAAGGATATAATCAAGAAGAAGGCATTGATTTTGATGAAACTTTTGCACCTGTAGCTAGATTAGAAGCCATTAGGCTATTACTAGCATTTGCATGTCACATGAACATTAATTTATTTCAAATGGATGTCAAAAGTGCATTTTTAAATGGATTAATAAATGAAGAAGTTTATGTAGAACAACCACCAGGTTTTGAAGATCACGAATTTTCAAATCACGTTTTTAAATTGCACAAAGCATTATATGGTTTGAAACAAGCACCTAGAGCTTGGTATGATAGACTAAGTAAATTTTATTGAAAATGATTTACAAGAGGAAATGTTGATAAAACATTGTTTTTGAAAAGAAAAAATAAAGATTTACTTGTAGTTCAAATTTATGTTGATGACATTGTATTTGGTGCTACTAACGATCTTCTATGTCAAGAGTTTGCTAAGTTAATGCAGGGAGAATTTGAAATGAGCATGATGGGAGAACTCAATTTCTTCCTTGGACTCCAAATCAAACAAAGCAAAGAGGGTATCTTTATCAACCAAACAAAGTACACAAGAGAAATTCTAAAGAAGTTTGGTATGGAATCAATTAAACCCCTCGGAACACCAATGAGTCCTTCATGCAAGCTGGACAAAGATGAAGAAGGTAAGAAGGTTGATCAGAAATATTATCGAGGTATAATCGGATCCCTACTTTATTTAACTGCAAGTAGACCAGACATTATGTTTGCTGTTTGCTTATGTGCTAGATTTCAGTCAGAACCTAAAGAATCACATTTAATTGCTGTTAAAAGAATACTAAGATACTTAAGTGGAACAAAAAATGTAGGTTTATGGTATTCTAGAGACTCCACATTAAATCTGATTGCATACACTGATTCTGATTATGCTGGATGCAAGTTAGATAGAAAAAGCACAAGTGGTGCATGCCAATTTTTAGGAAGTAACTTAATCTCATGGTTTAGCAAAAAGCAAAATTCGGTTGCATTATCTACTGCGGAAGCAGAATATGTTGCAGCTGGAAGTTGCTGTGCTCAAATCCTATGGATTAAGAGACAACTTGAAGACTATGGTATCACACTTGATAAGACACCTATAAGATGTGATAATACAAGTGCAATAAATCTAACTAAAAATCCAATTCAACATTCAAGAACAAAGCATATTGAAATAAGATATCACTTTATAAGAGAACATGTAGCCAATAATGAAATTTGTCTTGATTATGTGAATACTGAAGAACAACTAGCAGATATATTAACAAAACCCTTAAGTGAAGAGAGATTTTGTTATCTTAGAGGAGAATTAGGAGTTTGTGATCCTTTGGAATAGTTTTCTGAAACTCTTAAGGACATCTATCTAGATTTCATCATTTTCTTGAAAAATCTTGATATTTCAATAAGGAAATCTATCTAGATCTTGATTCATTGTTTCCCCAATTGCTAAGGAACATTAATCTATAATTTGATGATTAATTTGAATAGTTTCAAATCCTTGAAACTTAATTTTTTATCTCTGAAACTGTTAGAGTCGACTCTGACAGTTTGTGGAGTCGACACCTGAGTTTTTGATGTTCTGTCTAAGCGATTAGAGCCGACTCTGGCTTTTGTGGAGCCGACTCTAATACGAGCGCTGACAGATTTTCTGGTTCGGAGCCGACACCCAGTTTTCGGGAGTCGACTCTAAGTCGAGCTAGGTCAAAAATAAAAAGGCGGAGTCGACCCCCAATCATTCCATTCGTCTCCAAAACCTAACCAAAAAGCTCCAAAGCCTTTCCAACTTCCCCAATCTACTCAAAACCCTTGATTAATCTTCCAATCTTCTCAATGGCACCTAAGAGGCGCGGATTCGTCGGTGGAGCATCCGTTCCAACGAAGAGACGCACTGTTCGGAGGCAACCCTCGCCTTCTTCCTCTTCGGCCACTCAAGAGGATTCACCTCCTTCACCCTCTTCACCCAAGGTTGATCATTTAGCCGGTAAGACCATTACCACTGGGAGAAAGGTGAATTTTGATTTCTTTGAGTCGGAAGGTTTCTCTATTGGAAGAAATTTGAAGGAAATGGGATGGGAAAAAATCTGTTCACTTGATATACCCACATATCCAGCCTTAGTAAGAGAGTTTTACAATGGTTTAAGCAGAGGAGAAGGTGGATTAATAAGTATAGTAAGAGGAACAAGAGTTACAATAACCTCTGAGATTCTTGGAAACTTATTGGAAATGCCCACAATCGGATTAATGGAATATCAACATGAGGATAGAAGTGGAGCATTGACAAGAATGCTAGGGAGAGATGTGACTGAGTTTGAAGAAATCTTTGCAAATCAATTAATCTAGAACTCAGATTACTACATAATATCTGTGGAAGAATCTTGTTTCCAAAAATTGGTAGATTCGAGTATGTCTCGGAGCGAGACGTTCTGTTAATGGATTGTATAATTACTGGAAGGCCAGTCAATTTAGCTGGCATGATGATTGGATACATGGCAGAGGCAGCTACAAAGAAAGATCAACACTGCCATACGGTATGATTCTGACACTTATCTTTAGAAGCCAAGGTGTGCTCATTATGGAGAATGAACCTTTAAGAAAACTGAGACACACTGATTATTATAGCTATCTACTATTCATCGGATGGGCTTCAAGAAATTGAATGGTGTTTGGATAAAAGGAGGAAGAGAGGAAAGAGCAGAAAGAGATAGAGCAGAAGAAACCAGAGTAGAAGACATCCCGGACCATCTACTGAGGGACCATCTGTCCCTGATCCATCTATTGCGGGACCTTCTTCAGCTGGACCTTCAGAGGCCGGACCTAGTACTATTCCCTCACCTCCACATCAGCCTATAACAAATTCTGGAGATTCTCTGATGAACAAATTGATCAGTTAAGAGGTTTACTTGCTGAGTATGATAGTCAGAGATCTCAAGAAATTTCACAATTAAAAGAAGACTTAATCAGTTGAAGGAAGAATTTAATTCGAGACTGGACATGATCTCCTTTACCTTAAGCAATTCAGTTGAATCCTTTGGGGCTGATCTTCACAAAATCTTCGAAAGGATGGAAGGTATTGCTGATGGGTCAGGATCTTATGTTCATGCAACGGGTCAATTGAAGAAGGACATTGACCTTGCAGTCTCTCAAATCGAAGCTTGCCTTGAAAACTTTAAGAAATCACAAAAGATGATGTAATGGAAATCATAGGTCATTTGAAGAAAATTGTATTCAAACATATCTGACCTTGATTTTGATTTTGATAGTTTGTACTTAGGAAGTTTTTGAATATCTAATGTATTTCATTTTGAAATGTATATGAATCAACTAATGTAATGGTTCTTGCTTATGAAATGCAATTTCACATTTTCAAATATTGATTGCTTGGATCCCTATGCTTTATTGAGTCTACAAATTTTTTTAATAGCTTTCTTTATCTAATACTCTCCTTATTGCTGATAACAAAAAAGGGGGAGAGATGGTTGAGATGGTTGAATATGCAAAGAAAGAAAGACTTGAAAATTTCAATGAAAGATGATGCAAAGAAAGATTGAATATGAATATTGAATATGAATATTGAAAATTTTAATGAAGGGAGAGATGGTTGTATATGCATAAAGAAAGAAAGAAAGGGGGAGAAATAATTGCTTATGCAAAATGACTTGAAATGTTAATCAGTTAAAATTTGATGCTTATATAGGGGGAGCTATTCAATGCAGGGGGAGCTTAACAAAAAGCTCAATTGCAATTTTATGCACATTAAGATTAAATATTCATAATTGATGGATTATATTGAACTCATGCAAATTTTAAAAGTTACTTTGAATATTGGCATCAAATCCTTCATTTAAAATGTTTAAGTTTCAAAATGACGATAATCTTTAGTTTGAATGAATTTTTGAATGCATATACTCAAAGTTTTTGTTATCATCAAAAAGGGGGAGATTGTTGACCCAATTGATGATTTTGATGATTAACAAAACTATTGAGTATAACTATTGGAGGCTCTAATGATTTTGATTTAGTGTTTCAGATTATAGACTGTTGAATGATCAAAATCAGGAGTTACATAGTGTTCTGGATCGAATCTAATGTCTAGGTAAGAATTGCAGACATTAGAGTCGACTCCGAGAATCACAGAGCCGACTCCGGAACTGGCATTAGAGTCGACTCCGAGACTGTTAGAGTCGACTCTCACAGACGAAGCAGAAAGTCAATTTTTCTGGCCCCGACCTAGAGTCGACTCCGGGTAAGTTAGAGTCGACTCCGAAAAAGTTTCTTGTCGACCCCAGAAAAGTCAGAGACGACTCCAGAAATATCGTTTTGAGATGCCTCGAGCTAGAGCCGACTCCAGAAAAGTTAGAGTCGACTCCAACCCACTGGAACGAAAAATCAAGTTGCCAGATCAGCTCTAACGGTAATATTTCTATTTTACCTTATTTCTAACGGATATATTTTGATACAAGGTACACTCCAACGGATAGTTTTCTTCCAAAAATGGTGTGAAAGAAATCTATAAAAAGGGAAGACTATTGTTCAAAAAAGAACGGAAAATAAAGGAAAAAGAGAGAAAATCTGAGATAGACAAATCCCATTTCAAAAATCCGAGAGCTTGAATCTTAAGAGGAAAACCTTCTAGCTCAAATCCACTCCACTCCAAAAGGCTCAAGAGGAATCCAAAGCATTCAAATCAAAGTCTTGGTGGATTTCCCAACTTGGAGAAAGGAGATTCGTTTCTTGCTTTTCAACTCTTCTCAACTGCTTCAACTGTGAAGAATCGGAGCTGAGGCTTGATTCAATCCAGCAAGGAGAAGAAGAAAAGAAGAAAAGAAGAAAAGCTCAAAAGCCAACCAATCCATAAATCAGGCTTTTCTAAACCTTGTTATTCTTAATTTGTATATTTGCTCATTGAGGAGCTTTGTATTTCAAAAACAATACTTATTTTGTTTGTGCCTAGTTCAATCTGGGGGATTGAACTAGAGGAGGTAGTTTTACCTCGGTTCAAGCTTGGTTAAGCTTGGGTTAGGGTTTTTGTGCTGGTGAGCCCTTGAAAACCAGCTGGGTTCGTTGTGCGCCCGGGAAAAACAACAAGTTTGAGTTGTGAGCTTGTAAAACAACTCTGCTGTAATCTAGGGTGATTATAGTGTGGACCCAAGTGAATCTTGGGAGTGGACGTAGGTGTTGGATACACCGAACCACTATAAAATCTTTTGTGTTTGCCGTGTTCTATTGTCTCTCTCTCTATCTCTATTTTATTCACTGCACTTTATAGTTACCTTGCATCTGCCTTCATTAATCTCAAGCAAACTATTTTAAAAAAGGCTAATTTTTAAAGAACCCAATTTATCCCCCCCTCTTGGGTTGTCATCTGGGCCAACAGAGGTTCATTTGGTGACTCGTGGATAACTCCGCCCTTAAAGCTTTTAACTATTCCTATGCCTCGAGCCCAATCCTATCCATCTGCAAAACATCAAGGCGTTTGAACCCGCGAGCGAAAAAAAGCACCAAAAGCAAATAAATGGGAAGACACTATACCTCTTCCTCCCGCCGAGCCATTTCATCGCTCAGTTCCTGAACCTTCTCCAAGGCCTTCAGCTTGGCCGATTTATTTTGTTGCAGACCCTCCTTGAGGTCATTAATCCAAGACTGATTGTCCCCAATTTCCTGCTGAAATTGATCAAGATCGTCGGTGAGCCGAGCAATTTGCTCACTCTGCCACTTCAGCCGATTCTCCATATCGGCGAGTTGGTCCCGCTGCCGTCAGCATCTACGCTCCTCATCCTCCAATTTCCTACCACAACTATTCTTCTCCTCAGCATGACTGGCCCTCAGTTGGCCCCACCTCTTATCGAAATGTTGCTCCATGGCATTGATTTTGCTGTCGTATTTAGCCTTGATCTGAGACAATTCTAGGCAGGCCTTATCCGATTGTTCGCGAAAACCCTAGAGCTCTTTGACCTGAACCTCTAATCGGGAGGCCCTTTCGGCTGCAAGTCGGTAAGACTCGCTCATCCTTTCAAGATCTGCCTTCACGAGCGCCAAGGCCCTGGAAAGTTGGCTGGTTGAATCTACCCTCGCCCGAAGGGTGGCCGCTTCCTTCCTGGCCTGAGCGCAGGCCCCAGTGGCCAAATTCAAGCGCCAAGTCAACGCCCTCATTACCAACGCATTCTGCGAGAAAAGCACCAATAATAAATCATGATCCGACCGACTAATCAGGAACTACAACCTCAGTACAACAACTTACCCGAGAGACGTAATTTGAAGCCATCGTCATAAAGGTAGCGTTATTGATTTTAGGCAGAAGGAAAACATCCTTCAGCACCCCAAGCCGACCGAAAGCCGCATCCATGATATCCTCGGTGGCAGGCTCGCCCGTCGAGGAACTTCTCCCCATGCACAAAATGGATTTCATCAAGGCAGTGAGCATATCATCCACCTTCGGGCTGTGGATAAAAGAGCTCATTCCTAAAGAACTAGCCTGAGGAACTTTGGCCCGAGAAACCATCTGCTCGGCCTCCTCTGCCAGGACTCTAACCTGCGAGTCCTCGGCCCCAACCGAAGGACCCTCGACCCGAGCGTCCCCTTGTTCAACGATTCTTCTTCTTCTACTACTAATGCTTCTACCTCCCCCACAACGTCCCTGAGAACCGCGGAGGGGGGGCCTTCAGCAGGAGGAGGCATGACCTCCATCGACCTTTCGACGGGTAGCTCCACTTGAGCTTCAGCAGCCGTCACTCCCTCTTCTGACCCCTCCATCCGAGCAGAGGTCTCCTTCATACGCAATGGGCTCTCTACCGTCAGTGACTGAAAGACATCCGGCGGAGGGATCGCCGGACGTACCAGTGACGTCTCCTCTGCGTTGTCTGATACAATTACTATTTGAAGGAGAGAAACCTCGATGGCTCCCCCCGAGCTCCCCCAATGATTTCCTCTGCTGCTTTGCTCCCCTCCAGTAAGGGGGGCTCGTGGACCACGGTTTGCGCTCCCGCTATCTCCCTTATTGGGGTGGGAGAGCGGTGACTGGTGCCATCTTTCTTCGACCCCTTCGAGCGAGGCTCGGAAGGATGAGACCTCTTCTGGATCCGTGTTTGTCCCCAGAACTAGAGCCCCTTTGGTGCTTGCCCGACTCCTTCCTCATCCGGCACACAAACGTCGACCTTTGGACTGAAAATGCAGAAAATGGTTCAATCAAATGGGAATACCCGAACAAGCCGACCGTCGTGATAAAAGAGAAAAGGATACACTTACCTTGAGGGTCGACAGAGCTAATCCCAGCGGCGAAGAGAGCCTCCTCAGCTAACAGAGTGCTAGCCGATACCTCCTGACCACTACGAAGGGTAGCCAGATCCCTTTCCTCTTGATTGCTCAAATCCAAATGCGCCTCCGGATCCTTCACATAATTGCCCCATCCTCTCAAAAAATCTAAGCCGATATTTCCTTCGGCAATGAGAAATCGGGACTTCCACCCTTTATCGAAGAAGGGTTATCGGAAATCATCTTGAATGACTTCTGGGGGCCGATATAAGGCCACTCAGAGCTCCTTCCGGAGACCAGGTTGTAGCAAATGCGGAATAGGGGAAGAGTTACAGTCATCCCAACACGACTGCACATCGAGACGAACCCAACAAGGTTTCGCCAACTATTTGGGGCCACTATCATTGGACATATGTTGTACAACCTCATCACCTCCTGTATCAATGGGCGAAGAGGGAATCAGAGACCTGCTCTCAAGCTCTCCTCGTAGAAGAAAACTCCCCGGCTCAGCTCGGTTGAAACTCGATCCTCGGTCCTCGGCGCCCAAAGGCTACATCCCTAGGAACTCTGTAAAGACGGCATATTCTACCCAAATCCTTCGGGGTGATCTTAGAAGCAGCATCGCCTGGACCACTCATATTGGCTAAACGGGGGGTAAGACACGAACAGGCAAGCAAGGGCTTAGAGATAGAAAATCTCTGTAACACGGATGAAGGAGCGTTGTAGAACAAGCGCCACCACAAGCGCCTCTTTAAATAAGCGTCTCAGAAAGAAAGCCCTAGACGCCAGAAATCCCAATACGGGCGCCAGAAATAAAGGAACCCCCACGTGGAGCTCCCACAATTGCAGCTTGCAATAAACTAGGCATCTTTTTCTCGAGCCATGGCAGAAAATGATGATGAAACAGTGGCCCGTCATTTACGAGATCATCATTACCCACCTTTTTGAATCCTCCAAATAAGATTGCTCCAGAATTCTACTCCCTATGTCCAAAATTACACTTTGTACTAGGGAGTGGGGGGCATGTGATGAGGGGTAAAATCATCATTGTGTTATTGATCGCTCACATCAGCGATGAGGTCACGCCCAATCCAAATACCCCGCTTGCTAGCTGGCTAGCTGGCGTGACATTCTAGCAACAAGGTCAAATCAGCCTTGATGAGGTCGGGTCATCCTGACAACCCGGACCATCCTTATGCTTTGGCCATCTGAGCCGAGCTATCCTTATTCCTCGGTAATCCGAGCTATCCTTATGCTTTGGCCATCTGAGCCAAGCCATCCTTATTCCTCGTAACCCGAGCTATCCTTATACTTCGGTCGAGCCAAGCCATCCTTATTCCTCGGTCATTCAAGCTGATCCATTTTACACTTCGGAAAATCAAGCTATTCCTCATCCAGGCCAGCCACGGCATTCAAAATACCTCTGCAAAATCTGACACGGGAGAGTCCCTAATCGCTAAAACGGAATAAGATTCCAAACAGAGAATCATACACGGGAGTGGCCTAGAGCCTATGCAATCGTGGAGTCCCAAGGCATCAACCAGCTCTCCTGACCGTCGATCCTCTAACTGACAAGATACAAATCCTACTGATCTCGTAACAAACTCGATTTGAATCCGTTTCAAATCATAACAACTTTTAGCTCCCACGACGTGCCCAGGGAATCAGGTGATCCTCTAAAATACCACAACACTTTAACCTCTTAGGTACACACAAAAAATTACCTTATACATTCATTTGGCTTTACGAAATCGATCACTCCATTAGAGCTCCGATCGAGAGCTTGGAGGAAGATTCTTCTGTGAAAAGTCTTCTCCTCACATCTGCCTGCTGTGAATCTCCACTGACTTGGGCGTCGGAGGGTTCCCCATAGATGACAACCCAAGAAATCCTTTACGAGCATGGACTGTCTTGCAGGTTTCACCCCGGATGTCGAGATCGAAGTTTGGATCCGAGCCGGAAGCGCACCAGAGTTGAAGAATGGATTTCCGTGGCAACAGTGGCTTTCAAGTTCTTCACCAAAACCATTGGGTTGATGTCTCTCCCATTCGCGATGCACTCATAGTAAATATCAGTGATTTCCTTCAGGTATTCGCTTCTTCTGAATCGAAGCTTACATGTTATATTTGATTAAGACTTCCTGCTTACTGCCATGTTATCGTGCGTAGCTCGTCAGTAATGGCATGTTCAAAAGCATGGTACATCGGGTGCTGGCTATTAGTGTTTCCTTTTATGTGGCCCACATGGATATATGATTGATTTATCATTTATTTATTCTAAATGATAATTATGATATTTGATTTTATCAGATATTTAAATTTAAGTGATAACGATGGTTTAATAAAGCTAATTTCCTATTGGTTCATTTTTGGAAAGTTATCTAATAATCTCTCTTTGATGGAAAGAGAAATTTAACGTATTATCATATTGATCCTCTCTTTCTTATTTATAGTCTGTTTGACCATCACAACAGATAAGGAAGAGAATTAGAAAAGAGAGACAAACTCAATCTATCGTTAACCCATACGCAGCCCCTCGTTTCTCGTCAACAAATATCAATGGATCAATGTACGCTTCTTGGTTTATGTTTTAATGTAAAAATCATTTATTCTAAGATCTTGGCCATTATGTTTATTAAAAAAATCCTTTAATGGATCTTACATGTGGTATCAGAGCCTTGATTGAAGAATTTATAATTTTTCATTATGAATCTATCTTTGACGGTTCTAATATATATATATATATTGTTATTATAATCAAGATGATTAGAATAGCATAATGTTAAAGGTGATTATTGTATGACTCTTTGGTTCAAGGTTTGGATCATTGTCTTTTCTTTATTTTTTTTATCACTTTTGATCTTCTGAAGAATAAAGAACGTACAAAGAACGTACAAAATAAAGAAACCCGTTCTCCCATGCGATGGAATTAAAGAACCAAAAAGGCCCGTTTCATAAAGCCATCTCCTCTTCCCCTCTTCCACTTAAGCCTCCAGAGCCTTGTTTAAAGAAATAGCCAAAAAAAAGGGGAGGCTTTCCCCTTTTCTTTGGGAATTCTCCCTCTTTTGTCACGTGCGGAAATCACGAATGCATGAAGAGAGAGAGGGACGTGGCCTCCTTGCCTCTTAACGACGTGGGTCTTGTAACGTGCGGAAGTGTAGGAGTAGGATTCGATGGGATTAAGGATTAAATAAAAGAAAGAAGTGGGATTCCACGGACATAAAGAGTCTTCACATATTCCAGTTTCTTTCCACAGAAGCTTTGACGTTACCATGGCATGAAAGAAAAATAAAATAAAATAGAGATTGCGGTGGTTCAAACCTATAACTAACAGGTTTGAAAGAAAATATGTTACCACTCCACTAATGTAATCTTAACGATAAATAATGAAAGTTCAGAATATTTTTTTTCGCAAGAAAATTTCTTTATAAAATTATATGGGTACACTTAAGTCTTTTGTATTCACACATGATATCATCATTAATTAATTTTGATGTCTATATTATAATTTGTTAGTCACCAAAGTGGCCAAATTTGAAAGTTTATAGATATCAAATTTAATTAAATAATTTAATTACTCATAATTATGTGATGCTTATAAATGAATGACATAATTTCTTAATTGTTATGAGTATATTGAAGTTCATTGATTATAAATATTTAAGGATCGCCCAAAGGTTGACTAGTCATTTTATAATCTATGGACATGATGTGGTCAATTAATATGCTTGGTTAGGTATGTTTAGCATATCCAAAGATAGCAAACATATCTAATTTGAGTATATATAATGGCCAAGTATGTAAAATTAAAATTAAGCATCAATTATGTTTACTGTTGTATATTGTTGTATCACCCAAAAGAGAACTTCAATATGCACTTATTGTTTACTTGATAGAGTCTGAATATTTATTTAAATATATTACTCAAAGTATTAACGTGTGAGCATATTTTATTTATTCATGTTCCTCTTCATTCGCAAGCTATGTCTGTTCAAACATTCAATGGGCTTAATTTCCCTGAATGGCGTGAACAAGTTCAGTTTCATCTTGGTGTTCTGGATCTTGATTTGGCACTCATGAATAGAAACCCATGCTCTTACTGACTCTAGTAGTGCTGAACATAGGTCTTTCCATAAGACTTGGGAAAGATCAAACAGACTTAGCTTGATGTTCATGCGAATGACTGTAGCAAACAATATCATGTCCACAATTCTTGCTACTGAAAGTGCTAAGAATTTATGAAGTTTGTGGAAGCACATTCCCAATTGACTCTACTGATAAGTTACTTGCTGGGACATTGATGAGTACTTTAACCAACATTAAGTTTGATGGTTCTCGTACTATGCATGAGCATGTTGTTGAAATGACTAACATAGCAGTGAGACTAAAGACTATGGGATTGGAAGTGAATGAGAATTTTCTTGTGCAATTCATTATCAATTCCTTGCCTCCTGAGTATGGTCCATTTCACATGAGTTATAATACTATGAAGGATAAGTGGAATGTGAATGAACTACAAAGTATGCTCATTCAAGAGAAAGCAAGACTTAAGAAACAAGAAAATTATTCTATCAATCTCATGAGTCAGCAAGGAGCTGGAAAGAAATCAAAGAAAGATAAGAAAGGAAAGAGCAAGCAACGACCACTAAAGATAAATGGGTCATCTGCTCAAATCCACAAGAAGGAATAAAAGGATGATAAGTGTCACTTTTGCAAAAAGCATGGATACTATCAGAAAGATTGCCTGAAACGTAAGGCATGGTTCGAAAAGAAAGGTAAGCCAACGGCTTTTGTATGTTTCGAATCAAACCTAATAGAAGTTCCTTATAATACTTGGTGGATTGATACTGGTTGTACCACTCATGTTTCTAATACGATGCAGGGATTCCTTACGATCCAAACCATAAACCCAAATAAAAACTTTGTCTCAATGAAAAACAGAGTCAAAGTTTCAGTTGAAGCTGTTGGAACTTATCGTTTGATTCTAGACACTGGACATCATTTAAACCTTTTTCAAACACTTTATGTCCCTTCTATTTCTCATAATTTAGTTTCTTTATCCAAACTTGACTCAGTTGGATATTCTTTTAAATTTGGAAATGGATGTTTCAATTTTTTTAAACACAATCATCTTATTGGTTCTGGTATTCTTTCTGATGGTTTGTACAAATTTAAGTTTGATAGTCTTTTTGCTGAGACATTATTAACCTTGCATCATAATGTTGGTACTAAACATAGTTTAATGAATGAACAATCAGCTTACTTATGGCATAAACGTTTGGATCGTATATCCAAAGAAAAAATTGAGAGATTAGTAAAGAATGAAATCTTTTCTGATTTAGATTTTACTGATCTTGGGATTTGTGTAGATTGTATTAAGGGAAAACACATAAAACACACAATCAAGAAAAGCGCCACAAGAAGTAAACAACTTCTTGAAATTATACACACCGATATATGTGAGCCTTTTGATGTTCCATCTTTTGGTGGAGAAAAGTATTTTATCACCTTTATTGATGATTTTTCACGTTATGGCTATGTCTATTTGTTGCATGAAAAATCTCAATCGGTAAATGCTCTAGAAGTGTTTATCAATGAGATTGAAAGACAACTAGACAGAAAAGTGAAAATTGTTAGGTCTGACAGAGGTGGTGAATATTATGGAAGTATGATGAATCTGGACAATGCCCTGGTCCATTTGCTAAATTCCTTGAAAGCATGGCATATGTACTCAATACACAATGCCTAGAACACCAGAACAAAATGGTGTTGCAGAAAGGCATAATCGAACTCTAATGGACATGGTTAGGAGTATGTTAAGCAATTCATCATTGCCCTCATTCTTGTGGATACATGCTTTAAAGACCGCTGTATATTTGCTAAATAGGGTTCCTAGTAAGGCAGTTCCAAAGACTCCTTTTGAACTGTGGACAGGAAGGAAACCCATTTTGAAGCATTTACATGTTTGGGGTTTCCCGGCGGAAGTAAGGATTTACAATCCACATGAAAAGAACTTGGACTCAAGAACAACCAGTGGTTTCTTCATTGGTTATCCAGAAAGATCAAAAGGATATAAATTTTATTGTCCTAACCATAGTACAAGAATTGTTAAATCTGAAAATGCAAGGTTCATTGAGAATAATGAAATTAGTGGGAGTTTGGAACCACGTAAAGTGGAAATCCAAGAAGTTAAGGTGCAAGTTTCTTCACCTATAACTTCTTCTCAAGTTGTTGTTCCTAGAGTTGTTGAACCTTTTAATAACTTTCAAGAAACAACAAATTAATGATCAAACACCACAGAATGATGATCTTACTAATGAACTTGTAATAAATGAACCCAATGAAGTAGCATTAAGAAGGTCTCAATGACAAAGAAGAACTACTATTTCTGATGATTATGTAGTTTATCTACAAGAATCAGATTTTGATTTGGGTATTAATGATGATCCAATTTCTTTTTTACAAGCCATGCAAAGTGCTAATTCATCTAAATGGTTAGATGTCATGCAAGATGAGTTAAAATCAATGGATTTCAATGCAGTCTGGGATCTTATTGAATTGCATGAAGATTGTAAAAGAGTTGGGTGTAAATGGGTCTTTAAGACCAAACATGACTCAAATGGCAATATTGAACGTTGTAAAGCCAGACTTGTTATCAAAGATTTTACTCAAAAATGTGGCATTGACTACATAGAGACTTTTCTCCAGTCTCTAAGAAAGACTCATTTAGAATTATTATGGCACTGGTAGCTCATTATGATTTGGAGTTGCATCAAATGGATGTGAAAACCGCCTTCTAAATGGAAGTTTGAATGAAGAGGTTTATATGGACCAACCTGAAGGCTTTTTATTTGAAGGAAAGAAACACATGGTGTGTAAACTGAAGAAGTCAACATACAGACTTAAGCAAGCTTCCCAACAAAGGTATCTTAAGTTCAATGATACCATTACATCCTTTGGATTTAAAGAAAATACCGTTGATCGATGTATATATCTGAAGGTCAGTGGAAGCAAAATCATATTTTTGATTCTGTATGTTGATGATATCTTACTAGCTACTAATGCCTTGGCCTATTATATGAGTCCAAGAATTTTCTCTTTAAGAACTTTGAAATGAAAGATATGGGTGAGAACATCCTATGTAATTGGAATCGAAATATTGCATGATAGATCACAAGAATTGTTAGGATTGTCTCAGAAAACATATTATAAAGTTCTTGAGAAATTCAACATAAACAAATGTTCTACAAGTGTTGTTCCAATTCAGAAGGGATAAATTCAGCCTTATGTAATGTTTAAAGAATGAATTGGAACATAAACAAATGGAACAAATTCCTTATGTTCCTTATGCATAAAGGAATATTCAGACTCGGATTTTGCTGGCTAGAAAGTCCACATTTGGCCATTTGTTTCTTTTAGCTGGAGGAGCGATCTCATGAAAAAGTGTGACGTAGTCTGTCATTGCTGCATCCACTATGAAAGCTAAGTTTGTGGCATGCTTTGAGACTACAATTTATGGTTTATGGCTGCAAAACTTTATTTCAGGACTTGGGGTTGTCGATAATATTGCCAAGCCGCTAAAAATTTATTGTGATAACTTCGCAGTAGTCTTCTTTTCTAAAAACGATAAGTATTCAAAGGGTGCTAAACATATGGAATTGAAATACTTTGCCATTAAAGAAAAAGTTTAGAAACAAAGAGTGCCAATTGAACATATTAACATCAATCTCATGATTGCAGATCCGCTGACTAAAGGGTTGCCGCTAAAGATATTTCATGAACATGTTGAAAGAATGGCATTATTGAAAACCATTAGTGATGTTATGTTTAAAGCTTTAAGTTCTTTATGTATTTGACACTCTGAGCTCAATTAATTATTGTTTCTAAATCACTTATAGATCCTGTTTAATTATGCTGGTATATATACATAAATAAATTATGAGAATGTTAACAGGATTCATCTTTGATAAAGACATTATTGTTAGACCTTATTGCAATTCTCATTATAGGTCATGTTAAGTATAGAACTAGTAATGTGATACATGGAAGGGAGTACGTCAAAATAATAGCATACAACCGTCATGATCCTTATTAGCTTTTGCTTAATGATGATTTCATGTTTGACCAATATTATGAAGGATTTTAGCTTCTGTTATGTGAATTATGATTGATTATTAAACCAGTATGTTTAATATCTTACATGGGCCAAGTGGGAGAATGTTAGCGTTTCCTTTTATGTGGCCCACGTGGATATATGATTGATTTATTATTTATTTATTCTAAATGATAATTATGATATCTGATTTTATCAGATATTTAAATTTAAGTATAACGATGGTTTAATAAAGCTAATTTCCTATTGGTTCATTTTTGGGAAGTTATCTGATAACCTCTCTTTGATGGAGAGAGAAATTTAACGTATTATCAGATTGGTCATCTCTCTCCTATATATAGTCTATTTGACCATCACAACAGATAAGAAAGAGAATTAGGAAAGAGGGAGAAACTCAATCTGTCATTAACCCATACGCAACCTCTCGTTTCTCGTCAACAAACATCAATGGATCAAGGTACGCATTCTTAGTTTATGTTTTAATGTAAAAATCATTTATTCTAAGATTTTGACCATTATGTTTATTAAAGAAAATTCTTTAATGGATCTTATAATGGCGAGCTGCGAAGGGCCTCGGCTGTCGGCGGCAATGTTTCTTCTTCCAAACTTTTTTGAAGAGAAGCCTTATGGCCCCATGCATTAAGGAATTGTTATCTGATGAGAACCCTCCAGTATACAGGGAACTCCTCATGCAGGACTATTACAACTATCGCCTTTCCAATCTACAAACAAGGGACACTGTCCTCGACCACTTCAAGCTGTGATTTGAGAAGTAGGGACTGGCGTTAGGATGACTACGTGAGCTGTTTCCTGGGATTCAATAAAGTTTGTCTGCATGGTGTTGCACGTATTTTGTGCATATATGTTAGGTGGCAGGCCTTGGATCTTCTACCTCTAGTGATTCTATATTATATTATCAAGCTAATACTTGGATGAAGTGGTGGTTTTCTTGCTGTATTTCGTGAGGCCGTTATGAATTGTTTCCTATCGGATTGGAAACTTGGAGATGTCATTTAATATGATAATTAGTTTAGTCACCGGAGTTGATATTTTTAATCCTTTTTAGTACTATGTTTTATATTAGACACTTTCGGGCTTTCACATCAATTGAGATAAATTGATATCAGTTCGTCTCACAATGGCAATGCTGCGCAATCGTGAGTGCTCTGCAGTAAAATACTTCACATAATTTCTCATGTTACAATACACGCATTTATCCATACATCTTCAGTCCTGCAGACTAAATTGTTTCTGGCTTCTAATCATATCTTAAAATGGTTCAGTGCCGATTGTCCATCAAGTCCCTTCGTCTTGAAGTATATGACAAAATCCTTCATAGATACTTCTTTATACTTCGGTCTTTCATTGGATAATAACTCCTCCATAGGGCCATAAAGCTTTGTAGATGGGTAAAGATTTGTGGTAAAGAAGCATGCTACAGAAATTCTAGGAGCAACACTCTGATTTGCAAGCACCCTGTGCTCCACGCTTTTAAGTCTATCATTGGAGATCAGCTGTAGATCACAGAAAATCAAGAGAAAAATGATAAACATTATATATATACGATGGAATTTACATTAATTAATAAATCTCAATTCTTTGAATTCAAAGCTACACAACCAGACTACTTTGGAGTAAATCTTTGTCTCTCTCTCTTTAAATGATACAATGTTAGAGTAAATCAAGTAATGAAGAATCTAAGAAATATTTCTGCACCAAATGAAAACATACCTGTAATAAGTCACCAATGTTAACAATTAAACCTCCTGATAAAGGAGGCACATTCATCCATTGATTTCCATGCACAACTTGCAAGCCACCAACCTGGTCTTGCAGAAGGATGGTTAGAAAACTCGGATCAGAATGTTTGGTAGCTCCAAGAGTGAGGTGAGGCTCTGGGCAAGGTGGATAATAGTGGCCCGCAATAGCAAGTCCTTTGGCGCAATCCATTTCATTTAGATGATCACGGTTAAGGCCGAGTGCCTCAGAAAGCAGCTCAAAGAGAAAGATTCCTAGTCTTTGAACATGATTTGCATACTGAAAGATTATTTCTCTACATATAAAAGACGTGGATCCGTAAGATGCCAATAAAATTTAAACAGAATATACCAACGAGGTACAATAAGCAGTTTTAGGAAACATAAAGAAGAAAAGAAAGTAATTAAGATTAATTTGTTTATGCTAAGCTTAATTATTTGTATCATATTTTTGTCGCTAGGCATACAGACTATTTTTGACCAGCACTCTTATTCTAATCGATCTTCGGAATTTTTCATACCTTGGTTCAGCTTCAGCCCTCTACATTAGATAAAGAAAGTGTTACTCAACCATTCATTTTATTAATTTACTTTAGTTAAATTATTTATTGTTGATGCTGAATCACCAGTTTTGTTTTCTTTTTTTTCTTGGTATGAGATCTCTTATTGAAGGAAGAGAGAGTCCCCCCTCAAGCACCCTCCCCCCCCCCCCTCTTATCCCCTCTCAAGCTTCTTCCTTTATTATTATTATATTTTTTTTTAAGGTCAGAAGGTCCATGTGTAAGATAAACGTTCGCCCTAGCCCAGCACCTGCTACGTGGTCATTCATCGGTAATTAATAATAAAGGTATTAAGAAACTTGCTCATGAAGATAAGGATCTTCATGATGACCTTGGTTATCCCAAGGGAATGTCAGGGTTAGTAGGGGTGTCAGAGTCAGAGAAAAGGTATCTGGCCCTAAAACAGGAGCTCAGTATCTTCTTTTCTAGATGAATGGTGATGTCCCAGTGTTTGTCTTATTCGAGTTATTTAAAGCATCATGATGCTTAATGATTCTCGATTTCTATTTCGGACACGACAGCTCATCGTGTTTAGTGCTTCGGATACGAAAACGATTCCAAAATTAGGGGCCGCCCAGACTCATGGGGCCGCCCAGGACTAGGGGCCGCCCAGATCCTGGGGGCCGCCTAGGACTAGGGGCCGCCCAGACTCTGGGGGCCGCCCAGGACCTGGGGCCGCTTAGGACTGGGGGCCGCTTAGGACTAGGGGCCGTCCAGACCCTGGGGGCCGCTTAGGACTAGGGACCGTCCAGACCCTGGGGGCCACCCAGGACTAGGGGCCGCCCAGACCCTGGGGGCCGCCTAGGACTAGGGCCGCCCAGACTCTGGGGGCCGCCTAGGACTAGGGGCCGCCCAGACTCTGGGGGCCGTCCAGGACTTGGGGGTCGCTTAGGACTAGGGGCCGTCCAGACCCTGAGGGCTGCCCAGGACTAGGGGCCGCTCAGATCCTGGGGGCCGCCTAGGACTAGGAGGTCGCTCAGGACCTGGGGGCCGCCTAGGACCAGGGGCCACCCAGACCCTGGGGGCCATCAGACCCTGGGGGCCGCCTAGGACTAGGAGGTCACCCAGGACCTGAGGGCCGCCTAGGACCAGGGGCCGTCCAGACCCTGGGGGCCGTCTGAGGCTAGGAGGCCGCTCAGGACCTGGGGGTCGCCTAAGGCTAGGGGCCGCCTAGGACCTGGGGCCGCTTAGGACTAGGGGCCGCCCAGACCCTGGGGCTGCCCAGACCCTGGGGGCCGCCTAGGACTAGGGTCTTAATTTTTGTTTTCCAACCACATCATTTACTAACCATTTTATTTACCAACCATATCATATGCCCCCTCACCCATGTCCCTTGCATTCATGTGCGTTGCACACGCGTAAGGGAGAAGGGCAAAAAATTGAATTTCAAATTCTAGCACACGATAAGCGTCGTTTCGAGAAAAGGAAGAAAGAGGGGAGGCATATATCTCAAGGAAGATAGTGTTTTTTCGCTTGTCCGGTCCCACTGGGGGATTGCCATGTGGCTTTGCGGCGCTCGAGGCATTGCGTCCGAAATATAAAAAAGGGAGGCCGTCCCCTCCATCCCTTAGTCTTTTATTTTGTATATCCTTCTGCGATTTTACTTCTCCAAGTCCAGGTTAGTCGAATTCTTCTTCTCCTTTTCCTTTTTCCATGAATCCCTCCCAAGATAGGAAAGGTAAAGGCCCTTTGATCGAGCCCTCCCGTGAGGAGATTCTTCAGGCGCATCACCAGGCCCTCGGAGGGGTGGCCATCCGCGGGGATCAACCTGTCGCTCGGCTACGCAGCCTGTGTCTAGGTCGTTACCCAGTCTCCTAGGGTTTCCTCTTCATCTACCAGCCGTGAGGTAGGGCTCCTTATGATTGCTTCTAAATCGGTCAGCCCGGCGGATGTCGCCTCAGTTATAACTTCCCAAGATCTTAGGAACCTTAGGGCTCAGTTTGGGATCCCTAGCGATATTCGGCTTTCCGTTCCCCTCCCTGAGGATAGGGTCACCCTAGTGCAACCAGGAAAGGTTGCATTGTATGAAGAGTTTTTTAGGGGCGGTTTACGATTGCCCCTACATCCTTTCTTTGTAAACTTGTTGAACAGGTATCGCCTTATTCCCGCACAACTTACCCCCAACTCGATTCGTGTCATTTTCTCATTTCTGGTGCTTGTTCCTTTCATGGAGCTTCCGCCCGACTTTCTTTATTTAGGGCACTGTATAGGATTCGGCATCCTGTTAGGGATGGGTGGTGGAGCTTCGCGTCGAGGCCTAAGAGGGTCCTTAGGCTTAACCTTCCTTCCAAATTAAAGGGTGGAAGTCTCGGTTCTTCTATGCACACTTGGATGGGCTGGGCGTAGACTGGGGTATTCCGGATACCAGCTCTAACCAGAACTCGAGTGTTGATGAGAGAGACCGTGAACTTTTCAACACCTTGATTTCCACTATCATACCTCCTAGTAAGGAATTGCTATAGAAGGATAATCTTCGGGAGATTGCATTCGTGCCGGTGTCGCTGGCTGCAGCGCCCGGTGAGCCTCGAGGAGTTTTTTTTATTATCATTATAATTTTATTGCTTGTTTATACATCTGGTATTTGAATAGATGTCTTTTAGTGTACATATTATTTTCGTAGCTAGTATATTTTTGTCCTCCTTTTAGTTAACCGCGTGCTTTCTAAATTGTAGCAATGAAGTTTTCTAGACTCGCTGATATCGGGCCTCCGAAAGAGAGGAGGAAGTGACCGTGGCACGGCAGGAACCGAACCTAAAAGGCCCTGCCGGTCAGAAACGGATAGTCGTGCCCAGCCTCTAGCGGCTCTTCCCGAAGCAACACTGATAGAAGACAGCGAGGGAAAGGCAAGTCCTCCTGAGGGAATACCGATAGGAGATCCTGCCGAGGGGAGCCTTCGGTGGTCGCTCCATCTCCTACTAAGGGCGCCGGGGGGTCGGTCGGGAGCGCGGAGGCCATTGAGACTGATCTGTCAGGCCCGTCATCGTCAAAGGAAGCAGGCGCCCTCGCCCCCGCTCCCTCGGATGCCTTGAGAAGTCCGTCCCCATCTTCCCAAACGCCTAGCCTGGGCGCCGCATAAAAGTTGTTTATCGGAAACAGTCCTCAAACTTTGATCCTGCCCAGGTTTCAGGATAAAATGAGGAACTTATCACAGGAGGAGTCTTTTGACACTATGTTCATAGCCGCGCTTCAGGTAGAGCTACGATCCTCTCCTCTCCTCCTTTCGCGATTACTGAATTCTGGTATTACCGAGTGTATATTGCAGATGTCTAACGGCCTCTTCGTGTTGCGCGAGGACCTGACCAAGGCCAAGTCTCGTAGTGAGAACTTGGATAAAGAATTGGTAGAGACTAAGGCCCGGGAGTCGAAAGCACTACATGACCTTCGGGCCATTCAGGAGGATTATCGAACATGGCGGGGGAGGGCGGAGAAGGAGCTGCGAGCCTAGACGCCCAATTATCCGAAGTTCGAGCAAAATTGCTGCCAACAAAGAAAGATTGAAGGAAACCACTCTCAGGCTAGAGCATACTGAGAATCGAGCCGATAACGCGGAGGCCGCGGCTCGCGATGCTGCGGAAAAACTGGCTCTAGCCGAGAGGGATGCTAAGGAAGCTCTGGACAGGGTCGCAGCAGTGGAGACCGAGGCTCGGGAGAGGATAACCGCAGCCGAGGCTAAAGCTCAGGAAAAGATGATTGCGGTCGAAGCTAGGGTCTAGGAGGCCATCAAAGAGTACAATGATTCTCCGGACTTTGCGTCGGAGCTCCACGAGGCCGCCTTGGATGCTTTCATTTAGGGTTTCGAGAGGTGCAGATGGAGACTAGCCCGACACTTTAAATTAGAAAACCTTGAATGTTTTCAACCCGCGGACGATGAAAAAACATCTGATATGGAGGTTGAAGATGTGGCGGGTGGAGTGGTGATGACCAAGGACCCTGTCACAGAAGCGCCCACTACTGAGGAGCCGGTCTCTGGTCCAATTACTGAGAAGGAGCGTCCCGAAGATCAATAGAAGGTGTCTAGGTTTATCTTGGTCTTAACTTTTTGTTCTTGACGTGGTCCTTTAAAGGACCTCTTTTTGTAAGTCAGTTGATATCAGCTCACAGACAATACTTTATAAAGTTTTACAGTGAATTGACCTTGAATGAGTAGATGCCACTTTTTACTTACTTGATGTTACTCAATGCTTCAACCGTTCGATTCCTGATTTCTACCCATTGCTTAGGAGATCCACCTGCGAGTTTGATGTTAAGTCCGAATCTCAAGGTCGTTTTTCTGGTATGTTGTCTCAGGATGCTAGTCCTGGAACTCTGATAGGGCAGTTTAGGGACCTCCGTAGGGGAGCTTATCCTGGGTTCGAGGAGCGTGAGGTCCTTAGGACTGTGGCGCCGTCTGGCCCTTTTGCAGAATTGTCTCTCGAGGGCAGCCGGGTACCCGCCTAAGAGCGTGACTCGAGGCCGCTGAGTCATGGACTTGAACCTCCTCAGGGGTAGGTTATACCATCCTGGGGGTGTCCTTAGGACCGTGGGGCCGCCGAGCTTTTGAAGGATCATCTCTTGGGGGCAGCTGGGTGCCCGCCTAAGAGCGTGACTCGAGGCCGCCTAAGTCATGGACTTGAACCTCCTCAGGGGTAGGTTATACCAGCCTGGGGGTGTCCTTAGGACCGTGGGGCCGCCGAGCTATTTTGAAGGATTGTCTCTTGGGGGCAGCTGGGTGCCCGCCTAAGAGCGTGACTCCAGGCCGCCTAAGTCATGGACTTGAACCTCCTCAGGGGTAGGTTATACCAGCCTGGGGGTGTCCTTAGGACCGTGGGGCCGCCGAGCTATTTTGAAGGATCGTCTCTTGGGGGCAGCTGGGTGCTTGCCTAAGAGCGTGACTCGAGGCCGCCTAAGTCATGGACTTGAACCTCCTCAGGGGTAGGTTATACCAGCCTGGGGTGTCCTTAGGACCGTGGGGCCGCGAGCGAAGGATCATCTCTATGCCCGCCTAAGAGCGTGACTCGAGGCCGCCTAAGTCATGGACTTGAACCTCCTCAGGGGTAGGTTATACCAGCCTGGGGTGTCCTTAGGACCGTGGGGCCGCCGAGCCATTTTGAAGGATCGTCTGCAGGAAATCTCCAAACATGCAGTTTATTAATTTTAGGGTAAGTACATTACATTACTGGTGGTATTGCCGGAGATTGTCTGCATTCCACGTTCGGGGATTAGTCACCCATTCAGATCTTCAAGTCGATATGCTCCACGGTGAAGGACCTCCGCTATCTGGTAGGGCCCTTCCCAGTTTGGAGACAATTTGCCCCCTTCCGTTGGTTTAGACACCGAAGCCTTTCTTAGAACCAAATCTCCCTGACGGAAGCTTTTTGAGCGGACGCGGGTATTATAATACCTCGCCACCCGCTGCTGGTAGGCCGCCATTTTAATTCGAGCTCGATCTCTTGCTTCATCAATGAGGTCAAGATTGGCTCTTAAATTAGGGAGGTTGTCCGCTTCATCATATGATTCTACTCGAATACCCGGCAGGCCAATTTCGACGGGAATAACAGCTTCGGAACCAAAAACTAGATTGAACGGCGTCTCTCCCGTTGGTGTCCTGGGAGTTGTGTGGTATGCCCAGAGTACACTCGGGAGCTCTTCCACCCACCTTCCTTTGGACGTATCCAGTCTGGTCCTCAGTCCCCGTAATATCATGCGATTCGTAACCTCGGCCTCTCCATTAGATTGTGGATGGCCGACGGAGGTGAATCGTTGCGTGATGCCGAGATCAGCACAAAAGTCCGGAAGGTGACGTTGTCAAACTGTCGGCCATTGTCAGTGATAAGAGTATGTGGTATGCCGTATCGACAAATAATGGCTTTCCAGAAAAAGGCTTTGACTTTGGCTTCAGTGATCCTAGCGAGTGCTTCGGCTTCGACCCATTTAGTAAAATAATCGACGGCGACTAGCAGGAATTTTCGCTGTCCTGACGCCGGAGGGAAAGGGCCGAGGATGTCCATGCCCCACTGAGCGAAAGGCCAGGGAGCAGAAAGAGGGTTTAACTGAGAAGACGGTTGTCGCTGAATGCAGGCGTACCGTTGGCATTGGTCACATCTTTTCACCAGTTCAGCTGCATCTTCTTGCATAGTCAGCCAATAATATCCTTGTCGGAGGGCCTTGCGTGCCAGAGATCGGCCTCCGAGTGATTCCCACAGATGCCTTCATGAATTTCCCTAAGGACATAATCCGCATCTACCGAGCTAACACATTTGAGGAGAGGCTGAGAGAAGGATCTCTTGTAGAGTCGGCCATCCAGCAGTACAAATTTAGAAGCCCTCCGCTGAGCAGCTTAGCTTCCTCATGATCAACTGGGAGAACGCCGTCCTTCAAATATCGGATATAGGATTCCATCCAGGTTTCCTCTTGGGTAACGGGCAAAGCTTCTTCCACGGCTTCGATGCTAGGTGTCTCCAGGTACTCGATGTAGGTTTTGCCCATGGCGCTATCCACAGAGGTAGCAAGCCGGGCCAACATATCAGCCCTAGCATTCTCACCTCTGGGGATATAGCTGATGGTGAAGTGATCTAACAAGGGAACTAACAGTTTACCTTGCTCAGATATTGGGACATGATAGGGTCCCGAGCCTCATACTCTCCCGCCACCTGGGCAGAAATAAGCTGCGAGTCAGTGAAGGCTCGGAGATGCTTGATTCCCATCCCATGTGCTAGTTTGATCCCGGCTAACAAGGCTTCATATTCAGCTTGATTGTTAGTGGCTTCAAAGAGGAAACGAAGAGCATACTCTAGTACCACACCCTCTGGGCTGGCGAGAATAAGACCAGCTCCGCTCCCCTGGGAGTTGGAGGCTCCATCGACGTGGAGGACCCATGCCTTATCATTCCCCTCGTCAACATCTAAAAGAATCCGGGGGAACTCCTCTTGATGTTCTTCAGACCAAGTGCATTCTACTAGGAAGTCGGCCAAGACCTGGGATTTCAGAGCTGCTCTGGGCTGAAATGACAAGTCGAATTCCCCTAGTTTAATGGCCCACTTGGCCAACCGGCCAGAGGTGTCTGGGCGTGACAAAATGGCTCTGAGAGGCTGATCAGTGAGGACGACTATAGGATGGGCCTGAAAGTAGGGTCGTCGGGCGGAGATGAATAAAGCAAAAATGACTTTCTCCGTTTTGGAATACCTCTCTTCTGCACCATGAAGTACTTTGCTGGTATAATACACAGGTCTTTGAGTGGCGTGGTCGCCGACACGCACCAGAACGGAACTGACGGCTTCTGAGGAAGCCGCAAGATAGAGGAAGAGCTTTTCTCCTTCCTCCGGTTTAGACAACAGGGGCGGTGTGGACAAGAACTCCTTAAGTTCTTCAAAAGCTCGTTGACAGTCTTCCGTCCACTCAAAACCGTCCGCTTTACGTAAGACCTTGAAAAAGGGTAAACACCTCTCCGCTGATCTTGACAAAAATCGGCTTAATGCTGCTATCCTCCCGGTGAGTTGTTGCACCTCTTTCTTACATACAGGCCGCCTCATATCAAGAATGGCTTGAATTTTCTCGGGGTTTGCCT
The DNA here is from genome assembly GCA_900491605.1 of Calamus simplicifolius. NCBI lineage: Eukaryota > Viridiplantae > Streptophyta > Magnoliopsida > Arecales > Arecaceae > Calamus > Calamus simplicifolius. The sequence goes on from UESW01004656.1 coordinate 284,525, forward strand.
CAATCCCTCGCCGGGTCACCAGGAAACCCAAGAATTTTCCTGCAGTAACTCCAAATGCACATTTGCGTGGGTTGAGCTTTATTCTATGGAGCCGGAGGTTGTGGAAAGTCTCCTGCAGGTCGGCGACATGGCCGGTGGCACAGGTGCTTTTTGTCAACATATCATCTACGTATACTTCCATGTTGCGGCCGAGCTGGTCTTTAAAAACTTTGTTCATCAGCCTCTGATAGGTAGCTCCTGCATTCTTCAATCCGAAGGGCATTACTTTATAACAATAAATGCCCTTCTCGGTGATAAAAGAAGTATGCTCTTCATCTAAGGGGTTCAATTTTATCTGATTGTACCCCGAGAAAGCATCCATAAAGCTAAGAAGTTCATAACCAGAAGTTGAATCTACTAACTGGTCGATCCGTGGCAACGGAAAGCTGTCCTTAGGACAAGCTTTGTTAAGATCGTGTAATCGATGCATATCCTCCATCCTCCGTTGGCCTTCCGGACCATGACCACATTGGCTAGCCAATCAGGATATTGTGCCTCCCGAATATGACCGGCCATAAGCAATTTATCCACCTCTTCGTCAATGATCCTCTGCCGCTCAGAGGCAAACTCCTTTTCTTCTGGCGGACAGGGCGGCAGCTTGGGTTGATATTAAGTTGATGAATAATCACCTCCGGGGAATCCCGACCATGTCCGTCATTTTCCAGGCGAAGACATCCGCATTTGCCGATAAGAAGGCTAGGAGCTGATCCCGGACTTCAGGGGAGAGGAGCTCACCAATTTGCACGGTCTTGGTGGGATCACCCCCCAGGGGGCAAGATATCAGAAGCTCCGCTGGCTCTCCCCTCCGCTCAACTTCTCTGGGGTCAAATGACTCGGCGACCGGAGGGAATTCTAGCCACCTGGGGACTAGGGGCTAGATGATAGCAGGGTCTGACCGGGTTTACTTCTCCATGCATCTCACCAACTCCTTGGTCGGTAGGGAACTGCACCAATAGGCGCTTAGTAGATATAACTGCATCTAACATATTCAACCCGGGGCGGCCGAGAATGGCGTTGTAGGCCAGGGGGACCCGAACCACCAGAAAATCCAGCATTACCGTGCTCTGACATGGCGGCGATCCTGCCGTCGCCGGTAAAGTAATCTCGCCCTCCACTCGTATAGAGTCTCCAGTGAAACCGACTAGAGGGACGGCTACAGGTCGAAGAGAGTCAGGAGGTAAATTCATCCGAAGGAATGCATCATAAGTAAGCACATTAGCGGAGCTTCCACTGTCGATTAAGATCCTCTTTACAGGATGTTTAGCGACCGTCATTGAAACAACGACGCTATCATCTTTTACAACACTACTCCCCGCTATATCTCCCTTAAAAGGGATTACATCATCTAGTTCTCCCCCTCCCCTTGGCCTCTTAGAAGATGAGGCTCTTCCACGGGAAATCATGCCCACCATCCGCTCTGTCGGGGTGTTATCGATGTTGGCTTGAGCGGGGGGCGGTCCCATCAAAGCTGGTACGGGAGGAGCCTCTTTCTTCTGGATGTATTGCCCAAGATACCCCCTCTGGATGAGTTCTTCGATGGCTTGCTTTAAATTCCGACATTCTTCAGTGTCGTGGCCGTAATCCCTGTGGAAACGGCAATAACGGCTCCTGTCACGGGCAGCGCCCTTCTTCAACGGGGGCGGACGCCGTAAATAAGGCTCGTTTTCATCTCCATAAGGATATGAGCCCGGGGCGCTAGGAGGGGTGTAAGATGGTCTTCTCTGGGAGCCAGGCTCTTGCGGCGGTCAGTCGGTCGGCGCGAGGGTTCGGACTTCTTGGGAGGGGGCCGCTCAACTCTGGGCGAGCGGGTCTCTTGCCGGTCCTCTCCTGCGCACCTCTCCTTGATGAATCAGCTTCGTCGGCGCGGATGTACTTCTGCGCACGGCTCAAGAGACCCCGTTTTAAAGCTAGCGTGGCTACAGCATCCTCAAGATGATAGACTTCTAGGGCCGCCACCTTGAAACGGGTTATAAAGTCTTTCAGAGGTTCTCCTTCTTGCTGCTGCACGGAGAACAAGCTGTCTGCTACTCGAGGAATCTTCCGACAAGCGTCGAAATGAGCCAAGAAAGACCTCTCCAGTTGTCGAAAAGAGTCAATACTTCGCGAGGGCAGACGAGAGTACCAAACACGGGCCGCCTTACGGAGGGTGGCTGGGAAGGCAATGCACAGGAGGGCATCAGTCGCTCCTTGGACCTGCATAATAGCTTTATAGCTCTCCAAATGATCTAGGGGATCAGTGGTGCCGTCATAGGGGTCCAGTTGGGGGAATCGGAATCTCCTTGGAATGGGCTCCTCCATAACCCGCCGAGTAAGAGGAGGGCGGGTGTCGTAATCTGACCCCGGCTGATTGTTGATCCTTTGACTAAGTTCCTCCAGCCTTCGATCTTGCTCCTCAAGACGCCTTTCCATCTGATCAGTCATACGTCCTTCCGGCTGGCTCAGGGGAATAAGATGTAGACTGACGACGCCACCGCGGTGCTCCACATAAGGCTCCTTCCCCCGCCGCCGCCCGCAGGTGGGCTGCTCGGGGAACGGGTGAGAGAGCGCGAACCGTCCCGGGAACTTTGAGAGTGCCGTCCTCCTGGGGAATAGGGGCGGAGAGGCTTTGTCGGAGGGGATCTCCCTCGAGCTGATTGTCGGCTGACAGGAGTAGCCGATCTGGGCAACAGAGGTGGCTCGAGCCGTTGCCGGGCTCCTCTAGAATGTTGTTCCTGCATCTGTTGAACCATCCCAACAAGAGTTTGAACTTGCTGGGTAAGGATCAGCAGCGGGTCCTGAGGAATAGCTGGAGCCGGCAGCGGCGAGGAAGGAACCGGAGGGTTCGACTTCACTGGCTCAGAAGAGCCAAGAGTCTTGAGATCATGGTTGGGAGGCGAGAGATGCCCCCCAGACCAATCAGAGGGATCTCTTCCAGAGATCTAGAGCTCATGTTCGTAGAACAGGTATTACTCACTGCTACGACGATAGCCCCCTTCCTGGCGCGCCAATCTGTTGATGCTGAATCACCAGTTTTATTTCTTTTTTTTTATGAGATCTCTTACTGAAGGAAGAGAGAGTCCCCCTCAAGCACCCTCCCCTCCCCCTCTTATCCCCTCTCAGCTTCTTCCTTTTTATTATTTTTTTTTTAGGTCAGAAGGTCCACGTGTAAGATAAACGTTCACCCTAGCCCAGCGCCTGCTACGTGGTCATTCATCGGTAATTAATAATAAAGGTATTAAGAAACTTGCTCATGAAGATAAGGATCTTCATGATGACCTTGGTTATCCCAAGGGAATGTCAGGGTTAGTGGGGGTGTCAGAGTCAGAGAAAAGGTATCTGGCCCTAAAACAGGAGCTCAGTATCTCCTTTTTCTAGATGAATGGTGATGTTCCAGTGTTTGTCTTATTCGAACCATTTAAAGCGTCATGATGCTTAATGATTCTCGATTTCTGTTCGGACACGACAGCTCATCGTGTTTAGTGCTTCTGATACGAGAATGATTCCAAAATTAGGGGCCGCCCAGACTGGGGCCGCCAGGACTAGGGGCCGCCCAGACTCTGGGGGCCGCCTAGGACCTAGGGCCGCTTAGGACTAGGGGCCACCCAGACTCTGGGGGCCGCCCAGGACCTGGGGGCCGCTTAGGACTAGGAGCCGTCTAGACCCTGGGGGCCGCCCAGGACTAGGGGCCGCCCAGACCCTGGGGGCCGCCCAGGACTAGGGGCCGCCCAGACTCTGGGGGCCGCCCAGGACCTGGGGGCCGCTTAGGACTAGAGGCCGTCCAGACCCTGGGGCCGCACAGACCCTGGGGGCCGCCTAGGACTAGGAGGTCGCCCAGGATCGGGGGCTGCCTAGGACCAGGGGCCGCCCAGACCCTGGGGGCCGCTCAGATCCTAGGGGCCGCCTAGGACTAGGAGGTCGCCCAGGACCTGGGGCCGCCTAGGACCAGGGGCCGTCCAGACCCTGGGGGCCATCTGAGGCTAGGAGGCCGTTCAGGACCTGGGGGTCGCCTAAGGCTAGGGGCCGTCTAGGACCTGGGAACCGCTTAGGACTAGAGGCCGCCCAGACTCTGAGGACCGCTCAGGACTAGGGTCTTAATTTTTATTTTCTAACCACATCATTTATTAACCATTTTATTTCAACCGTATCATTATTATTTTAAAATAAATGATGTCGAAAATAGATTATTGGACTTAGATTGTGAGTTGCCAACAATCTATAAAAGGTGCTTCCTTTGCCTTGAGGTTAATGACTGCAAACAGAATTTTATTTATTTTAAAAGAATAAAATGTTTTAGCAACATGGGAAAAATCAATGTAATTACTAAAGAAAAAAATCATCCCCAGTGCGGGTATCCTCAACGGTCCCACTCTTATTCCCATCATGAATTTCATTAATTATTTGTTTCACTGACCTTTTTTCATCCGGATAGATAGGGTGATGAGAGAATTTTTTTTTGTCTGTCCCATCTTTATCCTCACGTTTCATATCTCATCCTGTACGTCATCATGGGAAATTTTAACTCTTATCCAAAAAAAAGTTTAATCCTTATCCCCGATCCTTTGCGAACAGAATATATCCTGACCTCGCTCCATTGGGTTTTTTTTTCTTCCATACTTTTAATTTTTTAAATATACTTTCAAAATATTTTAAAAAAAGTGGGAGAGTGATGGAAAGAATCCTAAGTTCCGATCGATCCGACATATACTAGAAGACCCAGTACCGATCTGGATGAATCCCAGCGGTTTGGAATAATATTGCTCTTCCTACTTCCGACTTATCATAACATTGTTTTTATATTAAAAACTGCAATCAAATAGAAATTAAATAGCCGGCGGGAAGTAGCGAAGGATTGAGACAAATACCGTAGTGGAATAGCTCTGACGGACGTTACCTGCAGGCGAGTGGCACTTCCTCCGGGCTTGGAGGTTCCGGCGCCATAGTAAAGGACAAGGTGTCCCTCCAATTAGCCGCCGGTGCTTGGTACAGATCGAAATTACTTGTGAACCGCACCTTCCTCGCCGAGTCCCTGCTGTAGTATTCCCTCTTCATCTCGGTCGGCTCCTCGTTAAATTTCCGAACGCCCTTAAGTATCTCGTCGAGCACCGCCGCAGGGATGCCGTGGTTGACCACCTGGAAGAATCCCACCATCTCGGACGCCCGCCTCACCTCGCCCACCACCTCCGCTCGCCGGGCTCTGTCGGACTCGGCGCCTCGGAGGTCGATGACGGGGATTTGGAAGCGAGCGGTAGCGCTGTCGCCGTTGGGGGGGTTGATGCCGTCCAAGAGGTCGGGAGGTTGGACGAAGAAGGGAGGGATCTTGGTGATGCCGGCGTCAACGAGGCCCTTCACGCCGGCTTTCGTCTCGTCGAATGCTTTGATCTCACCGGCCCGGTCGTAGCCGACAGACATGGTGGCAATTTTGAGTCAACTGCTCTGTGCGATGAGAATGGCCTATGGAGGGTGGGTGGCTCTGGATAGGGGCAGCGATGTGAGTTTTTCCTTCCCAGAATTCAGTATTGGTATCGTGGAGCAGGTGAAAAAGGAGTCAACGTTGGAGCCGCGGGCAGCAAGTGGGAGGTGGGTTGTTTGGGAGTTCGAGCGCGAAAAACGGTTCGAAAGCAACATGGGATGGTCAGGGCCTTCTCCACGCCATCAGAAGGTCTCATGTTCAAAAAATAATGCTACGGTTAACTTAAATAATTTTAAGATTAATTTTTAAAGTCTAAAACTTTGGTGTTAAAGGATTAAAATATATCTAAAAATTTTTTTATTCTAACTGCTAGCATCTGAATGAAGTCAGATTGATCAACTTATCTTAGAGCAGGAACGGACCGCATGAGTCCTCATCCGCAAAAATTTAGCACTGTGCACAAAATATACCCTAACGAGAAATGAAACTGCATGAGACCTAGCTATGGGTCGGCATTACCCTCCTTTCTTTTTTTTTTTTTTTTTTTTTTTTTATAACACAAAAAAAAAAAAAGCAACATGGGATGGGCATGGGGACGGGCGGGTGGGGATAAAAAATGCGGCACCCGGCTACGGCGGGTTCGGTGAGTATTCCTAAAGATTCTCGGTCCGCTCGGCGGCGGTACGAGTAAAAAAAATACAACACGCCATGTAACGCCATCTGAATCCCAACCTACACTTTTAAAATATTAATTTTTATCAAATATATAAAAATATATTTATAAATGTAATATCTATAGCGAAATATAAATTTTGAACCGATCACCTATTTTTCTCTAAGTAAAAAATTAAAAATTAAAAATATTTAATCTTATTTTATTTATCAAAATTTAACTCAGCTCAAAAAATTTGTTATCTCTGGGGTTTGAACTTCTTTCGAATATTTTTTTAATTTTTTTATTTATTAAAATTAAAAATATAAAAATTAAATTTAGATTAATTTTTTAAAATTTAATTGATTTAATAAATTTTTTAAAATTTAATTAAATTATATAAAATTAATTTTAATAATAAAGTTAGAACCAACTAATGAACAACTTTTGGTTGAACTGGTGTGTCCAATCCGATTTTCAAAATAGTGCTTTTCAATCCCATTCCCTTAGAACTAGGTCTAGCTAACGGTATTTTCTTTAACTTTCCTTTGCCGTACGTGTGGAGGGACCTTCGTTTAATGCGCGTCTCTTCCCTCCCAAGAGAGAAGGCCGAATCTCCTATGGTCGGAGCTTCAGAGAGAGAGAGAGAGAGAGAGAGAGTATATATATATATATATATATATATATATATATATATATATATATATATATATATATATAAAAAAAATAAATGTTTAAAAAAAAGTAAGAGAAATCAATGCTATGTTGCTTCAAGAAAAGCTTGATTTCATTTTTTATTTTTTATTTTTACAAACGGACGATCATACGAGTCGGTCCATAATAATTAAAATATATATTTGCTATAGAACAAAAGGGCATGGATCATCCTGTCTCCATCTCCAAAAGCCTGAATGCTGAGCCACTAACGATGCCACCCAATCGGCCGCCGAATTAGTTTTATGATAGGTACGGCGAATCTAAACTCCATGGGCCTTCCTCAAAATAGCCCATATATCCTATAAGAGCGGATTGATAGGGGCTTAGGAGCCATTATCCTTCTGCAACCATCGGATAACAGTCATAGAGTCACCCTTAATAATGAGGTTATAAGCATGAAGAGTCCGAACGACATAGGAGATGCCCTCCCAAGCAGCATAGAGCTCAGTCATTGGGACAGAGGAGTCCAGACTACCAATCCATCGGCCGCCAATAGGTCGCCCTCCGGCCCACGGATGACAAAGGCAAAACCCACTAATCTACCATGGACACTCCCGTCAAAGTTGATTTTGACAAACCCTAGTGGGGGGCTCCCAAGATATAAAAACCGTATACCGATTCGCTGCCGAAGCAGCATGGGAACCCTAGAGGCCAGAGGAGTCAAAACCACCTGAATAGAAGCTACGAGCATAGTCCGACGTTAGGGATCTGATTTTCCACATGATCCTGTGGAAGGATATACTATCATATGTAAAGATAATCTAGTTCCTAGACAACCAGATAAGCCATAGAAGTCCAAAGAGCACATTTGTATTGAAAGGCCTTCCGGAGGTTGTCTATGATCCAATCTACAAAAATAGTCAATTGACCGCCAAATCCACCCCACTCTAGGACAAAAAAAAAATGGCATGGATAGTAGACTCCACCTTCAAACCACATAACGGATAGTAGGCTGGATAGGCAAGCCCCTCCTATTTATGGTGTTTGACGTTGTTGCTTGCTTTATTAATTATTTTTTATAATACATCCATAATATTTTAATAATAATTTTATATTGAATTAAAAAATATATTATATACTTATGATTTAAATTTATTTTTATCAATTAATTTTTACTTAAGTTATTTTTTAAAAAACATAGTTTTGATTCATTAATGGATTAATTGGATATGTAAATAGATTTGAAGCGCCACAAACGATCGATCGATTCAAATTTAATGATCAATCGATTCAAAATAAATTCAGGTTAGCTTATGATGTGCAACACGATGATAACGGCTTGAAGTTGGATTTTGCTTAGTTTGTGATGTGTGACCTCATGGTACATGTTTGAGGGTTGATTTTAGCTATTAGATGAAAAATAAATATTATATGCTTATGACTCAAATTTACATGCTATCAATTAATTTTTATTTAAGTCTTTAAGTTACATGATTCCGACCTAAGTTAATTGAACCAATAGATATTTTTGCTTTCTTTTTTTAATAATAATTTTATATTAAATTAAAAATATATATTATATATTATGACTTAAATTTATTTTTTATCAATTAATTTCTACTTAAGTTTATTTTAAAATACATAGTTTTGATTCGTTAATGGATTAATTGGATTTGTAAGTAGATTTGAAGCGTTATAAATGATTGATCGATTCAGAATTTAATGATCAATCGATTCAAATAAATTCAGGTTAGCTTATGATGTGCAATGCAATGATATCGGCTCGAAGTTAGATTTTGCTTAGTTTGTGATGTGCAACCCCCTAAGCCATGGTACCCATTTAAGGGTTGATTTTGGTTATTGGATAAAAAAGAAATGCATTATATGTTTAATACTTAAATTTACATGCTATCAATTAACTTTCATTTAAATCTTTAAGCTACATGATTTCGACCTAAGTTAATTGATCCAATAGATATTTTTGCTCTCTTTCTTTATATATTAATTAAATTTAAATATAGTTAAATTCAAATTATTCATCTTATTTATTTTTGAATCTATAATTTATAATTTTTTAAAAATAAAAAATAACATATTTTTATAATAAAGAAGTTTTAGAATTTATGAATTTAAAAATATAAAAAAGTAAATTATGACCTTAGCTATATGTTTGTATGTATATATATATATATATATATATATATATATATATATATATATATATATATATATATATATATTATTTTTCTAATTTTTCTTCTTTCAAAATGGCCATCTCATCATTCCTCTCTTTAATGCTCTCTTTGGATGGAGAGAAATGTAGAGAGGAAAGAAAATGAAGGAAGAAAAAATGGAGAGAAGAGAAAAGTGAAGAAAAAAATATTTTTTTCCTTAAATTGGATGAATGGGAGAAAAATAAAGAGGAACGAAAAATTAATAATTTACAATGACAATAATGTTCTTATTACAAATGCTTACATACTTTTTATTAATCGCCTAATATTTTTTCTTTAGGAGGGTCAATATCAGAATAAAAAAATAAAAGAGCACTCTTTAAGTTTTCTCTCCAAAATCTCTCCAATTAAAAAGAAAACTTTTAGATGGAGTCCATCACTTTTTTTATTTTTTTTTCTTTTTTTTTTTATCTTTCATTCAAATAAAATAATTTTTATTTTTATTTTTATTTTTTTCTCTCTACTTTTTTTTCTTCATCAATACAGTGCAAAATCAAACTCATAGAATGAAAAAAAAAAAAATGACACAACTAGACTTTACTAGCTTCATGCATGTTAAAAGCCCGTTTACTAGAGGTGGACAGTGAGCCATGCCTGGCACGATACGGCTCAGGCCCATCGTGCCTCTAAAATTATCGTGCCGTATCTGGCACGGTCTAGTAACAAATGTACCGTGCCAAGCATGGCATGGGAAAAAAAAAAATCAGGCCCGACATGGCCCGTGGCCCATTTAGGCCATGAGCCGTGTCGGACCAGAACCGTGCCGGGCCTTGCACGGTTCGATACTGCTACAGTACTAGACCGTGCCGGTACGGCCCGGTGGGTCGGTCTAGGCCCGTCACGGACCGTGCGTGCTGGGCTAACGAAATTTTTTTTTCGAGCTCGGCATGGCATGGTTTACTGGGCTATGCCAGTATGGCTCAGTACTATAGCAGTATCGGACCGTGCCTGATATAATCGATATGAACCTGGATCATATTATGCTATGAACGATCTGATTCAGTGCCTATCTTTACCGTTTACTATCAACCCTCAGTACTATAGCAATATCAAATCGTGCCTAATATGGTCGATATGAATTTGAATCATATCATGATATGAACGATCCGATTCGGTGCCTATCTCTACCGTCCACTATCAACCCCTGCCATCGTTTACAAGCGGTTTCTTGCCCTTTTACCATGTAAAAGGAAGTGCCATCCCATCATGATGTTCCGCTCTTTAAACTCAGAGAAAAGCATGATGCAACGAGACTTTCACTAACTTCCCACGTCACTTTTACTAACCTCTCTCGTGCCGAAGGCCCCGCCGCTCGCAGCAGCAGGTATCATTTACAAATGGTCTCCTGATGTTTATCCAGTATTTAAGATTTTTTTTAATGACTACGGGTAAGTAATTTTAATGCTTAATATTTTTTTTCGGTCCCTCCCTCTCTACATTTTTTGTCCAGCTTTGATTCTGAGAGTTCTCTCAGCTTTCATTTAGTAATAAAAATTTATTATTTATTATAATAAATATAAATCAAAATTTTAGTGTTTTTGATACACCATTCATCTAGAGGGTACCATGCTTGATTTGAAAGAGCAAACTTTTTAGTTTAATTTGACTCTTATCCAAGCTAAAATTATTTATTTTTTTTACCCAAAGTCTTCATCATATCCATAGTAGAAAGTTTAATTAATTTAAGTTTAATATAAGCTCTTTGCATGATTTTCATTTTAATTATTAAAATTGATGTGACTGATGTAGCCACGAGGGCAATTATTGTAAAATCCAAATCTTAAGGCGGCCCCGTCCCGGCACCTCCAAGTCGGCCAAGTCAGCCCCGACCTTCTCTGATCGGCCCCGCTCGGCCCCAGCATCTTCGAGTCGGCCAACTCGGCCCCGACCTTCCCTGGTCTGCCCCGCTCGGCCCCGGCGTCTCTGAGTCGGCCAAGTCGGCCCCGACCTTCCCTGGTCGGCCCCGCTCGGCCCCGGCGTCTCCGAGTCGGCCAAGTCGGCCCCGACCTTCCCTGGTCGGCCCCGCTCAGCCTCGGCATCTCCAAGTCGGCCAAGTCGGCCCCGACCTTTCCTGGTCGGCCCCGCTCAGCCCCGGCATCTCCAAGTCGGCCAAGTCGGCCTCGACCTTCCCTGGTCGGCCCCGCTCGTCGGCCAAGTTGGCCCTGACCTTCCCTGGTCGGCCCTGCTCGGCCCCGGCATCTCCGAGTTGGCCAAGTCAGCCCCGACCTTCCCTGGTCGGCCCTGCTCGGCCCCGGCATCTTCAAGTCGGCCAAGTCGGCCCCGGCCCCCGGCATCTCCGAATCGGCCAAGTCGGCCCCGACCTTCCCTGGTCTGCTCTGCTCGGCCCTGGCATCTCCAAGTCGGCCCCAACCTTCCCTGGTGGCCCCGCTCGGCCCCGGTATCTCTGAATCGGCCAAGTCGGCCCCAACCTTCCCTGGTTGGCCCCGCTCAAACCTGGCATCTCCGAATCGGCCAAGTCGGCCCCGACCTTCCCTGGTCGGCCCCGCTCGGCCCCGACGTCTCCGAATCGGCCAAGTCGGCCCCGACCTTCCCTGGTCGGCCCCGCTCGGTCCCGACATCTCTGAGTCAACCAAGTCGGCCCCGACCTTCCCTGGTCGGCCCCGCTCTGGCATCTTCAGGTCAGCCGAGTCGGCCCTGCTCGGCCTCGGCGCCCTCCAGGAGGTCAAGGCTGTCTCAGGTCGGCCCATAACGGTCTTGGCTGTTCGCGCCGCCATCCTTCTAACGCGCGCCGCCTGGCATCCCTAGGCCCAACTACCCACTGGCCATGCCGCTGATGGGACTGGACCTAACTACCTGTCAGCCCCACTGACCGATGGGACGTAGCTCACCAACCCCATTTTTCCCTCTCCGATGGGACAGGACCCACCGACGAGCTCAAATTCATGCAACCCCATAAACCTCGCAGACATTCCTTTCTTACGGAACTCCACGTGGTTGTACAGGTGTCAACCCCCTATAAAAGGGTAAGTCCACTCATGAATAAGGTATGCAAACTCATACACTCGCTACCCTAATACCCAGAAAGGGATTCCCCTCTTTCGGAGGACTCAATTTTTCCCCCAGAGCTCGTTTGAGCTCTCCCTAAGCTGTGACCCCGGTTACTAACTTGAGCGTCGGAGGGTCCCCACCGGAGCATCCCTCTGGTCTTGGGACTTTTTGCAGGCCATCCGATTAGGCGTGGGACCGCAGATTAAGCAGCTCTCTTCTCCCGACGTTCGAGACCGATGATCAGGCGTCATCAGATTGGCACGCCAGGAAGGAGGGTGAGGCAAGCAAAGAAGGCACAAACCCTACAGTATACTTCTCTTTTCTCTCCTCTCCCAACAATGGTGATGACACGAGCTCAGGATGCCTCAGTCAGCCACCCTAGGGGGCATCTTCCCCCGACTAAGCAGCAGGAGACCAACCTACCTGTCGCTGATCCTCTTGTCATTTTCCCTCAACCAGAAGCGGTTGCCCTGCGGAGCAGCTGGCAACCCTCACTCGGCAAGTTCAGACCCTCACCGCCATGGTCCATGGACTTTAGCAGCAGCAGTCCGTGGCCACCCAGCATCAGACCGCTTCCCCTGCAAGTCAACAGTCTACAAGGAGAGGTTCTCCTCAGTGAGAGGCCGGTCGTCGCCGAGCTTCTCCAAGGAAGCCTCGCTGTGAGTCCCTCAAGCGGCCGCGATCTCCAGATTGTGGCCCGAGCAAGTTTCCTCCAGAGCCGCACCGCCAGGAGGAATCAAAGCGGAAATCCCATCTTTCGCATCCTTCTCCTTCTTCTTCATCCTCCGAGCCGTCTCGGAGGGCCCCGACAATCAACCACCAGGCGGAGGAACGCCTGGACGAGTACAATCGGCGACTAGACGAGCTCGCCAAGAAGATCAACAACCAACCGGAGGAGGAGTATGACACCCGTCCTCCTTACACTCGTTGGATTCTGGAGGAGCCCGTCCCCTCTAGATTCCGATTCCCCCAGATAGATCCGTACGATGGTACGATGGATCCCCTTGATCACCTCGAGAGCTACAAGGCCATGATGCAAGTACAGGGTGCATCAGATGCCCTTCTCTGCAAAGCTTTCCCTGCTACTTTGCGGAAGGCTGCTCGCGCTTGGCACTCGCGCATGTCCCCCCATAGCATCGACTCCTTCCGGGAGCTGAAAAAGGCCTTTCTGGCACATTTTGATGCCTGCCAGTAAATCCCGAGGGTCGCGGACAGCCTCTTCTCCGTGCGCCAGAAGGAGGGAGAATTGCTGCGGGACTTCGTGTCCCGATTCAAAACCGCTGCCCTTGAAGTCTACCATTTGGACGATGCGGTGGCAACGCTGGCACTGAAGCGGGGACTCCTTCCGTCCGGCTTCACCTTTTCTCTAGACAAGAAGCCCCCGGGTTCCTACTCCGACCTTCTCCTCTGAGCTCAGAAGTACATCCGCGCGGATGAGGCCGACCATACCCGTCGGGAATCATCAAGGAGCTCCAACCGTAAGCCTGCTCGCCTCGAGCCGAGCAGGCCCTCTCACCACCAGCGGCCTAATCCGCCTCGCTGATCCGACAACATGCGTCGAAGCCCTATCCCCGACAAGAGCAAGCTCACGCCTCTCCTCGCCCCTCGATCCCACATCCTGATGGAAATCGAGGGCGATCCTTATCTTCAGTGCCCTCCTCATATGAAGAAAGGTCCTCCCCGCGATAAGAGCCGTTATTGCCGATTCCATCGAGACTACGGGCACGACACCGACAGCTGCTTCAGCTTGAAGCATGCTATTGAGGAGCTCATCCAGAGGGGCTACCTCAGCAAATATGTCCAGAAGGGGCCATAACCGCTGCCGGCACTAATGGGACCCCCACCTGCTCATGCCGCTTTCGACAACACCCCCACGGAGCGGACAGTTGGAATGGTGTCTTGGGGAGCGGCTTCCTCATCCAAGCAGCCAAGAGGGGAGGACGCACCGGGTAATGTAGTTCTTGGGGGAGAGACCGATGAATTTTGAGAATGTAAACAATGAAGGCATCGCCGTCTCTATGACGATCGCCAAGCACCCTGTAAAAAGGATATTGGTTGATAGTGACAGCTCAGCTGACATCCTCACTTATGACTCTAGACTTTCTCCAGCCTGTAGCAACTCCGTTGGTCGGATTCACTGGGGATTCGGTAAGGGTTTAGGGCGAGATATCTTTGCCTGTGATAGCCAGAACACCGCCATGCCAAAGCACAGTGATCATGAAGTTCTTGGTTGTGCGGGTCCCCTTGGCATACAACGCCATTCTCGGGCACCCAGGCTTAAATCTATTGGATGCGATTATCTCCACCCGACGCCTGCTGGTGCAGTTCCCTACTAGCGGAGGTGTTGGGGAGATGAAAGGTGAGATCGGTTCAGTTCTGCCCTGCTATCACACGGCGTCAAGCCCCTTGGAGGCCGAGCCGGTCCCAGAGGCACCTGACCCCAGGGAGTCCGACAGGAGAGGGAGCCGGCCGAGCACCTCCTGACCTTTCCCCTCAGGGACGATCTAGCGAAGACCGTGCGCATCGGCGGACTCCTCCCCCCGAGGATCACGATCGCTTCCTGACCTTCCTGTGGGCCAACTCAGACGTTTTCGCTTGGTCAGCATCTGACATGCCCGGCATTCCTCCATAGGTAATCACCCACAAGCTCAACATCGATCCGAAGCACCGTCCAATCCGCCAGAGGAAGAGGAGCTTTGCTCCCGAGCGACAAAAGGCCATCGATGAGGAGGTTAACAAACTGCTCAGTGCCTGCCACATCCGAGAGGCGCATTACCCTAGCTGGCTGGCCAACGTGGTCATGGTGTGAAAAGAAAACGGGAGCTGAAGAATTTGCATCGACTTCATCGACCTCAACCAGGCGTGTCCGAAAGACAGTTTCTCCCTGCCAAGGATAGACCAGCTGGTAGATTTCACCTCCGGCCACGGGCTCCTCAGCTTCATGGATGCCTTCTCCGGATACAATCAGATAAGGATGGACCCCAGTGATGAAGAGCACACATCCTTTGTGACAGAAAAGAGGATTTATTGCTACAAAGTGATGCCCTTCGGTCTCAAGAATGCGGGGGCGACCTATCAAAGATTGATGAACAGGGTGTTTCAGGATCAGCTAGGTCGGAACATGGAAGTCTACGTGGATGACATTTTGACCAAGAGCATCCGCGCTTCTGATCATGTCTTTGATCTAGAGAAAACTTTCAGCAACCTCCGCCACTTCCAGGTCAAGCTGAATCCCAAGAAATGCGCCTTCAGAGTTACGGCGGGCAAGTTCCTGGGTTTTATGGTGACTCAGCGGGGGATCGAAGCAAACCCAGAGAAAATCAGCGCTATCCTCGACATGAGACCACCATCCAGTAAGAAGGAAGTACAGCGACTAATGGGGAGGGTGGCGGCTTTAAGTCATTTCCTCTCCAGATCAGTTGAGAGGTGCTTGCCCTTTTTCAAGGCCCTGCGGAAAGTAAACAGCTTCGAGTGGACGGACGACTGCCAGAAAGCCTTCGATGACCTGAAGGCGTTTCTATGTTCTCCTCCGCTCCTATCCAAACCAAGGGACAGGGAAAGTCTCTTCCTCTACCTAGCTGCTTCTTCGAAGGCCGTTAGTTCAGTCTTGGTGCGTCTCGACGCTGATGGAACCCAAAAGGCCATTTATTATGTGAGCAAGGTGCTCCATGGCGCAAAAGTCAGGTACTCCAAGACAGAAAAAACCATCTTCGCTCTGATCGTCTCCGCTCGGTGTCTCCACCCTTATTTTCAAGCTCATCCCATAGTGGTGCTCACGGACCAGCCCCTCCGAGCCATTCTGGCTCATCCAGACACCTCAGGCCGACTTGCCAAGTGGGCCATCAAGTTAGAAGAGTTTGACCTCTCCTTCCAAGCACGGCCGGCCTTGAAGTCCCAAGTCCTGGCCGATTTCCTAGTCTAGTGCACTTGGGCGGATGAGGAGACCAGGGAGGTTTCCATGGAACAACTTGAGCCTGGGCTAAGCAGCGATGGAGAAACCTGGATCCTCCATGTAGACGGCGCGTCAAACTCTCAGGAAAGCGATGCTGGTCTCATTCTCACCGGACCGGGTGGAGAAAAAGCAGAATGCGCCCTACGGTTTCTATTCAAAGCCACCAATAACCAAGCCGAGTATGAGGCCTTGCTGGCAGGATTAAGGCTGGCCCAAGAATTTGGAATAAGGCGTCTTAGAGCTTTTACTGACTCGCAACTCATCTCTGGACAAATCAACGGAGAGTACGAGGTGCGTGACCCTGCTATGACTCAATACCTGGGCAAGGTTCGGCTCTTGTGATAAACACATAAATAATTATTACTAAACCTATTATTAATAATTTAACATACCTATTATTATTTAATATTTTAATATTTTATATAATATTTTAAATAAAACCTTATCAATTTAAAGAGCTTGATTTTAGGGATTTAATGACGTAAACGGCACTCGAATCGGACTTAAAACAAGGTCAAAATTGATTTTATAAGGATTTAGCATGGATTTCAAGCAAAAACGGCAAACACATTGCCGACTTCATCGTCTTCTCAGCCTTTTCTATTTTCTTTCAGCTGATTCTTCAACATTCAAATTCCAACCGTTTCCTCCACCAATTAAGGAATAGATTAGATTGAAAGTTATCAAATTGAGAGAATTAAATTTCTTTAGAAGGAATTTGAATTTTATTAATTATTTATCCAGATTTCCTTTATTATTTTCATTGCTTCCGCTGCGTCGTCTCTATTTTGAAACAGGATTCCTCGCTGCGTCAAGGCCGCGTCCGGACTTATATAAATAGCACAAGAAGGGGATTGGAGGATCTATCTATTTGGATCGTGTGTGGTGCCCGTCCGAGGCTCTGTTCCGTTGATTGAAGAAGGCTCTGTTCGTGGGTTTCGTGGAGTCCTCTGTTCCAGGCACTGTGTCCGTGGCTTGGCATATGTGAAGGAAGAAAGGCAGCACCCGGTTCATCCCATATTTGGTTTGGTGTAGGGAGAATTTGTTGCTCTCTTATTACTGTCAAAAATTAAAACTCTTTTATTTTAGATTTTAATATGCACTCTTGGATGTTATTGAAATAAAGTTTTATGTATATTTAATTATTATTAAATTCTATTTAAGTAAAATAATTTAGACTGATTTATTCTTAAAAGGAACGGGCCGTGATCTATGGGTATGAGCCGTGCTCTAATAAGATAAACCATATCTTATTATTTTGCACTATTAATTATCTACTTAGTTATCTATTTAATTAAATTTATAAATTTATTTCAAGATAATTGCTAAAGTTCCTGTGGAATCGATCCCTTACTCTCGCTATTCTAATAGTGAAATTAAGGAGTTTTAATCGTTGCGCTCTCCGTTAGCTTATTTCAGCATCAGTTACATCCCTCGGAGTGAAAACGCCAAGGCCGACGCCCTTTCCCGCTTGGCTACCTCCGCCGACAGTATCGCAAGAG
This sequence comes from Calamus simplicifolius, assembly GCA_900491605.1. NCBI lineage: Eukaryota > Viridiplantae > Streptophyta > Magnoliopsida > Arecales > Arecaceae > Calamus > Calamus simplicifolius. The sequence continues at coordinate 301,959 of UESW01004656.1, forward strand.
ACGCCTACATCGAATACCTAGAAAGGCCCAGTATAGAACGCTGAGGAAGTCCTCTCGCTCACCCAAGAGCCTACATGGATGGATGCCTACGTCCGCTATCTCACTGATGGCACCCTCCCTGATGATCGCAATGAAGCCAAGCTGCTCAAGTGGAGGGCTTCCAAATTCGTCCTCCTAGACGGACATCTATACAGAAGGTCATTCTCTTACCCCCTGCTCAGATGTGTAGGACCTGCCGATGCCGACTACATCCTTAGAGAAATCCATGAAGGCATCTGCGGAAATCACCTGGGGGGCAAGTCCCTGGCCCAGAAGGCCCTTCGGCAGGGATACTTCTGGCTTACCATGAGGGAGGACGCTGCCAAACTAGTTCAGAAGTGCGATGGTTGCCAGCGTTATGCACACATCCAACACCAACCATCTACTCTGCTCAACCCGCTCTCAGCCCCTAGCCCTTCGTCCAGTGGGGAATGGACATCCTTGGGCCATTCCCCCCAGCTTTGGGTCAGCGGAGATTCTTGCTAGTAGCCATCGACTATTTCATCAAGTGGGTTGAGGTCGAGGCGCTGGCTAAGATCACCGAGAGTAAAGTCAAAGCCTTCTTCTGGAAGTCGATTATATGCCGCTTTGGCCTACCATGCACCCTCGTCATGGACAACGGTCACCAGTTCAACAATGAAGCATTCAAGACTTTCTATGGCGAGCTAGGCATTCACCATCGATTCACCTCTGTTGGCCACCCCCAGACCAACGGGAAGGCTGAGGTCATGAACCGCACCATTCTCAGAGGGCTCAGGACTCAGCTGGATGGATCAAAAGGTCGATGGGTGGAGGAACTCCCCAGTGTGATATGGGCTTACCATACGACCCCCAGAGCTCCAACAGGCGAGACCCCCTTCAGTCTTATCTTCGGATTCGAAGCCATCATCCCTGTTGAGATCGGACTGCCCAGTCCACGCGTGGAGTCCTTCAACGAGGAAGATAATTCCACATTGATACAAGCCAACTTAGACTTTATCGACGAAGCATATGACCGGGCAAGGCTGCGTATGGCGACTTTTCGTCAGCGGGTAGCCAAGTACTATAACGCCTGAGTTCGTCCCAAGGTCTTTCGCCATGGAAATCTGGTTTTAAGAAAGGCTGAGGTATCTAAGCCTACGGAGGGGGGCAAACTATCCCCAAACTGGGAGGGTTCTTACCGTATCACCGAGACACTCCACCGGGGGCATACAGACTAGAAGAGTTTAACGGACAACCCATTCCGCATACCTGGAATGCGGATAATCTCTGCTGATATTATCAATGATGTACCCCCCAGAATACGAGCAATAAAAGGGTCCCTTCTAACGCCACAGCCCGCTCTTCCTTGCATTCAAGGACCAGATCTCGCTAAAGGAGCTCACCGGCATCGTGGCTAACGGAACACCACTCGGTCCGGCTTGGAGATGCCCCTGAGTCGGTTCAAGTCCCTAAGAGCTCCATACCCGATCGAGTCGCCCCTCGGGCGGCACACAAACCCCCGAGGCAGTTTAAAAGGAGCTCACTGGCATTGCGGCTAATGGGACACCACTCGGTCCGGCTTGGAGATGGCCTTGAGTTGGTTCAAGTCCCTAACAGCTCCGTACCCGATCGAGTCGCCCCTCGGGTAGCACACAAACCGTCGAGGCGGTTCAAAAAGAGCTCACTGGCATCGCGGCTAATGGGACACCACTCAGTCCAGCTTGGAGACGCCCCCGAGTCGGTTCAAGTCCCTAACAGCTCCGTACCCAGTCGAGTCGCCCCTCGGGCGGCACACAAACCCCCAAGGCGGTTCAAAAGGAGGTCACCGGCTTCGCGGCTAACCGGACACCACTCGGTCCGGCTTGGAGATGCCCCCGAGTTGGTTCAAGTCCCTAACAGCTCTGTACCCGATCGAGTCGCCCCTCGGGCAGCACACAAACCCCCGAGGTGGTTATAAAGGAGCTCGCCGGCATCGCAGCCTATGGGACACCACTCGGCCCTGGCACGAAGGTGCTCCCGAGGCGGTTAAGACCCTAAAGGCTTCGTACCCACCGAGTCATCCCTCGGGCAGTACACAAACCTCCGAGGTGGTTCTAAAGGAGCTCGCAGGCATTACAGCCTACGGGACACCACTCGGTCCTGGCACGAAGGTGCTCCTGAGGCGGTTAAGACCCTAAAGGCTCCGTACCCGCCGAGTCACCCCTCGGGCGGCACACAAACCCCCGAGGTGGTTCTAAAAGAGCTCGCCGACCCTCACGATCTCCAAGTTTGCCGAGTCGGCCTCGACCACCCCTGGTTGGCCCCACTCGGTCTCGACATCTCCAAGATCAGGACGAGTCAGGCCAGACCTTTCCCGGTCAAGCCCCACTCGGCCCTCGGCATTTTCAAGCTGATCTCGATGCTAAGTTGTCCTTGGATCATTCTAAGTCCTTAAAATATTCGAGCGCAGACGAATCTCCCTTCAAACAGCCTGCGACAGCTCAAGGCATCCTAAGTAATCTCCTACACGGTCGGTTTATACTTCAAAAACGCATCTCAACATTGGTCAACCTGATACAACGGTTCGGCCATGGCATTATCAACGTGCTCAACACTCAGAGTAAAGGGGCATCTCAGAAGAAAGGCCCTCTCTCATCAACAGGTACGAGACTGTTTTATTGCTAGTCGCACAATAAAACATTCAGCCCAGAGGAAAGAAGAAATGAGCAAGACAAAGGACAAAAGCGTCTTCACAAAAAGTTCTTCTTCATTGGTAATGAAATTGAAGTACAAAATTTGGCCCGAGGCCGGTTACAAAAAGAAAAGGGAAAAGAAACAACAACTTTTCAGGGCTCGTCTGGGCCCGGCTCTCCCTTGTCGTCCTCTTGATCCGCTAGCTCTTCGTCATATTCCCCGGGCCGGATTCCCTCGAGCTTGCCAATGTCAATTTTAAGAGCCGCGGACACCTTAGTCTTGCACATCTTGAAGCCCTTGACGTAAGCATCGAGGTTGGCCTCGAGGACCTCCTTCTTGAACTCCGGCGAGGACTTGTAGCTGGAGACGGCCTGCCCTGCCTCGGCCTCAGCTCTCTGTGCCCTGGCCTTGGCCTCCTGGACTTGTGCCACAGCCTCCCTGGCTTGGCCCTCAGCCTCTTCGGCTCATGCATTGGCCTCGTCTGCATAGGCCACAGCCCCAGCCTTCTCATGGCCCACCTCAACCGCCACCTTCTCCGCGACGGCAGCTCTCTCCACGGCGGCCCGGGCCTCATCTCGCGCCACTCCGACCTCCCTCTCGGCGCATTGAAGCTGATGGACCAGCTCCTCATTCTGCGCCATGGCGGTCTTCAGTCGGTCTGAGACTAGCTCCAATTTGGCCTCGGCCACGGATGCCCGGCCACTCTCAGCTTCGGCCAGGCATTCCGCCTCCCTTATTCAGCCGCCCAGGTTCTCCTCCCGGGCCTTGGCCTCCTGGTGAAGTCGAGCAAGGCTCTGGGACTGCATCATGCTCTCCTTCTTGTAATTGTCGGCCTGCACCATGGCCCTTGTGAGCGCATCCGAAGAATGGGCCACCGCCTCACGAAGGCCGATCGCACCGTTGGCCATCTGCAGCAAGGGAAACATGTTAACCCTAAAAGATTGGAGCATCAAAAGACATGTCTGGAAACAGAGAGAACTCAGAAGATTACCTGGACAACAGCAACCATCACCATATCCAGGAGCGCGGAGTGGCTCAATCCTCGTGTCTCCTCCTCGGACTCGGCAGTCCAGACTCTTGACAGAAGACGGCGACTTGCGCGGCGTCCGCCATTGAATTAAGCCTAGGGGCCGGCCGCGTCGGCCACTCCTCCTGACCTTCGACCCGAGGACGGGTCGGGTGGCGCACCAACCGCTAGGATGAGCTCTCCGACCCATCCCTCTGCTCCCTGGTCACCTCCGCCCTAGCATTGGATTTCTTGGCGGTTGGCTCCCTCTCTCTGTAGTTGGGGGAGCCCTCTCCGTCTCCGGCTCGGCGGCAGCTGGAGGGCTGACAGCAACTGTGACCTGCCCTGCCTTGGGCACATCGACGGCGGTAGGAGCTTCCTCCTTAAGATCCACAATCACCATGGCGGCTCTGGTGGTGGCTGAAATCTCTCCCTCCTCTATCTCGGTCCCGGCCGGCCTCGGGACCACTTCTTTAGCCGGTGCTTCCTTAGCCGGCTCCTCTGCAGGCGTTGGAGCCTTGGGGACCTCAGCGACTTGGGTCAGCCTAGCCCGCTCCCCTCTTTGGGCCTTCTTCGTATGTCTTGACGTTTCCCCGGCTGACGGTCTCTTCTGCTTCAAGGCAGCCTCAAACGCACCGGCGGAGAACTTCATCGCTGCATCCAAAAATGAGAAGTGTTAGCGACAGCATATAGAAATCCTCCGATCGAGACAGAAGGAATCAGGCATCGTGCTCACCGACCGCCGGGGCCAACTCGGCTTCTATCAGGTTCTCCTCGGACAGGAGTTCCTTGTAGCCAGGGATTTGGCAGTTGGACAACTGGGTGAAGAGTTCCCTATCTCTCTCCCCCACTGTGGCATTATCATTGGAGCTGGTGTCCGGCTCCATCCAGTCGGTCCTCACCCCCTCGACATGGGCAAAAAGGAAGCGGGATTTTCATCCCCTAATCTTGGATGGAAGACCTAGGGGGAAGGCCCTACCCGGCCTGGCGGTGAAAGCCCACCAGGCCCCCTCACCTTGGCGGCGGAGTTTATAAAATGCCCAGAATAGTGATAACCCCAGCTGGGCCTCCTGAAAATAGCAAAGAATAACAAAGGCGCAGATGATCCGAATCGAGTTCGGAGTCAACTGTGCCGGCACTAGCCTATACCTATTTAAAAGGTTCAGGAAAAAGGGTGGAGAGGAAGGCGCAGCCCGCACCGGAAAAATTGCTTATACAGAGTGACCCGAATGGGGTAGGTGGAGGTCACTCTATCTTTGGGCCTCGGCGAAGATAGATGAATGAAGCTAGGGACCATGTACTTAGCCCTAATGGCCTCTACGTCTTCGGGGGTCATGGTTGAGGCCACTCCAGATGGACCTGCTGGATCAGAACTCACCGCCGAAGGTTGTCCCGGACGGCGGGAGGACATAGGAACTACCCTAATAGGGGAGGCTGAGGTAGACGGAGGCCCGGTCACCGTTGGTCGACCGTGGATGGCAATTCTGCCCACCAGACGAGGAACCTAACGGGCTAAGGAGGTTTGGTCTTTACTATCGGAATGGGAAGATTCAACTACAGGCCTCTTACCCTCTCTAATGGCACGATGGTCCATGAATGAAAAGGAAAGTTGAAACTAACCTGGAAATCAAAGGGAATTTGGAGACAAAAAGGCTCAAGTCGCAGAAGAACTCAGGAGAAGGAAAGCTGGAAGAAAACAATGGTAATGTAAAAGCTTTCCTCAGGCCCTTGGGGCGCTTTTATACCCCATCTTCGAGCGACGATAATCGAGGCCCTACCACGTGGCGCTTTCCTATTGCGCCACGAGCTGTCCACCAAAAATCTCGCCTGTGCCTGAGGCATGCCGCCTCGATTCACCCCCAGGAGCGTGATCCCCGATCAATCGAGGGGCATAGAAAACGGATAAACAATGATAGCCTTTACCTTTTTCCGTTCCCCCAATAGGCTTCCTCTTTGAGGCGTCCGGTGCTAGCGTCAGCTCCCACCTACCACATGATTGTGGAAGATTTTCGAAGCGACACTACCTCGGGACGATGCGCCAGCTCACCAAGCTATTAAAAGCGCACTAAAGAGCAATCATTTTTTGAATTTTCGCGCCCCTCTCGCACAAAGGGCAACAGGCGCGTGGCCCTTCGCGCTCAGGGGCGGGGGGGCATCTGATGTGGCTGACATAGCCACGAGAGCAATTATGGCAAAATCCAAATATTAAGGCAGCCTTGCCCCGACACCTCCAAGTCGGCCAAGTTGGCCCCGACCTTCCCTGGTCAGCCCTGCTCGGCCCCGGCATCTCCGAATCGGCCAAGTCAGCCTCGACCTTTCCTGGTCAGCCCCACTCGGCCCTGGCATCTCTGAGTCGGCCAAGTCAGCCTCGACCTTCCTTGGTCGGCCCCGCTCGGCCCTGACATCTCCAAGTCGGCCAAGTCAGCCCCGACCTTCCCTGGTCAGCCCTGCTAGGCCCCGGCATCTCCGAATCGACCAAGTTGGCCCCGACCTTCCCTGGTTGGCCCCGTTCGGCCCTGGCATCTCCGAGTTGGCCAAGTTGGCCCCAACCTTCCCTGGTCGGCCTCGCTCGGCCCCGGCATCTCCAAGTCACCAAGTCGGCCCTGACCTTCCCTGGTCGGCCCCGCTCGGCCTCGGCATCTTGAGTCGGCCCTGACCTTCCCTGGTCGGCCCCGCTCTGGCATCTTCAGGTCAGCCGAGTCGGCCCTGCTCGACCTCGGTGCCCTCCGGAGGGTCAAGGCTGTCTCAGGTCGGCCCTAGAACGGTCCTGGCTGTTCGCGCTGCCGTCCTTCTGACGCATGCCGCGTGGCATCCCCAGGCCTAACTATCCACTGGCCACGCCGCTGATGGGACTAGACCTAACTACCTATCAGTCCCACTGACCGATGGGACGTAGTTCACCAACCGCCGTTTTCCCCTCTCCGATGTGACAGGATCCACCGACTAGCCCAAATTCACGCAACCCCATAAACCCCATGGACATTCCTTTCTTACGAAACTCCACGTGGTTGTGCAGGTGTCAACCCCCTATAAAAGGGTAAGTCCACTCAGGAACAAGGTACGCAAACTCATACACTCGCTACCCTGATACCCAGAAAGGGATTCCCCTCTTTCGGAGGACTCAATTTTTCCCCCCAGAGCTCGTCTGAGCTCTCCCTAAGCTGTGACCCCGGTTACTGACTTGAGCATCGGAGGGTCCCCACTAGAGGGTCCCTCCGGTCTTGGGACTTTTTGCAGGCCATCCGATCAAGCATGGGATCGCAGATTAAGCAGCTCTCTTCTCCCGATGTTCGAGACCAATGATCAAGTATCATCAAAAATATTTTAAGCTTAATTCATATTACCTTTTTAAACTATTAAATTTTTTAATCTTAACTCTTAGCTCATATTCTTTTTCCTTTTTTTCCTTTTTCTATAGGTTTTTTTAATGTTATTAATATCTCAGCTCGAAATCATTTCTGTGAACCTTATCTCATATTCCATCATCTATGTTTTTAAAAAAATTTAAAATAATTTAATTTAAAACATATGCTTTATTTATCTTATCTTTAATTTATAATAAAAAATAATAATTTTAAAATTTAAATTTAATAACATCTAGGTCCATTAAAAATCTCTCAGCTTCCACTTTACAACCGAAGAGCCCTCATTTTTCGTGACCTTTTACAACTCTTTTCTTTTATATTTTTCACACATACATTTGTAAAGATTTTTTTTCAATGATGTTATCTTTTTCATTTTATCTCAATCTAAATTGCATCGTATACATATTTTTCACTCTCTTAAGTATGAGATGTGATGTGGCTAATCAACTGTCGGGCGATACGATAACACCACACGATTTTTTGAATAATTATCACTAGCTTAAGACTCAACCGTAGCTCCGATTTCAGCGTCGGTCTTGGATTCGGCTCAGTCTCAGCTTCGGCTTTGGATTTGGCTCAGACTCAGCTTCGGCTTCGGATTCGGCTTGAACTCAGCTTGAGCCTCTAATTCGGCTCGGCCTCAGCTTCGGCCTCGGAAATGGCTTGGCCTCAGCTTCGGCCTCAGAAACGGCTTGGCCTCAGCTTCGGCCCTGAATTCAGCTTGGCCTCAGCTTCGGCCTTGGATTCGGCTTGAACTCAGCTTGGGCCTTGGATTCGGCTTGAACTCAGCTTGGGCCTTGGATTCGGCTTGAACTCAGCTTGGGCCTCTGATTCGGCTTGGCCTCAGCTTTAGCCTCAGAAACGGCTTGGCCTCAGCTTCGGCCTCAGATTCGGCTTGGCCTTGGCTTTGGTCTCTGATTCCACTTACCTTTCTATTTGTGCTACGTGCTCCCTACATTCATGAAACCAACTCCGAGTATCAAGCTCAGTAATGCAAAACACCAACTATGACACGGCTGGCCCGCCTATCATGGCTAAATTTGCGGGAAGTTGCCAGCATGCTCAACGATCGCTGGTATTTACGGCACTCGCCCCGCAACGAGGTACCGGCCTGCCATTCATAGGATCGATCTGGAGGGATTCGACGGCTCCAACGGAACGAGGTAAAAGGAACCCCCCCCAGACAGGTATAAAAAAGAAAACCCCGAGCTTAGGATGGGGGATCTTCTTCTTCTTCTTCTTCTCTCTGGAATAAACCCACGAGAGATTACTGTTCTACAAGCTCACTAACTTGAGCATCAGAGGGTCCCTGCCGGAAACACCGGCCCAAAACTTCTTGCAGGTTCCCGAAGGAAGAAAGCAACCTTTCCCTCTCCTCGGAGGCCCACGAAGATCTCAGCACACCTAGCGCTCATCACAAGTGACTTGGCAGCAACAAATTAGCGCGCCAAGAAGGGGTCGGGGCGGTGGGGGCATACGCCGCAAGCAGACGTTTACCCTCACGCATCTGTGACCTCACAACCACTGCAAAGAAGACGATGGTGACTACGCGAGCTTAGAAAGCTTCTACCAGCCATGCCGTGAAGCGCATCCCGCAGGTTGAACAGGCTGAACAATCGGAGGACAACCTCCATGTTCCACCTCCTGCGCCACCTTTGGGTTGCCAGGTCGGTTGGCTCGATTCCCTGGCCCATCAAGTATAGGATCTGATGACAGTGGTGCAGGACTACAGGAGCATTGCTTCGCTACCACGCCTGGGCCACCTCTACCCCCTCCGTCTTGCGAGGGGGGTCATGAAGCCAATCAGACTCATCAGGGTAGGACCCCACCTGAGGCCTCCCACCACTCATCCCCGAGGCCTCGCCGTCAGAAAACCTTGAAACGACGGCGGTCCCTCTCCCACCATTCTGATCATTCCCATAGGCGGTGCAGTGAGAAAGAGCCGTGGCGTGTGCACTCTGCACACCGCCGGGCCTCTTCATTCTCATCCTCTAACTCCTCTGAAGGAGACTCGAACAAGAAGGCCGCTCGTTGGGCCGAGCAACGACTTGACGAGTATCATCAGCGATTGGAGGAACTCAGCCGTCGAATTGCCAACCCAAATGGGGCGGACTACGACCACCGTTCCCCGCTTTCTCGACACATCATGGAGGAGCCGATCCCACCCCGGTTCTGTCTTCCCCAATTGGACCCATACGATGGCACGAAGGATCCTCTGGACCACTTAGAGAGTTACAAGGTCCTCATGCAGGTCCAGGGGGCGATGGACTCTCTCCTGTGTGTTGCCTTTTCAGCCACACTTTGGAAGGCAGCGCGTGCATGGTACTCTCGTCTGCCACCACGCAGCATCAACTTGTTCAAGAGACTAGAGCGATCCTTCTTGGCCCACTTTGACGCATGCCGAAAGATTCCTCGAGTTGCCGATAGCTTGTTCGCTGTACAACAAAGGAGCGGAAAGACTCTGAAGGACTTCATGGCTTGGTTCAAGGAGGCCACGCTCAAGGTCTATAACTTGGAGGATTTTGTAGCCACCCTAGCACTGAAGTGAGGACTTCGTCCTTCCATATTTGCATATTCTATGGATAAAAAGCCTTCCGGCTCCTATGCCGAGCTGCTAAGCTGGGTGCAGAAGTACATTCGCACCGACGAAGCAGACTCTTCCAGAAGGGAGGCTGATAAGAGTTCCAGCAAGAAGCCGATGCCCGCGAAACCTACTAGAGGACGGTCTAGAAAGCTTGAGCCGCCTCGTCGCTCAGATAACTGGCCCCAGACACTTGTTCCCAAGGAATATTTCATACCCCTCCTCGCTCTGATATCTCACATCTTATTAGAGATCGAGGAAGAGCCTTACTTTCGGTGCCCACCTCCTATGAAATCAGGGGTCCCCCGTAGCAAGGAAGTCTATTGCCGATATCATAGAGATTATGGCCATGATACTGAAAATTGCCACTTACTGAAAAAGCTATTGAGGAGCTTGGTCAGCAAGGCCACCTAGGCAAGCTTGTCCGAAGGGGGAACCCTGCTGCCGTGGGTTCGTCGGCACTTCCCGCACAACAGATCGGCTTAGATAACACCCTAACAGAGAAGACTATGGCCATGATCTCCTGGGGGGCAGGCAGCGGTTCTAAAAGACAGTGAGAGGAGGATGAAAATTCTATAATTCCCTTTCTAAAAAAGACCCAGAAGGGGTAGTGAATAAAATGATGATAGCGTCATCGTTTCTATGACGATCGCCAAACATCCTGTAAAGCAGATTTTGGTTGATAGTGGAAGCTTAGTGAATATTTTGAGTTATGACGCTTGTGTTAGAATGAATTTACCTGCAAGTTCTCTTCTACCTGTCACCACATCGTTGATGGGCTTCACTAGGGATTTAGTCCGGGCTAAGGGGGAAATCACTCTCCCTGTCACTATCGGAACTCCGCCATGCCAGAGCATGGTTCTCATGAACTTCCTAGTGGTGCGGGTCCCTTTGGCGTACAATGCTATTTTGGGGAGACCTGGCTTGAATTTGCTGGATGCTGTCATCTCTACTAAGAGATTACTTGTGAAGTTCCCCACCAGCGAAGGAGTAGAAGAAATGAGGGAAGAACAAAACCCGGTACCACTCTGTTACCACCTAGCCCCCAGTCCACAAGAGGCAACATCGGCAACTACAACTGAACCGATCGACCCCCGAGATGTGGAAAAGAGAGGGGAGCCAGCCGAGCACCTCCTGACTTTCCCCTTGGGAGAGGACCCCACGAAGACCATCCAAGTTGGGGCGTTGCTTCCGGAAGAGGCATGTGATTAGCTCCTTGCTTTCTTGCGTGCCAACTCCGACATCTTCACATGATCGTCCTCTGATATGCCGGGCATCCCTAAGGAGATAGTCACTCACCAACTCAATCTCAAGCCAGAGTGCCAACCTATCCGACAGAAGAAGAGAAGCTTCTCTCCAGATAGGCAGAAGGCTGTCGATGCAGGCCATATTCGAAAAGTTCACTACCCCGATTGGCTGGCTAACGTCGTGATGGTCCGCAAGGCCAATGGGAGTTGAAGGATGTGTGTAGACTTCACTGACCTCAACAAAGTGTGCCCGAAGGACAGTTTCCCTCTACCTCGGATCGATCAATTGGTGGATGTTACGTCTGGCCATGAAACACTTAATTTCATGGACGCCTTCTCTGGGTACAACCAAATCAGGATGGAACCAACAGATGAGGAGGCTACCTCCTTCATAATTGAGAAGGAAATCTACTGCTACAAGGTGATGCCATTCGAACGAAAAATGCTGGGGCCACCTACCAGAGGCTGATGAACAAAGTCTTCAAGGACCAGATCGGACGCAACATGAAGGTATACATGGACGACATGTTGACGAAAAGCGTTCGTTCACCAGCCATATTGCTGACCTGATGGAGACTTTCGACAACCTCCGCCGGTACAGGATGAAGCTGAACCCCCGCAAGTGTGCCTTTGGGGTGACAGCCGGCAAGTTCTTGGGTTTCATGGTGACCCAACGAGGAATTGAAGCGAACCCCGATAAAGTCCAAGCCATCTTGGACATGAAATCTCCCACCAACAAGAAGGAAGTGTAGCGTTTGGCTAGAAGGGTAGCGGCTCTGAGCCGTTTTCTGTCTAAGTCCGCGGAGAGATGTTTACCCTTCTTCAAGGCACTGCGTAGAGTCAATGGTTTCGAATGGACCAAGGAGTGTCATGAGGCCTTCGAAGGACTAAAAGAGTTCCTATCCACCCCACCACTGCTGTCCAAGCCAAGGGGTGGAGAAGAACTCTTCCTGTACCTCGCCGCTTCCCCCGAAGCTGTTAGTTCCGTGCTAGTGCGCATGGACGCTGATGGGACACAAAAGCCGGTGTACTACACCAGTAAGGTTCTGCACGATGTGGAGACAAGATACTTGAAAGTCGAGAAGGTTATCTTTGCAATGATCGTCTCTGCCTAGCGCCTCAGGCCCTAGTTCCAAGCTCACCCGATCATGGTGGTCACCGACCAGCCGCTCAAGGCGGTCCTGTCCCATCCTGATACTTATGGCCGGCTGGCAAAGTGGACGATCAAGTTGGGAGAATTTGACCTATCGTTCCAACCCAGGACAGCTATGAAGTCCTAAGTCTTAGCGGACTTCTTGGTCGAAGGCACCTGGACAGAAGAGCAAAGAGAAGAATCCCATGCGAACCCTTCGGATGATAAAATCAAAGAGGGAGGGAGCGACTGGCTCCTCCACGTAGATGGGGCGTCAAACTCTCAGGGAAGTGGAACGGGCCTCATTCTAGCCAGCCCAGATGGAATGGTGACTGAATACACCCTTCGTTTCCTTTTCCCAGCTACCAACAACCAAGCCGAGTATGAGGCCCTGCTATCCGGGATACGGCTAGCTTGCGAGCTCGAGGTGAAACGCCTCAGAGTTTTCACCGACTCTCAGTTGGTCTGTGGCCAGATAAATGGGGAATATGAGGCGCGAGATCCCATTATGTCACGTTACCTGAGTATGGTACAGTCACAGGTCTCTCCCCTAGCCCGTTTCAGCATCAGTTACATTCCTCGGGAGGAGAATGCTAGAGCTAACGCACTATCTCATCTAGCCACATCGACCGACAGAACCATGGGAAGAACCTATGTGGAGTGCTTGGAGGCTCCAAGCATTGACACAATAAAAGAGTCCATGCCAGTCAGCCAGGAGCCTTCTTGGATGGATGTTTACACCAAATACTTTGCCACTGGAGCCCTCCCAACCGACCCCGCCAAGGTCAAGATTTTCAAATGACGAATACACAAGTTCCTAATGTTCGATGGACAGCTATATCGGAGGTCCTTTTCTCATCCTCTCTTAAGGTATGTCGGTCCCACAGATGCCGACTACATCCTTCGAGAGATCCATGAAGGTATCTACGGAAGCCACTTGGGGGATAGAGCACTGTCATACAAAGCCCACCGCCAAGGCTATTACTGGCCCACCATACGGAAGGACGCCGCCGAGCTGGTTTGAAAATGCGATAGTTGCCAGCGGTATGCAAACATTCAACGACTGCCAACTTCTCGACTGAGCCCTCTATCGGCACCATGGCCGTTTGCCCAGTGGGGGATGGACATCTTGGGACCTTTCCCCCCAGCTTCTGGCCAACGGAGGTTTTTGCTCGTCGCCATCGATCATTTCACTAAGTGGGTGGAAGCCGAAGCGCTGGCCAAGATTACTGAAGCTAAGGGATACACCAAAGGTTCACTTCTGTCGGTCACCCGCAAACTAACGGGGCTACCGAGGTGATGAATCAGACAATCTTACAGGGACTTAGGACACGCCTGGACAACTTCAAGGGAAGATGGGTAGAAGAGCTCCTGAACGTGCTGTGGGCTTATCACACGACACCCTGGGCTCCAACTGAAGAGACCCCGTTCAGCCTTGTCTTCGGAACAGAAGCTGTCATTCCAGTGGAGATCGGCATCCCCAGTCCCGGATATAGTCATACAACGAAGATGATAATCCCAGTCAACTAAGGGCCAACCTCGACTTCGTTGAAGAGCTTCGTGATCAAGCACGAATCAGAATGGCCTCTTATCGATAAAGGATTGCAAAGTACTACAATGCCCGAGTTCGTCCCAGGACGTTCCTCCCAGGGGACTTGGTCCTCAGGCGAGCCGCAGTCTCCAAACCTATGGAGGGAGGTAAACTATCTCCCAATTGGGAAGGGCCCTATCGAGTCACTCAAGTAGTCCACCATGGGGCTTACCGAATCAAGGAGCTAGACGGGAAACCTCTTCCTCATACCTGGAATGCGGACAACTTCCGGCGGTATTATCAGTAGTCTGTTGCCATATTTGTTTTGAACATTACCCTATAATTATCATTCATCTTTTGCAGTAACGGAAGTGTTTAAGCATTCTGGCTCCTCACCTAAGCCCGGCTCCACGTGGCACTCCAAGCTCGGCTCCACGTTGGTACTCCAAGCCCGGCTCCGTGTCAGCACTCCAAGCCCGGCTCCACACCGGCACTCCAAGCCCGGCTCCGCGTCGGCACTCCAAGCCCGGCTTTACGTCAGCACTCCAAGCCTGGCTCCGCGTCAGCAACAAGCCCGAGTCTCCCCTCGGCAATTAAGCCCGAGTCTCCACGTCGGTACTTCAAGCCTGGCTCCGCGCCAGCAACAAGCCCGAGTCTCCCCTCGGAAATTAAGCCCGAGTCTTTCCTTGGAAATTAAGCCCGCCTCCGCGTCGGCACTTCAAGCCTGGCTCCACGCCAGCAACAAGCCCGAGTCTCCCCTCGGCAATTAAGCCCAAATCCGTATTGGCACTCCAAGACTGGAGCCGCATGGACAACACTACTGGCTTCAGCCTCGTCACGACTTTCGGCTTCGGCCTCACCACGACTTCCGGCTTCGGCCTCGTCACGGCTTCTGGCTTCGGCTTCACCACGGCTGTCAGCTTTGGCTTCGCCACGGCTATCGGCTTCGGCCTCGCCATGGCTTCTGGCTTTGGCTTCGCCACGGCTATCGGCTTCGGCCTTGCCACGGCTTCCGGCTTCGGCTTCGCCATGGCTGTCGGCTTCAGTCTCGCCACGGCTATCAGCTTGGGCCTCACCACGGCTTCTGGCTTTGGCCTCGCCACGACTTCTGGCTTTGGCCTCGTTACGGCTTCCGGCTTCGGCCTCTCCATGACTTCCGGCTTCGGCCTCGTCACGGCTTCCAGCTTCAGCCTCGACATGGCTGCCGGCTTCGGCCTCGCCACAGCCACCGATCTTGGCCTCTCTTCCTTCTTGGTCATTGGCTCTGGCTTTGGCCTCATCACGACTACCAGCTTCGACTTCACCTCGACCACAATCCTTGGTTTCGGCCCCAATCGATGGCCTCGACTTCACTTTGGCCTCAGTCTGACCTCAATCCTTTGGCTTTGACACCAGTCTTGGCTATTCCCTAAAAATGACCCTTACCTACTCGCATTACCATATTCACCGGAACTAGCTAACTAGGGGCAAATCAAGGGAAGATTGAAGTGTTTATTAATAGCAAAATAGTCTTACAAAATTGCCGGTCAGCGTCGGACTTGATACAACCAAAAAGAAAAAGTTAAGATTTGGTCGGGTCTGAGCCATCGCCCTCCTCGTCTGGCTGAAGATCCTCAATCCCTTCGAGGCTGTATAGCTTTCAAATTTTTTCTTTGCAATCATGGAAGCCGCCGTCATACACAAATGCCGTTGTCTCAGCCAATTCTCTGTTGAAAGCAGCAGACTTCCTGAAATCTTCTACAGCCTCAACGACCTTCTTCTTGGCCTCGGTGGCCCTTTTTTCGGCTTCGGCCACTGCCGCCTTTAGATTAACAATCTCAGCATCAGACCGGCGGGCATTTTCCTCAGCATTCTTGGCTCTCTCCTTGGCCACACCGATTTCGATGGAGGCGGAGTGAAGTTGGCTCTTCAACAGATACACCTCCGACTCTGCCACATTCAACTTTTCTTCCGCCTCTCTTTGCTTTTCTTCGGCCACTTGAGCATTGTCAAGCTCATTAGCCGCTTGGCACTGGGCCACCTCCAGCGCATCTTCCGCCTTTTCAGCCCTAAGCCGGACAGCCTCGGCTTCGGCTTCGGCCTTCTGCGTTCGGGCAGTCTCCGCCCGGACCTCTTCCAGAGCTGCCTCGGCCCTCGCCTTTACTTCTTGAATCTCTTCCAGCGACTGGTTGAGAGCGGCCTGACACTAGGACCAAAGGCCCCTCATGGCAGTCAAGGAGTTCAATGCCTGCGCAAATCTCACAGTTAGATGAAGAAACAAGAATAATAGAGGTCGACAGGGGGACAATATTTACCCAAAGTTGGGCCACGGACGCCTCTTAGAAGAATACAGAGGACTTTTGGTGTCGTAGGTACCTCTGCAACTCGGGCATAGAGGCTTTGATCAATGTCTGCTCGGCCCAGCGAGTGTAACGAGATAAAATTGACTGGAAGGAAATGTCGATCTCTTCCTCTTCGGCGACTCCATGGCGACCGGTGCGGGCTCGGCTTCTGGCTGCACGGCCGGTGCCTTGGTTTGAGCAGGTCCAACTCTTGCTCCCTCACTAGAAGGGGCGGCCTCCAGATCAAGTCCCGAAGCCGCGTCGGTTGGCTCCACCTCGGGGACTATTGGAGGTGAGGATAGCGCCTCAGCCCTTCGCTCCGGAGGGGTGTCCGTAAGGTCGATAGGGGATGGTGCGGAAGGCGGGGAACGAGTCCGCCCTTCCTCGGCCTCGTCCCTTGCTGAAGCTTCTCTAGCTTTGGCTTCTTCGACAACCTTAGTGGCAACCTCCCTCCTGGCAGGGGCCTCCTCTTCCCGAGCTTTTCTTTTCTTCATGGCGGCCCTCCTTATTTCACGGAGCGATGGTGCCATACCTGCGAGCCAATGAACTTTGGTCAAAAGGAGAAGAAAAGAAAAGATCAAGAGGAAAGGCTGCACTACTCACCGTCACCAGAAATAATACCCGCTAGCTGAAGATTCTCCTCGGCTAGCAGCCGGTTGCAGCGAGGGACGTCGGCAGTAATCAACTGCCCGAACGCCTCCTGATCCCTTGGAAGAATTCTGGGGTCTTTGTTGGCCTCGGTGTCAGGTATTCCCCACTCAGTCTTCACTCCGTCGATTTGGGCAAAGAAGAATCTATTTTTTCATCCCTTAACCGAAGTGGAAAGATGCAGCCTAGAATTCTGGTGGGCATGGGGGTAAAGGACCACCAACCTGATTGTTTCCTAAGGGTATAGAAGTTGTGAAAGAGAGAAATCCTAGCCTCTATCCCATGTATGTGGCATAGCATTAGGAAACCTACAAGAGTCCGAATGGAATTCGGAACCAACTGAGCTAAAGCTAAAGAGTACCTATCTAAGACATTTAATATGAAGGGATGATGGGGAATACGAAGGCCAGCCTTGAAGTAATATTCATAAAGGGCAACCCTACCGGGACAAGAAGAGGTTATCCTGTCCTCAGGAAGAGGCATGTATAGGCGGAGGTTGGTAGGAATCTGATAACGAGCCCGAAGATTGATAATCTCCTGGGCCGTCATCACAGAGGCAGTCCCCTCGGGGGACTCCCCCGCGTGAGAGGGGCCGGCGATGGCCGGACGACGCCAGGTGAGGGCGGGCGATTCTCGCCGAGAGATCGCCCGACCACTTGTGGCTGCTCCGCTGGGACATCTTCCGCGGAGGTGGACCAGTTGGATGCCGAAGAAGGGGCAGACCATTGAGGAAGATCAGGGGAAGAGCCCCCGGAACTAGAAATAGAGCACGAAAGGGACGAATCGGCCATGGTAGCAGAACTAACTTGGAGAACTTGAGCACTAAGAATCGAAGGTGAAGGACTCGGAAAGATGGAAGATGAACAGGCACGGACAAAATCAGAGTAGGGACGAAAACAGAAGCAGCAAGGACATCGGGTGATAAAACACTCCCATTCAATGGTAAGTGCGCGCTCACCCATCTCGGGGGCGGGGGGGCACCTGATGTGGCTAATCAACTATCGGGCGGTACGATAACACCACACGATTTTTTGGATAATTATCACTAGCTTAAGACTCATCCGTAGCTCCGATTTTAGCGTCGGTCTCGGATTCGGCTCAGTCTCAGCTTTGGCTTCAGATTCGGCTCAGTCTCAGCTTCGACTTCAGATTCAGCTCAGACTCAGCTTCAGCTTTGGATTTGGCTTGAACTCAGCTTGAGCCTCTGATTCGGCTCAGCCTCAGCTTTGGCCTCGGAAACGGCTTGGTCTCAGCTTCGGCCTTGGATTCGGCTTGTTCTCAGCTTTGGCCCCGAATTTGGCTTGGCCTCAGCTTCGGCCTTGGATTCAGCTTGAACTCAGCTTGGGCCTCTGATTCGGCTTGGCCTCAGTTTCGGCCTCGGAAACGACTTGGCCTTAGCTTCAGCCTCAGATTCGGCTTGGCCTTGGCTTTGGTCTCCGATTCCACTTACCTTTATGTTCGTGCTACGTGCTCCCTACATTCATGAAACCAACTCCGAGTATCAAGCTCAGTAATGCAAAACAACAACTACGACACGACTGGCCCATCTATCACGGCTAAATTTGCGGGAAGTTGCCAGCATGCTCAACGGTCGCTGGTATTTACGACACTCGCCCTGCAACGAGGTACCGGCCTGCCGTTCACAGGATCGATCCGGAGGGATTCGACGGCTCCAACGGAATGAGGTAAAAGGAACCCCCCCAGACAGGTATAAAAAAGAAAACCCCGAGCTTAGGGCGAGGGATCTTCTTCTTCTTCTCTATGGAATAAACCCACGAGAGATTACTGTTCTATAAGCTCACTAACTTGAGCGTCGGAGGGTCCCCGCCGGAAACACCGGCCCGAAACTTCTTGCAGGTTCCCGAAGAAAGAAAGCAACCTTTCCCTCTCCTCGGAGGCCCACGAAGATCTCAGCACACCTAGCGCTCATCACAAGTGACTTGACAGCAACAAAATGGCTTAAATATTTTAATTATGATAATATTTAATATCATAATAATATTTAAATAGGAACAACTTATTTCGATTCATGTCCTATTTCCATCTGTAGAGATAAAAAAGAAAAAAAAAATCTACTCCTATCAACACAAAAGGCAGAGAATCTCCATAGTTAAGGTATGGCCGGAGTAGTGATGTAAGCCTTTTTCATCCAAACTTGATGCGAAAGTAGATTTGGAAGGGATCAACATGAGCAGAAAGTAATTCAGAGGTGGATTATTTTAGGATACCTAAAATAGGACCGCAAATGGATCAAGTCAATGCATAACTTAACTCAAATCTAATATGATTAGAACTAACTCAATCCATATTTAAAGACTCATGAGTTGATCTAGGTTTGAAAAATTAACTCAAATTAATTTTGTATCATATCCAAATCATATATTTTTTTGTTCTGATCCAAACCTAATTCATTTCAACTTATAAAAAATAAATCTTTTCTACTTTAAATTTTTTTAAATTTATTAAATAAACTTTAAATTAAAGTATTTTTTTTCATCTTAACAACTAAATCCTTTTTCATCTTTTTTTTATTAATTATATCTAAATATTTATACGTTATTATCGATCGCGTTTCCAAGTCACAAACAGGGGACTCTGGTACTGGTGTTAGGATGAATACGTCTGGGATCAGTAGGGACTGGTGTTAGAATGAGAATGTGAGCTGTCTCCTGGGATTCAATGAAGTTTGTTTGCATGGTGTTGCACGTATTTTGTGCATATATGCTAGGTGGCAGGCCTTGGATCTTCTACTATTTATGTGCCTCTAATGATTCTAGATTATATTATCAAGCTAATACCTGGATGAAGTGGTGGATTTCTTGCTGTATTTCGTGAGGCCGTTATGAATTGTTTCCTTCCGGCGTAGCTAAATTGGAACACTTGGAGATGTTATTTAATATGATAATTATTTTTGTTCACTGGAGTTGGTATTTTTAATCCTTTTTAGTACTATGTTTTATGAGTTTTCTTGGAAGCTAACCATGAAAAATCCATGCTTAAGAAAGCTGATTGCCTTGTTACGACACTTCAGACTTTCACATCAATTGAGATAAATTGATATCAGTTCGTCTCACCATGATAAGGATGAGAATATTGCTGATATCTCGAGATGTAGAAGTCTTTCTATTAGTTGATAATTAGTACAGGCCTTGCGGAATCATGAGCACTCTGCGGTAAAATACTTCACATAATTTCTCACGTAACAATGCACGCATATCCATACATCTTCAGTCTTTTGGAATTCATCATTTCAGTAAAATCCAGCAGACTAAATTGTTCCTGACTTTTAATCATATCTTAAAATGGTTCAGTGCCGACTGTCCATCAAGTCCTTTAGTGTTGAAGTAGATGGTATAATCCTTCACAGATACTTCTTTATACTTCGGTCTTTCATTGGATAATAGCTCCTTGATAGGGCCATAAAGCCTTGCAGATGGGTAACGATTTGTGGTAAAGAAGCATGCTATAGAAATTCTAGAACCAGCACTCCGATTTGCAAGCACTCTGTGTTCCACGCTTTTAAGTCTATCATTGGAGATCAGCTGTAGATCACAGAAAAAACAAGAGAAAAATGATAAACATTATATATATATATATGATAATCTCAATTCTTCGAATTCAAAGCTACACAACCAGGCTACGTTGGAGTAAATCTTTTGTCTCTCTCTCTTTAAATGATACAATGTTAGAGTAAATCATGTAATGAATAATCAAAGAAATATTTCTGTACCTAATGAAAACATACCTGTAATAAGTCACCAATGTTAAAATTAAAGCTCCTGATAAAGGAGGCACATTAATCCATTGATTTCCATGCACAACTTGCAAGCCACCAACCTGGTCTTGCAGAAGGATGGTTAGAAAACTCGGATCAGAATGTTTGGTAGCTCCAAGAGTGAGGTGAGGCTCTGGGCAAGGTGGATAATAGTGGCCCGCAATACCAAGTCCTTTGGCGCAATCCATTTCATTTAGATGATCACGGTTAAGGCCGAGTGCCTCAGAAAGCAGCTCAAAGAGAAAGATTCCTAGTCTTTGAACATGATTTGCATACTGAAAGATTATTTCTCTACATATAAAAGATGTGGATCCGTAAGATAGCAAATAAAATTCAAACAGGATATACCAACGAGGTACGTACATTAATAAGCAGTTTTAGGAAACATAAAGAAGAAAAGAAAGTAATTAAGATTAATTTGTTTATACTAAGCTTAATTATTTGTATCATATTTTTGTCGCTAGGCATACATGCTGTTTTTGACCAGCACTCTTGTCACGCCCCAGACCCAAAAATTTTGAGCTAGGGTGACAACCCGCCGCGTGCCGAGCACGCAAGGCGTCCCGAAACATGACACTGAATTCAAGAAAAGCAACAACCTATATCATTCAAGTCCATGTCTTTAATACAATCCATAACTAAAGATTTGGGCTACAAGCCCTACACATAAGCATTACAGGGGTTACATCAACATATGAATCCACTGTATAGAAGCTCCAACGAACCTATGGTTCCTTACACACCACAATGATAAAGTCTGGGCATCAAGCCCTACACATCTATAATATTGGGGCTACAACAAAATAATGATCTGGCTTATTTAATAGAAGATCCATCACCCCAAAATCCATCTTCAACCTCGTGGCTCTGATAAAAACATTGTAAGGATTTTGTGAGCTTACACTCAGTAAGTAAACCATGTTATACAGTCCAATCATAGCATAGCAATCAATAAGCATATAAATAATCTGCATGCATAAACATTTCACAAATACTCAAACATGTAATGTAAGTAAACTCATCATTGTTATATTATATCATAGCAAATTATAGTGTATGTCATATTATGTTATATGTGTCCCACGGCTCTGCAATGCCCCATAACAAAGGAGAGCCGTGGCGGCACATATCAATATAATTCATTCTTTGCATTCACAATCACTCCATTATGCAATGTAAGTATTATATCATGCGTGTCCCACGGCCCTACAATGCCCCATAACAAAGGAGAACCGCGGCGGCACTTATGAATATAATACCAATCATTTGCATCCATAGCCGCTCAATGTAAACCCACTGTTTATACTCTCAATGGTAACTGTAAATGTGACCCACGGCCCTGCAATATCTCAATAATGTACCAGCCAGCATTCCCTTAAAGCATCTCCCTACTGAAAGGTCAAGATACCAGGGTCACGCCAATAATGTATCAACCAACATTCCCTAGAAGTATCCCCCTACTGAAAGGGGTCGGAATACCAGGGTCATGCCAATAATGTATCACCCAGCATTCCCTAGAAGTATCCCTCCCTACTGAAAGGGTCGGAATACCAGGGTCATTGTATCACCCAGCATTCCCTAGAAGTATCCCTCCCTACTGAAAGGGTCGGAATATCAGGGTCATGCCAATAATGTATCAACCAGCATTCCCTAGAAGTATCCCCCCTACTGAAAGGGTCGGAATACCAGGGTCATGCCATCGTAATCCATCAGAACACGTCCTCTAGACGTGTGTGGTATGACAGGATAAAGGAGAGCCGTGGCGACACATAACAGTACCTCACATCACATCAATACATCAATACATCAATGTAGTAAAACAGTGGATTATACTTACTGAACATTACATGTAATATATCACATCAATATCACAATAACTGCATCTCTCATGCATAGCAACTGCATCTCTCATGCATAGCAACTGCATCTCTCATGCATAGCAACAGCATCTCTTATGCATAGCAACAGCATCTGTCCCCTCATGCATAGCAACAGCATAGCAACGGCATCTCACATGCATAGCAACAGCATAGCAACGGCATCTCACATGCATAGCAACAACATCTCACATGCATAATAACTGCATCTCACATGCATAGCATCCACATATGAAATCGTAGTATTCATCTACTTACACAATTAGCCAATAACAATTCACAATTTAACTACGCATATCCTGAATTACTTATTTAATACACTGATAACTGGTTTACTTACCTTCGCACGCAATCCAACAGATATCTCATCTAATCAGATGTCGGGGTACCTACACAATTAATTGATTAAAATCTGGATAATGAATGATTCCTAAGACTCTACCCTGACCAATCCACGGGCCCAACTTCGGACTCGAATATCTCTCACCATACTCACTCAAATGGGGAAGTAAAAATACCCCAAGAAACTAGAATTCACCCAGATTCTAGCCATATAAAAATTATGCTAATCCCGGCCCATTACAGGCCCAAAAATCAGCCCAAACTCTCAATGCAGCATGGCCCAAAAGGCCTGAACCGGCCGGCCCAGCCGGCCCGGTTCAGCCTTAACCCCCCTCCCGATCCCCTGTTTCACCGAACAGGGGACGGGGACATGGCCGGCGGCCGGGGCCACCGCCGGCCAAATTTGGCCGGGCCAGAGCCGGCCGCCGCCGCGGCCGGCCGCCAAATTAGACGGAATCGTTGGCCGGCCGGACCTTTTTTTGGCCATACTTCTTCGAAATTTCACATTATCTAAGGCTCTCTCTAGATCAGGGATTTACCTGATGGAAGCATTGATGGAGGGAGATCATCCCTAATGCAACGCTTCAGCTTTTCAAGAATCCAAGCGGCATACAGGGACTGTATAGGTGCCAGAAGACATTCTCCCCTCCTTAGAATTTCGTCCTCGACATCGATCGACGGTGAATAAGTCAATTCAAGCAAGTTCTAGCACATTTGTTATAAAGAATTGAACTAATGCAGTCTTTCCTTCATCTTGATCCTAATGAACTAATATCGTCATAACATCATTGGTTTATCAGGTAATTCCTTAATAAGACTTTGAAATTCAATCTTTCAAAACTCTTGAATAGTTGAATATACCATTAATCATTACGACGGCGAGAAGTCAATCATTTAAGATATCGTAAGAATATGGATATGCCAATCCAAATTCAGAAAGTACTCAATTGGCAGATGAGGCTACAATGATCGCAATATGGACGCATCAATTGCAGGCCTACGAATGTTTAAGCGAAGCCCCTTGACCGGGCTTTGGATGGTTCGGATAAACGCTTCCAAAGCAGAAATTCCTTAAAGGTCTCAAGGTCATTCAAGGCCTAGAGTGCATGTAAGATCCCTGAGTCCCGAAATGTCCTGCATATGCGCCATATTGAAGCAGGACTGGAATAGTTCCCACTCTACCTCCCCTTGATGATTTATCCTGGTTGGCTCACGGTTGGCATCTTAGAGTATTCATGACATCATGTCAGATTCCCTAGTCATGACCCCTTGGTAAGATTCTGATACCATCTGTCACTCTAGGGTGACAACCTTCCCGAAACATGACACTGAATTCCAGTCCATGTCTTTGATCTGGGTTACATTCCACTGTACTCCAACGAACCTATGGTTCCTTACGATAAAGTCTCCAAGGTACAAGATCTGGCTTATTTAATAGTCGTGGAAACATCTTACACTCAGTAAGTAAACCATGTTATACAGTCCAATCATAGCATAGCAATCGCATGCAGGTAAGTAAACTCATCATTGTGCAAAGTGTAGGGTGTCCCACGGCTCTGCAATATAATTGCATTCAGCAATGTAAGGCGTGGGCCCTACAATGCCCCATTCCAATCATTTGCATCCATAGCTGGCGGTAACTGCTGCAGTACTTCAAAGGAAAGGTCAAGATACCAGGGTTCAACCGAAGTATCCACTGAAAGAATACCAGGGTCATGCCAGTAGCATTCCCTAGAAGTATCCACTGAAAGAATACCAGATGCCAACACCCAGCAGAAGTATCCACTGAAAGGGTCGGAGATGCCAGCAGAAGTAGAAAGAGGGTCATGCCATGTCGTAGAACACGTCCTCTAGACGATGACAGCCGTGGCGAGTAGTAGTAGAGAGTAATATAGCATCTCTCATGCATAGGCAATGCATAGCAGAGCATTCTCTTATGCATAGCAACAGCATCTGTCCAGCATAGCAGCATAGCAACGGCAGCATATTGCAGCAGGCATCTCACATGCATAGCATCGAAATCGTAGGCGGAGAGGTTTACTTACCTTCGTGCTCATCTAATCAGATGACCTACACAACTGGAGAAATGATTCCTAAGACCCCTGGGGCCCAACTTCGGACTCGGCCTCAAGAAACTAGAGAGCCGCTAATCCCGGCCCATTTCAGCCCAAACTCTCAATGCAGCATGGCCTTTCAGCCGATCCCCTGCACCGTGGCCGGTTGAGTGGCCGGGCCAGAGCCGGAAGCGCGGCACGGAATCGTTGGCCGGCCGGAGACGCAAACGGTTTTTGGCGCCGGACGCTAAAGGCTTCTGAACCAAGCGTTTTCACATTGTTTCCCTCGTGCCTCCCGCTAAAGGCTCTCGATCAGGGATTTACCTGATGGAAGCATGGAAGCGAACGCCAGGATGATGGATCCATGCAACGCTTCAGCTCAAGGACTCGGAAACCCATCAGACGCGACTCAAGAATCCAAGCGGCATACAGGGACTTAAATGTTATAATAACACCAGGTGCCACCCCAATTAATACAGAGAGTTAACCTCCCCACTATTAAATTTCCAGGGGTTTACAACTCTTATCCCAATCGGTATTCGAAATCTTTCATACTTTACTCTCACTCAACTTCAGTCCTCTACATTAGATAAAGAAGCTGTTACTCAGCAATTCATATTACTAATGTACTTTAGTTAAATTATTTATTATTTTTAAAATAAATGATGTAGAAAAATAGATTGTTGGATTTAAATATTATGAGTTGCCAACAATCTATAAAAGATGCATCCTTTGCCTTGAGGTTAATGCCAGAAAACAGAATTTTATCTATTTTAAAAGAATAAAAAAAAGTTTTACCAACACGGAAAAAATCAATGTAACTCAAGAAAAATCATCCCCAGTGAGGGTATCCTCAACGACCCCTCTCTTTTTCCCATCATCGTGAATTGCGTTGAACACGTTTCGTTGACCTTTTTCCAACCGGATAGATATGGCGATGAGATAAATTTTTTTTGGTCTATTCCATCTTTATTCTCACGTTTCATATCTCATCCTGTACGTCATCAAGGGAAATTTTAACTCTTATCCCAAAAAAAAAAAGTTTAATCCTTAAATCCTGGCCTCGCTCCACTAGAGCTTTTTTTTCCATACTTTTAAAATTATTTTTTAAAAAAGTGGGAGAGTGATGGAGAGAATCCTAAGTTCCGTTTGATCCGAGATGTATACTAGAAGACCCAGCACCGATCTAGATGAATTCCAGCGGTTTGGAATAAAATTGCTCTTCCTATTTCCGACTTATCGTAACATTGTTTTTATATTAAAAACTGCAATCAAATAGAAATTAAATAACCGGCGAGAAGTAGCGAAGGATTGAGCCAAATACCGTAGCGGAATAGCTATGACGGACGTTACCTGCAGGCCAGTGGCACTTCCTCCGGGTTTGGAGGTTCCGGCGCCATCGTAAAGGACATGGTGTCTGTAACCCCCCGGTAAATTAATTATGGAGAGGATAACTCTCGATATTTAATTGGGGTCACTTGGCACTTAGAGTTATTCTGACATTTAGATTCCCAGTATGACCCTTGGAAGATGACTCCCTCTAACCCGGTTCAGATGAACCAGGTTCTAGTCTGTTGGTTTTCCCTTCGCTCCAGGTAAAGCGTTTAGTCTTCGGGAAACTCCCGTTCTGAGGCGTCGCACAGGTGATTAAATATGAAAGAGGAGGACTCCTAAATATGAAGGAGGAGGACTCCTTCCTTCACACTGGCGTGCTTCATTCTCAGGTACGTTCCCCTGCCACAGAAAGAGAGAGAGCCAGAGAGAGAGAGAGCCTGAGAGAGCCAGAGAGATAGCCGGGAATAGAGAGAGAGAAAGAGAGAGAGACTTGAGAGGATTGGCCGGTGACCTCCACCGGCACCGGGCGTGCATCCGGTGGAGGTCCGACCGGCCCTGGTGGCCGGCCGAGCCGCCGGCACCGTACGCACCTTTCCCAACTTGCACGGTGGAGAGGCGCGAAGAGGGAAGGTAAAGGAAAGGTAAAAATAAGGAAGAGAGAGCAATTTAGTTTTGCTTGCCTGCGTCAAGCTCCGTTCAACGGATTGATGATATGATTCCTCCGGTTTCGGCATCCTCTTTCTATGCCATCTACAGCGATGTTGCCGGAGTCGCTGGTGCCCAGACATCTGATTAGTTGGTGCATCATTTGAATTTTACGTAGGAGGTAAGTAAATCTATTTATAATTAATAATTTATAACTCATGGTTTTATAGTTTTCAAGTATATTATGAGATAAGGAAAATGGAAGTTTATTTGGTTTGATTATTTTGAATGGTACCCTAAATCTACATATGTGCATTTATTATAACTATAGTAGCTGATAATATTTTGAAAGAAATAGTTTCTTGGTGTATGTGCAAAAATATAAATTCTTTGATTTGCAAAATATGTTGGGATGACCATATGCATTTACTAATAATGTACAAACTACTGTAGATGTAATATGAGAAATTGATGCATGATGAGACATACAAGTATGGTGATAACATTGCGATAGACTAGTATGTGTCGTCACGGTTCTAATTTGGCCTCACACATCTGTAGGGTGTGTTCTGTTTGAGTATGTATGGCCTCACACATCTAGAGGATGTGTTCTGATTAATTTGTAGGGCCGTGGGACACATACAAAAATAATAATTACATAAACAGTGGGTTTGTTTAGAAATTATCTGAATTGTCTATGTAGCATGGAACTGTGGATTACAAATGAACAATTATATGATTATAGTGATTGGTAATATTGTAAGAATGATTTATTGATGTATATGCCAGAAATGTGACTGCTGTACGATATGTTTATATTGAGGTGATTATATGCATTTCCTAGTACTGTGCAAACCACTGTGAGATAATGTGAGATACAGATGCATGATGCAATTGTGATGAAAATGTTAAATAGATTTATATGTGTCGTCGCGGTTCTCCTTTACTATGGCCCTACACATTGTAGATGTGTTATGTTGATTTTATATGGCCACACACACTGGAGATGTATTCTGTTATGATATGGCCCACACATTGTAGACGTGTTCTGTTATGATATGGCCACACACACCGTAGAGTGTGTTCTGTTATGGTATGGCCCCACATGTCTTACAATGTGTTCTGTTTGATTTTTATATGGCCACATACATCGTAGAGTGTGTTCTGTTATGGTATGGCCCCACACATCGTACAATGTGTTCTGTTGATTTTTATGGCCACACATCTGGAGGATGTACTCTGATTGAGGTATTGCAGGGTCGTGGGACACATAGAAAATCTATAATTACATAAACAGTGAGTTTGCTAGAATGCATATCCTGATGCTTATTGAATGTTCAATTTATGTTAAGTTAACAAGATGCATATGTTGATGGCATGTTAAATATAATTCAAGTATAATATGATTGTATAATAGGCTTACTTATTGAGTGTAAACTCATTAAACCTTCACAATGTTTTTCAGAGCCTCAGGGTTGATGATGGATATTCGGAGTTGATGGAGCTTCTAATAAATAAAATAAGAACCATTGCATTGTGTAATCCTATTATGTTTGTGTGTAGGGCTTGTTGTAGCCCAACTTTATTAGCATGACTTGGATGTAGGGTTTGATACCCAAAACTTATAATTATCATTTGTATTATGGTTGGTTTTCATAATTATTGTCTCATTTGAATCGTATATCAAGATTTTTATGACGCCTTGCGTGCCCGGCACGCGGCGGGTTGTCACCCTAGCCCAATATTTGGGTCTGGGGCGTGATAGCTTTTATGGTATCAGAGCCTAGGTTTGACCTTAGGGACACATGCGTGATGACACTCTAGGCAAAATACTAGGATGATATGGAGACAATTATGACTTTAAAGGAATTTCATGAATTATGCTTTGAAAGCCTAAAATTTAAAGGTTATCAAGATATTAATTGAAATATGAATTTGATAGGAATTAAGAATGAACCATCGCATCAGAAGCTAATGATATAATGTGAGATTCCCAAGCTGGTGACCTTGACCAATGGGGAGGCCTAGGGGCTTCTAGAGGTTTTAGTTCCGTCAAACTTGTTGGAAATGGCTCGTAGCAGTTCCAGA
The DNA here is from genome assembly GCA_900491605.1 of Calamus simplicifolius. Taxonomy (NCBI): domain Eukaryota; kingdom Viridiplantae; phylum Streptophyta; class Magnoliopsida; order Arecales; family Arecaceae; genus Calamus; species Calamus simplicifolius. Next base: position 330,579 of record UESW01004656.1, read on the forward strand.
TCTTTAAATAATATGGGTAGAGATGAAACTTTAATTGGATATGCAATAAAAGATAGATGAATATATGGAATATGATATAATAGTTGAAAATTGCAATTGATGGCTAATATGACTAAGATAACATCATTATGTCCATATTGCAATTGAGTTGATATGTGGATTTGGAGTTAGTAAATCTAAATTTGAATGTGGATGTATATATTGAATTTTTATTTGTAGAACTTACATTATTAATATTGTAAGTTTAAGATTATGAGCTAATCTGCTGGTTATATGGATGATTAATATTGATGATATTTTGGGAATGAAATAGTTAATTACATGTTTTTGATCAATCACAATTGAGTACTTTCTGAATTTGAGTCTGGATGGATAAGTATATATAGTGAATTTTACTAAGAGAACTTTTATTATGGATATTGCATGTTCAAAGCTGATTGTTAACTTGCTAAATATGGAGATGGTTGAGACTGATGCTAATGAAATAGTTGACTGCATATTATATCTTGATGGACCATTTAGGAAGAATATAAAATTTTAAATTCTGAGATAATTACTGTTTAAGTTTTTGAGAGCAGTAGACTCTATTAATCTTTAGAACTGATTTTGGCTATAAATGATCAAATATTTTGATGGTAGAAAGTGAAAGATTTTAGCAATAATGAGAATAAGATAAATTTCACAGATAAAGAATTTTATGGGGATTTTCATCTGTTAATAGATTTCTAAATCAAGATATATATTCATTAATTTATTGTGCATACTTATTGTACCTTTCTTCATAGTTCCTAAGTAGATATCTTTCTCTAGGATGGATAAATTATCAATCATCCATAAGTGGCATAATTATTGTTAAGAAAATAGGAGGGAGATGATTTTATTTTGATTATTATTAGTTATGGATTATGGTTAAGGGTACATCTATTATCACTTTCAAGTCATAGAGAGATTACTATAATTTTCAATTATGTCTTTCAGATGGTAAGTGCATTTTCAATCGTTATTGACCTTATAAGTCTTGTATCCAACTGAGCTAGATTAGTGAAGTCACTTTGAGATATTTGAAGGGTTTAAATTAGTTGGTCATGTTATGGCATGAGACATTACATAATCTATAGATGATTTTGATAATCATTGGTAACAAAATAATCGATTCAAGAATTTGAATCATTTAAATTGCATTATTTATTGAGGATATACTAACCTATTCACGAGAAATTGATTGGTTATGGTGGTATTATTGATAAATATGAAGGAGATAAATTAATCATACTGATGATTATGATGGCACTATTATTCAAAGAAATTAAATTAGTTGATTATGATAATTATGAAAGATATCCTAAATGATTGGCTAAATGTTCACAGATGTTAGTTTGAAGTATTCAAAAGTGAAACCAAGTATGTTATGATGATTGAAATAAGTGTCGTAATGATTAATGTCACATTCAACTATTTATGAGTTGAGAGAGCATTGGAAGGAAATTATCTTATATTTAATTCAAAAGAACTTGGAACTGTCTTATCGAGGAACTAACAGTAATTGATATAGGTTATTAACCTTAAGAATGGATAACATAATACATGTGATGGACTTTATAATAGTTATGATAATTGTGTTGTGAGAAGTTAAGGTATATATAAAAAAAGGACAGGAAAGAAATACTTCTTAAGGAATTTAATTTTATTTGGTAGAAAGATTAAATTAATTTTGAAAGTTGGACATGTCATTTGGGTACTTAGGAATGAAATAAAAGTTGCTAGTGAGTATCTATAATGGTACAAAATTTATGGACATTTAATTTCGAGGATGAAATTTTAGTGGGTTAAATGTTAATATTTGTTTTTGGTTTAATGGTAAACTGCGTAAATTGAGTCTGAACCCAATTGTCTTACTCTCCTAATTTGATGATGTCTTCATAAAGCTTTGTGGATTAAGCTGAATTTCTGTCCAGCCTACCACCCTCAAATAGATGGACAATCTGCATAAACCAATTAGATTTTGATGATATACTGCGAGCCTGTGTGATGGATTTAGAAAGTGCTTGGTATAGCTTCTTACCCTTAGTGAAATTGCTTATTTTAATGATTACCAAGCCAACATTCAAATGGATTCACTTCAATTGTCTATGATATAAGGTGTAGATTCCCTTCATATTGAGATGAGGTGAGAGAGAGACAATTTTGGACTGAACTGGTGTAGCAACTATGAAAAGTATCGTTAATTAAAGCAGTTTCTTATAACCCAGAGTTAATAGAAAAGTTATGTTGATGTCAAAAAGAAAGTTTTGAAATTTCAGGTTGAAAATCATTTGGAAGTTTTACTAACAAACGATGTGATGAGATTTGTGTCAGAGGTGATTTGAGCCACAATACATTGGGCCATTTGAGATTTTGATCAAAATAAAGGAGGTGGCTTATAACTTAGCACTATTTTCATTACTCTTTGGGGTGTTTAATGTGTTTCATATCTTTATGATTGAGGAGGTATATTTAAAACCCCCGTTATATGTTAGAACTTGAACCAATTTAGCTTAAGAAAGAATTGACCTATGAAGATCATTTTGTGCACATTGTGGACCGCAAGGATTAAGTTCTGAGATGGTGTAGTATTCCTTATGTCAAAGTTTAGCGGAGTAATTATTCTGAGAGGGAGATTATTTGGGAGTCTAAGGAGAAAATGAAAAAGAAACATCCACAATTATTTGTATCTTATTATAGATCAATGATGTATCGATGATGGTGACTTTTGAATGAAATTTAGCTGATTATGAGATAGAAAATTTGGATTTGTATTCTATTGGATGTATATCAAATTTCGAGGCCAAAATTTTTATAAGGAGGGGAGAATGTAACCCCCCCGGTAAATTAATTGTGGGGAGGATAACTCTCGGTATTTAATTGGGGTCACTTGGCACTTAGAGTTATTCTGACATTTAGGTTCCCAGTATGACGCTTGGATTCCCGAGCCTTTGCGTGTCTGATGGGTCTTCCGAGTCCCTGGACCGAGGCGTCGCGTGATGTTTATACTGAGTTGGAGGATGACTCCCTCTAACCTGGTTCAGATGAACCAGGTTCTAGTCTGTTGGTTTTCCCTGGCTAACGCTTTGCTCCAGGTGAAGCGTTTAGTCTTTGGGAAACTCCCGTTCCGAGGCATCGTACAGGTGATTAAATATGAAGGAGGAGGACTCCTTCCTTCACACTGGCGTGCTTCATTCTCAGGTACATTCCCCTGCCATAGAGAGAGAGAGAGAGCCAGAGAGAGAGAGAGAGAGCCTGAGAGAGAGAAATAGCCAGGAATAGAGAGAGAGAAAGAGAGCCAGAGAGAGAGAGAGGACCTGAGAGGATTGGCCGATGACCTCCACCGGCGCCGGGCGTGCGTCCGGTGGAGGTCTGGCCGGCCCTGGTGGCCGGTCGAGCCACCGGCACCGTACGCACCTTTCCCAACTTGCACGGTGGAGAGGCGCGGAGAGGGAAGGTAAAGGAAAGGTAAAAATAAGGAAGAGAGAGCGATTTAGTTTTGCTTGCCTGCGTCAAGCTCCGTTCAACGGATTGATGATATGATTCCTCCGATTTCGGCATCCTCTTTCTATGCCATCTACAGCGACGCTGCTGGAGTCGCTGGTGCCCAGACATCTGATTAGTTGGTGCATCATTTGGATTTTACGTAGGAGGTAAGTAAGTCTATTTATAATTAATAATTTATAACTCATGGTTTTATAGTTTTCAAGTATATTATGAGATAAGGAAAATGGAAGTTTATTTGGTTTGATTATTTTGAATGGTACCCTAAATTTACATATGTGCATTTATTATGACTATAGTAGCTGATAATATTTTGAAAGAAATAGTTTCTTAGTGTATGTGCAAAAATATAAATTCTTTGATTTTCAAAATATGTTGGGATGACCATATGCATTTGCTAATAATGTACAAACTACTGTAGATGTAATATGAGAAATTGATGCATGATGAGTGACATACAAGTATGGTGATAACATTGCGATAGACTAGTATGTGTCGCCGTGGTTCTCATTTGGCCTCACACATCTGTAGGGTGTGTTCTGTTTGAGTATGTATGGCCTCACACATCTAGAGGATGTGTTCTGATTAATTTGTAGGGCCGTGGGACACATACAAAAATAATAATTACATAAATAGTGGGTTTGTTTAGAAATTATCTGAATTATCTATGTAGCATGGAACTGTGGATTACAAATGAACAATTATATGATTATAGTGATTGGTAATATTGTAAGAATGATTTAGTGATGTATATGCCAGAAATGTGACTGCCTGTACGATATATTTATATTGAGGTGATTATATGCATTTCCTAGTACTGTGCAAACCACTGTGAGATAATGTGAGATACAGATGCATGATGCAATTGTGATGAAAATGTTAAATAGATTTATATGTGTCGCCGCGGTTCTCCTTTACTATGGCCCCACACATTGTAGATGTGTTCTGTTGATTTTATATGGCCACACACACTGGAGATGTATTCTGTTATGATATGGCCCTACACATTGTAGACGTGTTCTGTTATGATATGGCCATACACACCGTAGAGTGTGTTTTTATGGTATGGCCCCACATGTCTTACAATATGTTCTGTTTGATTTTCATATGGCCACATACATCGTAGAGTGTGTTCTGTTATGGTATGACCCCACACATCGTACAATGTGTTCTGTTGATTTTTATTGCCACACATCTGGAGGATGTGCTCTGATTGAGGCATTGCAGGGCCGTGGGACACATAGGAAATCTATAATTACATAAACAGTTAGTTTGCTAGAATGCATAGCTTATTGAATGTTCAATTTATTTTAAGTTAACAAGATGCATATGTTGATGGCATGTTAAATATAATTCAAGTATATATAATATTTGTATAATAGGCTTACTTATTGAGTGTAAACTCATTAAACCTTCACAATATTTTTCAGAGCCTCAGGGTTGATGATGGATATTCGGAGTTGATGGAGCTTTTAATAAATAAAATAAGAACCATTGCATTGGTGTAATCCTATTATGTTAGGGCTTGTTGTAGCCCAACTTTATTAGCATGACTTGGATGTAGGGTTTGATACCCAAAACATATAATTATCATTTGTATTATGGTTGGTTTTCATAATTATTGTCTCATTTGAATTGTATATCAAGATTTTTATGACGCCTTGTGTGCCCGCGATGGATTGTCATCCTAGTCCAATATTTGGCGTGACAGTGTCCCTCCAATTAGCCGCCGGTGCCTGATACAGATCCAAATTACTTAAGAACCGCACCTTCCTCGCCGAGTCTCTGCTGTAGAATTCTCTCTTCATCTCGGTCGGCCCCTCGTTAATTTCCGCACCCCCGCAAGCATCCCGTCGAGCACCGCCGCAGGGATGCCGTGGTTGACCACCTGGAAGATCCCCACCATCTCGGACGCCCGCCTCACCTCGCCCACCACCTCCGCTCGCCGGGCTCTGTCGGACTCGGCGCCTCGGAGGTCGATGACGGGGATTTGGAAGCGAGCGGTAGCGCTGTCGCCGTTGGGGGGGTTGATGCCGTCCAAGAGTTCGGGAGGTTGGACGAAGAAGGGAGGGATCTTGGTGATGCCGGCGTCAACGAGGCCCTTCACGCCAGCTTTCGTCTCGTCGAACGCTTTGATCGCAGCTGTGCGGTCGTAGTGGATGGACATGGTGGCAATTTTCAATCGAGTGCTGTGTGTATAATTACGAGAACGGGAGGGGGATGCGAGAGCCGCCGTGCGTGTCGGTGTTTTAAGCGCCTCACTCGGAGGCGGAGGGCGTGAGGCACGTTTCCGGTTTTCCGGGAAACGTAATTAAATTAATATTTAAATATGATCATATATATATATATATATTCTGCTTTTTGATTTTTTTTTTTTTCATTTTCAAGCTCGCGACCATGTAAAAGGAGGTGCCTTCCCATCGTTTTTTGTCGCTCTTTAAAACCAAACTCAAGGAATGAAGAAAAAAAAAAACAAAAACACACACATGATGCATCATGACTTTTACTAACTTCCCACGTGCCAAAACCCCGCTACTACAGCCATTGTCGTCACTTGATTTTTATCTAGTTTTATTTTATTATAAAAAAAATCTTTGTATATCACTTTCAATATACTTTCAATACAACATAATGATTTGCTCATGCACAAATTTATATATCAATCATGTAAAACTCATGAGCAAACCTTTTGGTGTGAATTTGCCCATGATCAAATCATCATATTCGATGTAGCATGATTGCAGTAAAATGGTGTACAAAGACTTTTTCCCATATCATAGCCAAACTCATGGAATGAGAAAAAAAAATTGGTGCAAAACAGTGACTTTTACTAACTTCTCAAATGTCAAGAATACGCCACTAACAGTCGCTCCATCATTTAATTTGAAAAAAAAATGATGTAACATGCATGGTTTCCATTAGCTTCTCACGTGCCAAAAGCCCCGCCACTAGCGGTGGCCGCTGGTATCACTTACCAATGGTCTTTTGATGTTAAGCCTTTTTTCAAATCGATGTTAAACGACACCGATTTTATAATATTGATGTGAAAAATAAAAATTTTATAAAAAAAATTAAAATAAAAAATACCATTTTAGGTTCACAATAGCAATCAAAAAGTGTCATTTTAAGTAACGCTTCTTAAAGGTACTATTTCAATTTGTGCTTTTAAGAAGACCTTCCCACTTTTTACTTTTGTGTAAAAAGAGATTTTAACGTGAAATAATAATGCTTCTTAATAGAGTTATTTGAAGCGATGGTTCTTAAAAGCTCTATTTGAAATCGTGGATATGAAAAGCATCATTTAAAATGATGCTTTTTATTTTAATCCTATTTTTATAAAAAACTTTACCTTTCACACCAATGATGTAAAAGTGATGTCAAACATTGGTTTCAAAAAGGGCTCCTTGATGTTTATGCTGTATTTAAGATTTTTTTTTTGATACTATGTGTTAAGTAAATTTAATGCTTAATTTTTTTCGCTCCCACTCCACCTTTATATATAAATGGTAGATCACCCATTCTTTTTCTCTTGACATCTCTTTGTCTATTTTTTTCTCTTTTATCAAATTTTTTTTTTTACATTTTTTGTCCAGCTTTGATGGCCAAGGCCGAGAGAAGTTCTCTCAGCTTCCATTTGGTAATAAAAATTTATTATTTATTATAATAAGTTCAAATCAAAATTTTAGTGCTTTGGACATATCATTCTTTAGCGGCCTAGAGAGCACCATGCCTGATTTGAAAGAGCAAAATTTTTAGGATAATTTGACTCTTATCCAATTATGCTAAAATTATTCTTTTCTTTTTTTATCCAAATTTTTCACCATACCTATAGTAGAAAATTTAATTAATTTAATTTTAATCTCAGCTCTTTGCATGATTTCTATTTTAATTATTAATTTTTTTATCTTAATTCATATTATTTTTTTAGGCTATTAATTTTTAAAATCTCGACTCCTAGCACATATGTTGGTCCAGATAGCAACCCAAGAGCGGGGGGGTGAATTGAGTTTTTTAAAAATTTAAACTCTTTTGAAAATAACCCCCAGCGGAAATAAAAATTTAGATTCACACAAATTAAAACAGAATATGCATAAATAGAGAGTTAAAGATAAAGAGATAATCACGACAAACACATGAGATTTTATAGTGGTTCGGTGTACCTACACCTACGTCCACTCCCAAGTACCTCTTGGGTCCACACTATAATCAATCTGATTACAGCAGAGTTGTTTTGTAAGCTCACAACTCGAACTTATTGTTTTCCCGGGTGCACAACGAACCCAGCTGGTTTTCAAGGCTCACCAGCACAAAACCTAACACCACAAGCTAATGCTTGCACAAGGCTAACAGCCTCAACTGAATCAATCACCAGATTGACCCAGCAAACAATATTTGTTTTACAAGATAAACAGCTCCTCCTATGAGCAAATATACAATAATGAAACAGAAATAAAAAGATAGGAATCAAAGCCTGATTTGCAGATCTTGGTGGCTTCTTCCTTCTCTTCCTTTGAGTGGATCTTCCTTCAAGGTGCTCTTGAGACTCAGAAGATCAGAAAACTAGGGCTTCCTTCTTCCCTTGAGATTTCTTCGAAATAGAACAACAAAAGCTTGGAATCTCTCTCTTTTCTTTTGGGAATCAATATGATCTTTCCTTTCGAGTTTTCCCTCTTTTCTCTTTTGATTTTCTGATGGATTTCACAGATTTCTCTCTATTCTTTTCTTTTTGTCTCTCTTTTTCTATATCATTTTTGGATGCAGCAAATCCTCTTCTTATAGATCAGTTTAATCCATAAATAGTTTAAAACTATCCGTTAGAAACAAGTGTAAGAAGGTTTAGAACCAAAAATAGTAATAGCCGTTGGGATTAAAAAAGATAAAGATAAGGTTTAGAGTCGTTCTGACAGTTCTGGAGTCGCGTCTGACATTTTGGAGTCAGCTCTAACTTTTCTGGAGTCGGTTCTAACTCGAAAATCTTTAACCCGCTTGAACTGGAGTCATCTTTGACTTTTCTGGGGTTGACACAAAAATCTTCTGGAGTCAACTCTAACAGTCCGGGAGTCGACTCTAAGTCATGGCCTGAAAAACTATCGTTCTGTCTTTTCTGTTGGAGTCGGCTCTAACAGTCCTGGAGTCGACTCTAAGTCCGTGCCGATTTTCGGAGTCGACTCTGCGATTCCATGTGTCGACTCTAATGTCTGCAAACTTACCTTGACATTAGATTCGAACCAGAACTTGATTTGACTCTTGATTTTGATTATCAAATTGACTTATAAGCTGAAAAACTTAATCAAAATCATTAGTAACTTCAAATATTATACTCAAATAGTTTTGTTAATCATCAAAATCCTCAATTGGGTCAACAATCTCCCCTTTTTGATGATGACAAAAACTTTGAGTATATGCATCAAAAATTCATTTGAATTAAGAATTATAGACATTGTTAAAGCTTTAAAACTTCCTAACAGAGAATTTGATGCCAATTTTAAAAATTAATCAAAAAAGATACATGAGTCCTATTATAAACATCAATCAAGATGATTTAACTTTACGTAGGAAATTATTAAGCTCCCCCTGCATTAAATAACTCCCCCTATGTAAATAAACTGAAATCGATTGATACAAATTGATTAGAATTTATAAATCTCAAAATTTTTCTCTCCCTTTTTGATATGCCAAAAGATTGAAATCTTATACTCCTTATATTCTTTCATTCTTATTTCTTTTATGCATATACAATTTTCTCTCCCCCTTTTTTGTTATTAGCAATAAGGTGAATTATCAGAGCAAGGTTGTTGGTTCAATTAATCATAGAGATAGTAAACTCATTCATTGAAATTCAATCAATCAATCATAGATAAATTTGCAATAAAAGTGTAATTGTATTCCAATGCAAGATTCATTACATGACAGGATATCAAAATCAAACATGCTTATACACAATTTTCTTCAAATGTCCAATCATTTCCATAATATCATCTTTTTGAGTCTTCTTAAAACTTTCAAGACAAGCTTCAATTTGAGAAACGGCGAGGTTGATATCTTTCTTTAGTTGACTGGTAGCATGAAGATAAGTTCTAGAACCATCTGTAATGCCTTCCATCCTTTCAAACATCTTATGAAGATCAGCGCTAAAGGATTCTACCGAGTTACCAATGGAAAAAGAAATCATGTCAAGCCTTGAATTGATCTCTTCCTTCAACTGATTGAACTCCTCTCTCAATTGACACATATCATTTGTCCTTTGACTATCATACTCAGCCAGTAAAGCTCTGAGCTGACCTATTTGCTCCTCAGAAAATCTTCCAGATGCCAAAGCTGACTGATGTGGAGGGTGAGTGCTTGGTCCAGCAGTAGATGGTCCAGCAGTAGATGGTCCAGCAGGAATATCCTCTCCTCTGACCTCCTCAACTCTAGCATCTTCAGCTCTGATCTCTTGTTCTCTTTTTATCCAATTTTCATTCTCTTTTCTGAAGCCCATGCGGTGAATTGTAAAGACACTATAGTAATCAGTATGCCTTAATTTTCTTAGTGGCTCATTATCCATTATTAGCACACCTTGGCTTCTAAAGACTAAGGTTAGTATCATACCATACGCAGTGTTGATCTTTTCTTAGTTGCTGCTTCTGCCATATAACCAATCATCATACCGGCAAGATTAACAGGTCTTCCAGTGAGAATACAGTCCATCAACAAGATGTCTCGCTCCGAGACATACTCAAACCTTTCGATTTTAGGAAATAAAATTCTTCACAAATATTGTGAAGTAACCTGAGTTCCAAATTAAGTTGATTGGCCATGATTTCTTCAAACTCAGAAACTTCTCTCCCTAACATCCTAGATAGGGCGCCTCCTCTATCATCATGTTGATATTCAACTAAACCAATAGTAGGCATCTCCAATAGATTTCCAAGAGTTTCAGCCGTGATAATCACTTTAGTTCCTCTTACAAAACTCACTAAGCCTCCCTCTCCTCTACATAAATCATTGTAAAATTCTCTCACAAGGGCAGGGTATGTAGGGACATCCAAAGAACAGACTTTCTTCCATCCTATTTCCTTCAACAAACGTCCAATAGCGAAGCCCTCCGAAGCAAAAAAGTCAAAATCTACTTTTCTTCTGGTAGTAATGGCCTTACCCGCTAATTAGTCTACCTGTGGAGAAGATGGTGAGGGTGGAGAGTCATCTTGAGTGGCAGATGAAGAAGACGACATCGCTTGCCTCCTAATCGTCCTTTTTCTCATTGGAACGGCCGAACCTCCAACAATCGCACGCCTTTTAGGAGCTATGGGATTCGATTGGAATGAGTTATTGAGAGATTTGAGGGATTTGGAGGGATTGAAATCAGTTTGGAATGGTTTGAAGGGGTTTAGGAGACTCCGCCTTTTTTATTTTGACCTAGTTCCACTTAGAGTCGACTCCCGAAAACGAGGTGTCGGCTCCGAACCAGAAAATCTGTCAGCGCCCGAATTAGAGTCGGCTCTACAGAAGCCAGAGTCGGCTCTAATTGCCCAGACAGAACATCAAAATATGAAGGTGTAGACTCCACAAACTGTAGGTGTCGACTCCATAACAGTTTCAGTAAAAAATTCGAATTTCAAGGATCTGAAACTAATCAAATTAATCATCAAACTCTAGATAAGTATTCCTTAACAATTGGGGAACAATGAATCAAATTTCTAGATAAATTTTCTTATTGGACATAGAGGATTTTCAAGAAATTAATGAAGTCTAGATAGTTGTTGTCCTTAAGAGTTTCAGAAAATCATTCTAAAGGATCACAAACTCCTAATTCTCCTCTAAGATAACAAAATCTTTCCTCACTCAAAGGTTTGGTAAAAATATCAGCTAATTGATCATTAGTATTAACATATTCAAGACAAACATCTTTGTTAGTTACATGTTCTCTAATAAAGTGATGTCTAATTTCTATGTGTTTAGTTCTTGAATGTTGAATTGGATTCTTAGTTAGATTAATGCACTAGTATTATCACATTTAATAGGAATTTTATCAAGTGTGATACCATAATCTTCAAGTTATCGCTTAATCCAAAGGATTTGTGCACAGCAACTTTCAGCTGCAACATACTCTGCCTCAGTAGTGGATAATGCAACCGAATTTTGCTTCTTGCTAAACCATGAGATTAAGTTACTTCCTAAAAGTTGGCATGCCCCACTTGTACTCTTTCTTTCTAATTTACAACCAGCATAGTCAGAATCAGAATAAGCAATCAATTTTAAGGTTGAGTCTCTAGAATACCATAATCCTACATTTTTAGTTCCATTTAAGTATCTAAAGATTCTTTTAACATCAAATAAATGTGATTCCTTAGGATTAGATTGATATCTTGCACATAAGCAAACAGAAAACAAGATATCTGGCCTACTTGCCGTTAGGTAAAGAAGTGATCCGATCATACCTCGGTAATGCTTCTGATCTACATTCTTACCTTCTTCATCCTTGTCCAGCTTGCATGAGGGACTCATGGCGTACCAAGAGTTTAGCAGATTCCATACCAAACTTCTTGAGTATTTCCTTTGTGTACTTTGTTTGGTTAATAAAAATCCCCGCTTTCTCTTGTTTGATTTGAAGTCCAAGGAAGAAGTTTAGTTCTCCCATCATGCTCATCTCGAATTCTCCCTGCATTAACTTAGCAAATTCTTGACAAAGGAGATTGTTAGTAGCACCAAATATAATGTCATCAACGTAAATTTGAACAATTAATAAATTATTTTTTTTTCTTTTTAAAAATAAGGTTTTATCAACATTTCCTCTAGAAAAATTATTTTCAATTAAAAATTTACTTAATCTATCATACCAAGCTCTAGGTGCTTGCTTTAAATCATAAAGTGCTTTGTGTAGTTTGAAGACGTGGTTTGAAAATTCATGATCTTCAAAACCAGGAGGTTGTTCAACATAAACTTCCTCATTTATAAAACCATTTAGAAATGCACTTTTAACATCCATTTGAAATAAGTTGAAATTCATATGACATGCAAATGCAAGTAGTAGCCTAATGGCTTCTAATCTGGCAACAGGTGCAAAGGTTTCATCAAAATCTATACATTCTTCTTGATTATATCTTTTTGCAACTAATCTAGCCTTATTTCTAATTACCAATCCATTTTCATCCAATTTATTTCTAAAAACCCATTTAGATCCTATTATAGGGTGGTTTTTAGGTCTATCTACTAGGGTCCAAACTTGGTTCCTAGTGAATTGGTTTAACTTTTCCTGCATTGCTAACATCCAATAACTATCTTTCTCAGCTTCCTCTATAGTTTTAGGTTCTATATGAGATACAAATGCAAGATAAATATTGATATTTCTCATTGATGATCTAGTCCTTACACCTTGAGATGGATCACCTATGATTAGGTCCTTAGGATGACCATAAGCATATCTCCAATCTCTAGGTAGATCTTTATCATTATGAGCAGTATCAATACCATCATCCTTAGGTGAGTCATTATCCTTAGCTTCAGGTTCTTGATCTGAAGATACATTTAATTTTTCAATACCTTTTCAATCAAAGATGTATCTTCCTCATCATCAATTTTATCTGAACTTGATGCTAAAGACTCATCAAACACTATATGAATGGATTCTTCTACAATTAAGCTTCTCTTATTAAATACTCTATATGCCTTGCTAGATGAAGAATATCCTAGGAAAATACCTTCATTAGACTTTGCATCAAACTTCCCAAGATTATCCTTACCATTGTTATGAATAAAACATTTACAACCAAATGCATGAAAATAACCTAAATTTGGTTTCCTATTATGCCATAGTTCATAGGGAGTCTTCTTAAGGATAGGTCTAATTAGGGCTCTATTTAGGATGTAACATGCTGTGTTTATAGCTTCCGCCCAAAAATATTTTGGAAGTTGGCTATTACATAGCATGGTACGGGCCATGTCTTCTAAAGTCCTATTCTTTTTTTCTACAACTCCATTTTGTTGCGGTGTTCTAGGTACTGAAAAGTTATGATGTATGCCTTTTTCAAAACAGAATTTTTCAAATAAGTGATTTTCAAATTCAGTTCCATGATCACTTCTAATAGACACTATGGTAGTGTTTTTCTCATTAGTGACTTTCTTAACGAATTTCAGGAATATTGAGAAAGTCTCATCTTTGTGAGCCAAAAACATTACCCAAGTGAATCTAGAGTAATCATCTACTATCACCAGACCATATTTCTTTCCTCCTAGACTTGTGGTTCTAGTAGGTCCAAAAAGGTCCATGTGTAGTAGCTCTAGTGGCCTAGTAGTTGAAATAACATTCTTAGATTTGAAAGAGGTTCTTGTTTGTTTTCCAAATTGACATGCATCACATATTCGATTATTTTCAAAATTTAAGCTAGGAATACCTTTAACTAGATCCATTTTCAATAGTTTGGAAATTAGGTGTGTGCTTGCATGACCTAATCTACGGTGCCATAGCCAACCAATCTCATTCATCTTAGCATTATTAGCAACTAAGCAATGATTACTTGGAGATAAATTACTCAAATCAATTAAATACACATTGCCATAACGTTTACCAACAAGAATAATGCTGTTATCAATGGGATTAGTAACAGTGCAAACATACGCTTCAAAGGAAACTTTGAAACCTTTGTCACATAGTTGGCTAATACTTATCAAATTATGTTTAAGTCCATCGACATATAAAACATTATCAATATGAGTAGATGTAGTAATTTGAATCTTACCAATACCCATGACATGGCATTGACCATTATCACCAAAAGTAACAACTCCACCTCTTTTTGATTCAAGGGTGGTGAATTGATCTTTATCACCCGTCATGTGTCTTGAGCAACCACTATCCAGGTACCATTTTCTTTTCAGTCTGATGGCTGCAAGATACTCCTGCAAAACATTCATGTCTTAATTTTAGGTACCCAAGCCTTCTTGGGTCCTTCATGGTTAGATGCATTAAATATTGTTCCTTTGGGAACCCAAATCATCTTTCTCTTATTATGTGGAGATTTACACATATAAGATTTATGTCCTTTGTTTCCACATTTAAAATAAGTAATATTTGATAATTTTTCAACATGTATAAAAATATTCTTCAAAGATTTTTGCTTTTTAAGTAGATTATATCCTAATCCAGCTTTATCAAAAACAGCTTTTTGATTATCCAAAATCATATTAAGTTTGATAGAGCTTAGAGTGAATTTATCAACTATAGGTTTAAGTCTATCAACTTCATTTTTCAAACTTTCATTTTCTTTTATCAAAAGTTCTTTATCTACAACATGCTTTTCATTTTCTAAGGATAGTTTTTGCATTTAATTTTTTAAATCTTTGTTCTTTAAACTTAAGTTCACAAAATCATCCATTAATTCATAAAAAGCACTATGCAATTCATCGAAAGTAAAGTCATCAAGAAAACTCAGACTTACCTCATCATTATCCGTCATGAAGTATAGATTGGCCATTTCACTTTTTTCTTCCTTTTCGGAACTTGAGCTTTCCGAATCAGTCCATGTGGCCATCATTGTTTTCTTTTTGAATTTCCGGGTGCCTTTCTTTAGTTGAGGGCATTCAGATTTAAAATGACCCGGCTTTTTACATTCAAAACAAGTAACTTCTTTTTCTTTGCCCTTGTCCTCATCTTTTCTTGCAAAGGGCTTTTTCTTTTCAAACTTCTTCTTCTTCATGAATCTTTTAAATTTCCTTGTGATGAGTGCCATGTCCTCATCATAACTTTCATCTTCAGATTCATGAGGCTCTTCCATATATTCAGAAATCTTAAGAGCCATAGTCCTCTTCTTCTTAGACTCATCATCATCAACATGTTGCTTAATTTGAAGCTCATGAGTTATCAAGGATCCCAATAATTCTTCTAGGGGTAGGGTACTTAGATCCTTTGCCTCTTGTATTGCAGTCACTTTAGCTTCCCAAGTCCTAGGCAAGGAACGCAAAACCTTTCTCACAAGATCAGAATTATCATAAGATTTACCAAGACTTTTTAAACCATTAACTATATCAGTAAATCTTGTAAACATATCAGCAATAGATTCACATGCATCCATTTTAAATAATTCATACTTATGAACTAGCATGTTAATCTTGGATTCCTTGACTTGATTTGTTCCCTCATGGGTAACCTCAAGTCTATCTCAGATTTCCTTAGCAGAAATGCAAATAGATATACGATTGAATTCATTTGCATCTAATGAGCAGTATAAAACATTCATTGCTTTGGGATTAAGTTGTGCCAATTTTTTATCATGTTCATCCCATTCCGTTTCCGATTTAGGAATCTTCATGCCATTAACTCTAGCAGTGGGTGTGTGTGGTCCATTGACTATAATGCTCCATAGATCATAGTCAAGTGCTTGAATGAAAATTTTCATTCTAGCCTTCCAATAACCATAGTTTGAACCATTAAACAAGGGTGGTCTATTAGTAGATTGGCCTTCGAAAAAGATGAACCAGCTTGAGTTGCCATGTGGATCTTTGACTCTTGATCGTTAGATCAAATCAAATGAGCACTAGCTCTGATACCAGGTTTTAGGATCAAGCCCCTTACCATCTTACCAAAAGCTATAGCTGTCAGTAAATGCAGTACTTTATTTCCTTAAGCCCCAAGGCTGATTCCTGCAGGGCACCCCCTACAGTTCACAATGGCAGCGTAGAGCCCCACGCTAAGTGGCGGGCGGACATGAGGGGCTTTGCAATGCGTACACGTGGCACGCACCGGTTGGTTGGGCTGTCAAGCACCGATGTCATATGTGGGCCCCCATAATCCCATGACAGCGAATCCCTAAGGGAGACGCTAGCCCCCATAAGCCAACAATCTTCTGGACATATTTGTTCTTCTCTTCCTTTTCTCCTTTTTTTTTTTTCCCCTCAAGGTCTATTTAATGTTATTAAAATTATCTTAGCTCCTAGCATGATTTCCATTTCTATAAATCTTATCTTATATTCAATCTTCTCTTTTTTTTTTTTTTAAAAATAATTTAATCTAATACATATGCTTTATTTATCTTATTTTTAATTTATAATTTAAAAATAATAATCTTGAAATTAAAGTTTAATAATAATTAGGTTGGTTGAAAATATTTTAGCTTCCACTTTACCACCAAAGAGCCCTTATCTTCTGCAATCTTTTACAACTCTTTTCTCTTACATTTTTCACACACATATATATTTTCAATAATATTTTTTTCTTTACTTTACCTCAATCTAAATTGTATTGTTAACAATCTAATTCATATACTTATTTTTTCTCTCTCTCTTTAAGTATATGATTGCTTAAATATTTTAATTATAATAATATTTAATATAATAATAATATTTTTATAAGGAAAACTTATTTTGATCCACCAACATTTCCTTCCATTGGTAGAGATGAAAAAATTTTTTTTGCTCCTATCCCTATCAACACGATAGGCATAGAATCTCCATTATTAAGGCAGGAGCAGAAGCAGTGGTGTAGGTTTTTTCCGTCCAAACTTGATGTCAAGAGTGGATTTGGAAGAGATGAACATTGGAGCAGAAAGCAAATTAAAAGTGAATTATTTAAGGATGCCTAGAATAGGATTGCAAATGCTTTAAATAAATGCATAACTCGACTTGGCTCTGATCTGATTTGGCCCAACCCAATCCATATTTAGAGACACATGAGTTGGATTGGATTTAAAAATTATAGTCAATCCAATTTCGTATCATTTTCAGATCATGTATTTTTTTATCCAATCCAAATCTAATTTATTTCAACTTATAAAAAATAAATTTATTTTTTTCTTTAATTTTTTATAAATTTATTGAGTAAACTTTAATTAAAAGTATTTTTTATTTTAACAATTAATTTTTTTATTAACTATATTTAAATATTTATACTTTATTAACAATCGCCTTTCCAAGCCACAAACAGGGACTCTGTCCTTTGATTGGACCAGTTCAAGCGATGATTTGAGGTTAGGATGAATACGTGAGCTGTTTCCTGGGATTAGCAAGGACTGGTGTTAGGATGAGTACGTATTTTTTTATATATGCTAGGTGGCAGGCCTTGGATCTTCTAGTATTTATGTGCCTCTAATGATTGTAGATTAATATATTATCAAGCTAATACCTGGATAAAGTGGTGGTTTTCTTGTTGTATTTCGTGAGGCCGTTATGAATTGTTTCCTCCCCGCGGCATAATTAAATTGGAACACTTGGAGATGTCATTTAATATGATAATTATTTTTGTCACCGGAGTTGATTTTTTAATCCTTTTTAGTAAAATATTTTATTAGTTTTCTTCGAAGCTAACTATGAAAAATCCATGCTTAAATAGCTGATTGTCTTGTTACGCCACTTCGGACTTTCACATCAGTTGAGATAAATTGATGTGTGAATATCTCAAGATGCAGAAGCCTTTGAATTAGTTGATAATCAGTTTAGGCCATGCGTAATCATGAGTACTCTGCAGTAAAATATCTCACATAATTTCTCACTTTACAATGCACGCATATCCATACATCTTCAGCCCTTCAGTCCTTTGGATTTCATTATTTCAATAATATTCAGCAGACTAAATTGTTCCTGACTTTTAATCATACCTTAAAATGGTTCAGTATCGATTGTCCATCAAGTCCTTTCGTGTCGAAGTAGTTGGTATAATCCTTCACAGATACTTCTTTATACTTCGGTCTTTCATTGGATAATAGCTCCTTGATAGGGCCATAAAGCCTTGCAGATGGGTAACGATTTGTGGTAAAGAAGCATGCTATAGAAATTCTAGGACCAGCACTCCGATTTGCAAGCACTCTGTGTTCCACGCTTTTAAGTCTATCATTGGAGATCAGCTGTACATCATAGAGAAACAGGAGGCAAATGAATTTCAATTCTTTGAATTCAAAGCTACAACCAAGCTACGTTAGAGCAAATCTTTTCTCTGTCTCTCTTTGAATGATATTATGTTAAAGAAAATCATTTAATAAAGAACCAAAGCATTATTTCTGTACCTAATGAAAAACATACCTGTAATAAGTCACCAATGTTAACAATTAAAGCTCCGGGCAAAGGAGGCACATCCATCCATTGATTTTGATGCAGAACTTGTAAGCCACCAACCTGATCTTGTAAAACGATGGTTAGGAAATCAACATCAGAATGTTTGGTAGTTCCAAGAGTGAGATGCGGTTCTGGACAAGGTGGATAATAGTGGCCCGCAATACCAAGTCCTTTGGCGCATTCCATTTCACTTAAATGATCACGATTAAGGCCGAGTGCCTCAGAAAGCAGCTCAAAGAGAAAGATTCCTAGTCTTTCAACATGATTTGCATACTGAAAGATTATTTCACTACATATAAAAGATGTGGATCCGTAAGATGCCAAATAAAATTCAAACAGGATATACCAACGAGGTACAATAAGCAGTGATACGGCTGGCGGTTTCCCCGGGGTAGTATTATCTTCCGCACGACTTTCGAAAGCAATGATGTGACAACGAAACCCAAGGCCACCAGCGTCGGCCTCTAGCACCGGCCCCAGCGTCGGCCCTCAGCGTCGGCCCCCAGCGTCAGCCTCTAGCACCGGCTCCAGCGTCGGCCCTCAGCGTCGACCCCCAGCGTCAGCCTCTAGCACCGGCCCCAGCGTCGGCCCTCAGCGTCGGCCCCCAGCGTCGGCCTCTAGCACCGGCCCCAGCGTCGGCCCTCAGCGTCGGCCCCCAGCGTCGGCTTCCAGCGTCGGCCCCCAGCGTCAGCACCAAAGGCCCATTACGCGTTGGCACCAGCGGCTAGCGTCGGTCTTCAGAGCTAGCCTCCAGCGTCGGCCCCCAGTGTCGGCCGTCATACAAGGATGTTTTAGGCAATGGACCCCGCGATTTAAGGCCTACTGCCGAACAACCTGTTTACCCAAATCTTGGGCAGGTCTCAACCTGATCAGCAGTTACCGCTATAGGCGGCCCCTATCCCGCAACAGTCCAACAACTTACCGTTCGATGAAGCAGATTCGACGGTTCCAACAGGCCAAGATATACGGGATTCCCAACAGGTATAAAGGGAGGACCCGAGCTCCATGCGAGGGGACTCTCTTTCGGAGAAAACTTCTACTAGAATAATTCAAAAATCATATCCCTGTTCGACGACTCACTAACTTGGGCGTCGGAGGGTCCCCGCCGGAACTACCGGCCCGGGACTTTTTGCAGGCTCCGGAAGGAAGACGGTGGTCTCTCTACGCACACGGTGGCCCTAGCCTGCCCGACGTTCATCATACGTGATTCGGCCGCAACAGATTGGCGCGCCAGGTAGGGGGAGGCAGAAGGCAGACCAAGTCGAGACTCTCCCTTGAAATCTCTCCGATTCTGCAAAGGAAGCGATGGTGACCACGCGAGCACAAGAGGCTTCCTCTAGCCAGGCAGCCGGGCACATCCCGCGAGTGGAGCATTCGGAGGCCAACCCTCATGCTCCACCCCTGGCACCAACGAGCCAACCTGACCGGCTTGATGATCTAGCCCATCAGGTCCAGGATCTGACGACGATGGTCCGAGGGCTGCAAGAGCGCTATGTGGCTGCTGTAACTCAACCCCCTGTAACGGGCGAAGGGGTGCGAGGAACAGTACAGTCTCACCAAGGAGGGACCCCGCCTGAGGTCTCTCACCGCTCACCCCCGAACCTCATCGTCAAGGGACCTCGAAGCGACGACGGTCTCCTTTCCGTCGCTCCAGTTGTCCCCGCCACCGACCGGAAGAAAAGGAGTCCAAGCGGGCGCCTTCTTTGCGCCGTCGGTCTTCTTCTTCCGACTCATCCCAAGGGACCTCGAAGCGACGATGGTCTCCTTTCCGTCGCTCCAGTCGCCCCCACCACCGACCGGAAGAAAAGGAGTCCAAGCGGGCGCCTTCTTTGCGCCGTCGATCTTCCTCTTCCGACTCATCCCAAGGGACCTCGAAGCGACGACGGTCTCCTTCCCGTCGCTCCAGTCGCCCCCACCACCGACCGGAAGAAAAAGAGTCCAAGCGGGCACATTCTTTGCGCCGGCGATCTTCTTCTTCCGACTCATCTCGAGGTAACACTCCCCGGAAAACCACTCGGCGGGCCGAGCAAAGGCTTGACGAATACCATCGGCGGTTGGACGAACTCAGCAATCGCCGATCCCTATGCAGCGGAGTATGAACGTCGCCCTCCGCTTTCTTGCCATATCATGAAGGAACCGGTCCCTCCCCGGTTTCGTCTCCCTCAATTGGATCCATATGATGGAACGACGGACCCCCTGGACCATCTGGAAAGCTACAAAGTCCTCATGCAGGTCCAGGGAGCGACGGATTCCTTATTATGCGTCGCCTTCCCGGCTACGCTCCGTAAGGCGGCACGCGCGTGGTACTCCCGTTTACTTCCACGCAGCATCAACTCCTTTCGGCAACTTAAGCGGTCCTTCCTGGCTCATTTTGATGCCTGTCGAAAGATCCCATGAGTTTCCGATAGCCTCTTTGCTGTCCAGCAGAAGAGTGGAGAGACCTTAAAGGATTTCGTCGCTCGATTTAAGGAAGCAGCGCTGGAGGTGTACAACTGGAAGACTCTGTCGCCACCTTGGCCCTGAAGAGAGGACTTCGCCCGTCCAGATTCGCTTACTCTCTGGATAAGAAGCCTCCACGTTCCTATGCTGAGCTTCTGAGCCGGCACAGAAATACATCCACGCTGACGAGGCAGATTCTTCCCGGAGAGACATTGACAAGAACCCTGGTAACAAACCGCCGCCTTCTGACCGCGCTGGTGCGCAACCTAGGAAGCCCAAGCCTCCACGACGCTCGGATCGCCGGCCACAAGCGCTGGTTCCTAAAGAGCAGTTCACTCCTGTTGACCCAATTGATGATTTTGATGATTAACAAAACTATGTGAGTATAATTTTTGAAGGCTCTAATGATTTTGATTTAGTGTTTCAGCCTATAAGACTATTGAAAGATCAAAATCAAGTGTTACAATTGTTCTGGATCGAATCTAATGTCTAGGTAAGAATTGCAGACATTAGAGTCGACTCCGAGAATCACAGAGCCGACTCCGGAACTGGCACGGCCATTAGAGTCGACTCCGAGACTATGAGAGTCGACTCTCACAGACGGAGCAGAAAGTCGATTTTTCTGGCTCCAACCTAGAGTCGACTCCGGGTAAGTTAGAGTTGACTCCGGAAAAGCATCTTGTCGACCCCAGAAAAGCCAGAGACGACTCCGGAAATAACATTTTAAATCGCCTCGAGCTAGAGCCGACTCCAGAAAAGTTAGAGTCGACTCCAACCCACCTGGAACGAAAAACGAAGTTGCCAGATCAGCTCTAACGGTAACTTTTCTATTTTTACTCATTTCTAACGGATATATTTTGATAGAAGGTACACTCCAACGGATAGTTTTATTCCAAAAAGGATGTAAAAGAAATCTATAAAATGGGGAGTCTATTGTTCAAAAAAAGAGACGAGAAAAAGAGAAGAAACAATCCGAAAATCTGAGATAGACAAATCCCATTTCAAAAATCTGAGAGCTTGAATCTTGAAAGGAAAACCTTCTAGCTCAAATCCACTCCACTCCAAAAAGCTCAAGAGGAATCCAAGGCATTCAAATCAAGTTTTTGTGGATTTCCCAACTTGGAGAAAGAAGTTCAGATTCTTGCTTTTCAACTCTTCTCAACTGCTTCAACTGTGAAGAATTGGAGCTGAGGTTGATTCAACCTAGCAAGGAGAAGAAGAAAAGAAGAAAAGAAGAAAAGCTCAAAAGCCAACCATCTTCAAATCAGGCTTCTCTAAACTTGTTATATTATTTGATTATCTGCTCTTTAAGGAGCTTTGTATTTGAAAAACATATTTCATTTGTTTGTATCTAGTTCAATCTGGGGGATTGAACTAGTGGAGGTAGTCTTACCTCGGTACAAGCTTGGTAAAGCTTGTGTTAGGGTTTTTGTGCTGGTGAGCCTTTGAAAACCAGCTGGGTTCGTTGTGCACCCGGTAAAACAACAAGTTTGAGTTGTGAGCTGAAAAATAACTCAGCTGTAATCTAGAGTGATTATAGTGTGGACCCAAGTGAATCTTGGGAGTGGACGTAGGTGTTGGATACACCGAACCACTATAAATCTTTTGTGTTTGCCGTGTTCTATTGACTCTATCTCTATCTCTTTTCTATTCACTACACTTTATAGTTACTTTGCATTTGCCTTCATTAATCTCAAGCAAACTATTTAAAAAGGGCTAAATTTTAAGAACCCAATTCACCCCCCCCTCTTGGGTTGCCATCTGGGCCAACAATTGGTATCAGAGCTAGTGCTCATTAGATTTTGATCACACGATCAAGAGCTAAAGTTCCAAATGGCAACACAAGTTGGTTCTTTTGCTGAAGGTCATTCTACGAATAGACCTCCACTTTTTAATGGCTCAAACTATTCTTATTGGAAAGCTAGAATGAGGATATTCATTCAAGCTTCTGATTATGAGCTTTGGGGTGTTATAATTAATGGACCTAGTACACCCACACACGTTATTGATGGCACTATTGTTCCTAAGCCCGAAAGGGACTAGAATGATAATGATAGAAAAATGGCACAGCTTAACGCTAAAGCCATGAATGTACTATATTGCTCATTAGACGCTAATGAATTCAATAGAATCTCCACTTGTAATTCCGCAAAGGAGATTTGGGATAGATTAGAGGTTACCCATGAGGGTACCAATCAAGTGAAAGAATCCAAATAAATATTCTTGTTCACAAATATGAGTTATTCAATATGGAACAATCTGAAACCATTGCATGCATGTACACTAGATTCACTGACATTATAAATGGTTTGAAAAGTCTTGGTAAGACATATACTAACTCTGAACTTGTTCGGAAAATTCTTAGGTCTCTACCAAGATCATGGGAAGCAAAGATGACTACAATCCAAGAAGCTAAGGACCTCAATACTTTACCCTTAGAGGAGCTTCTAGGATCCCTAATGACCCATGAGCTGACTATGAGGCAGCATGTTGAGGAGGATTCAAAGAAAAAGAAAATGATTGCCCTCAAAGCTGCAAAAGATGAAGAGAGCAGCAGCAATGATGATGATGATGATGATGATGAGACTGCTCTCTTAGCAAAGAAATTTAAGAGATTTATGAAGAAAAAGAAACCCTTCCACAAGAAAAAATTTGGAGTTAAGTGGGAAGGAGAAAAGGATAAGATTAAGGACAAGGACAAGGAAAAAGAGAAAGACCCCTTGACATGCTATGAATGTAATAAACCGGGGCACTTTAGAAATGAATGTCCTAGATTGAAGAAAGCCTATAAAAAGAAGAAGAAGGCTTATATGGCGACTTGGAGTGATAGCGAGGAATCTTCTTCCGAAGAAGAAGAGCAAAAGGAAGTCGCAAACATATGCTTCATGGCGGACGACAAAGAAGAGGTAAGCACCGAAACCCCCGATGATGAATTTACATTTGATGAAATGTTTGAAGCTTTTAATGAATTGATGATTGATTTTAAATCTTTGAAAAAGAAGTATAAGTTTTTGAAAAATGATAATATTAGCTTAGCTAAAGTAAAAATGAATTAGCTTTAGAAGTTAAGAACTTAACTAATGAAAAAGAAGAACTTAGGAAAGAAAAAGAAAATATTAATCAAGAAATAGATTCATTGAAATCTAAAACTAAAAACTCAACAAAAGATTTAAAAGTTCAATTAGAAACCTTAGCTTTAGAAAAAGAATCAATCTCTAAAGACAATGATTTATTAAAGAAAGATGTAAAAGTATAAAGACATTGTTGAAAAATTTACTCTAAGCTCAACAAAACTAAATAGATTTAGATAGTCAAAAAGCTGTTTTTGACAAAGCAGGTTTAGGGTATAACACATTAAGGAAACAAAAATCTCTAAAGAATATCTTTATAAAAGCCAACCAAAGTATATAACTTGTTTCAAATGTAATGAAAAGGGTCATAAATCATTTGAATGCAAAATGTTAAATAATAACAACAAGTTAAATATTAAAGCAAAGAAAATATGGGTTCCAAAGGAACAATTTTGTTGCTGCTAACCATGAAGGACCCAAGAAAGCTTGGGTACCTAAACATAAAGTTTAAATTATGTTGCAGGAATGTCTTGTAGCCAAAAGATCAAAGAAAAAGTGGTACCTTGATAGTGGCTGCTCAAGACATATGACGGGTGACAAGATGAATTCATCACCCTGGAAGAAAAGAAGGTGGAGTTGTGACGCGTTTGGCGATAACGGTAAAGGTCAAATTA